>JAEIFT010000644.1:0-128334 GCA_018904225.1 Lordiphosa mommai | reverse complement strand
AACTGACAATGAAACCGAAGAAGTCGCCACAATGGCAAATCCTTAGACCACTGCCCACAAATTGCAATTATGGCCATGGGGAAAAAGGATACGAGAGTTGTAAATGCAAGAGCAGAAATAGAAAGGGACACTCCGACTCCCGCATCATTAAAATGGAATTGCAGTATAACAGAAATCAGCAATCATAATCTCAGGTACACGGAGCATCCTTTCACCACAATCACAATCAAGTTGGAAGGGGCGGGGTGTTGGGTTAGCATGGGGCGTAATTGTAATGCATTTACACATTACTTTATACATTTTTTTCAATATGGCGTCCATTGCGCATGTCGTGCCAATTCCAAGGCGACTTATATAAAAAAATCAAGTGTCCGACCAATCAGCAAGTTGTTATTGCTCAAGCGTATCTCTCTGTGTGTGTGTGTGTGTGTGTGTTTGAGTGCGAACAGGTAGCATGGAGTGGGCGTAGTTACAACTAACCTGTTTATAGGCCATCTCTGTTACACACACACACGAAGGCAAAAGAGTTGGCGGTGAGTGTCAAACTGTAAGACAACGATCACCTAGCAAATGTCAGAGAGAGAGAAAGGGAGAATATAAACAAACAATCTGGCTTAGTTGCGTGAGTGTGCGTATGCGTGATGTACAGTGGTCGTCATAAATATACTAATGTGGGATTTTATTTTACCAAATAATTTGTTCAATGTTTGTTAAATTTTAAAGATAAATCAATTAAAATATCCAAAATTTTTAAGATATTAAATCAAACGCTTTATAAAAATTTAAATAAAAATATAGAAAATCGACAATAAGAATTAATATTTAAAAATAAATATATAAGAATTACAAATGTTGAGTATTTGTTTATGGTAATAATACCGAACTAAATCTTTTTCAAAAAACATTTAGCTGGGATTTTCTAAGTGATTCATTGCCAAATATAAATAAATGGTTTTAACGTTTTTTTTTAAATAAAAGTGCTTAGGACATATATTAATAAAATGCGCTACATGTTCGGGTTTCAGAAACCCAAAATCCTAAACGAAACCAGTTCTTAGTCTTCTAAAAGGCAAGCTAGTGTCCCTCCTCTGAAGATCCCACTGTTGGGCCACGCTAGTTAACCTTTACTAGAGCTGACTTCTGCTAGGGTACAATTTATATATATCAATATGGATATCAGACCAAAAAAGTAGAAAAAACAGTATTTGTCCAGTAGGTCTAGTTTATCTTTAGCTTCACTTTAAACTAGGGTTGCTGATAATAATATATATATATTAAAAAATCGATATTTTTGGTTAAAAAGACGCGATATATAATTATCGGGATATTTTAGTAACGCTATATATCGCATATAGAATATTTTTTGGCCGATATTTTTAAGTTCTGGATGGAATAAGGACGAATTGGCAGAACTTTTTGACTTGACATTGACATCGGAGCTCTTTCTATACAGATTCTTAAATAGGTTTCTATATTATCTTATAAAATAATTGATATGAAGTACATATCTTTGTTAATCTTATAAATATACATTTTTACCAGAATTTTTCGATGTAGAATTTTGATCTCAGACAGAATATCGTTTTTAATTGCACCTCAATTACCTTATCAGTCCTGTTTATTCTTAAGAATAACCGTTTTCTTTAAAGATTGATAAATCGATTTTTTCCAAAAACCAGATAATTTTTTTCAAAATAAATATATCGATATATAAACTTTTTTAAAAATTGAAAATATATCGATATATCGAAATAATACTTTTACAAAATTGAAAATATATCGATATATCGAAATAATACTTTTACAAAATTGAAAATATATCGATATAAACTTTGCAAAATAATACTTTTACAAAATTTTAAAATATAAATCTGATATATCGAAATTATACTTTTACAAAATTGAAAATATATCGATATATCGAAATAATACTTTTACAAAATTGAAAATATATCGATATATCGAAATTATACTTTTACAAAATAGAAAATATACGATATATCGAAATAATACTTTTACAAAATTGAAAATATATCGATATATCGAAATATTTTTAACAAAATTGAAAATATATCGATATATCGAAATTATACGTTCACAAAATTGTAAATATATCGATATATCCAAATTATACTTTTACAAAATTGAAAATATATCGATATATCGAAATATCTATATGAAATTATAATTTTACAAAATTGAAAATATATCGATATAAATATTTTTTAAATATTCGTTCAACTTTTTTTTTGATTACAATAAAAATCATGCAGAACGAATAAAGAAATTGAGTTATCCTGCAAGCAAGATTTATTAATACTTTCTAATAAAACTTTTAGCTACCACTGTAGACACCTTCTTTGTAGCTCTCTCCCTCTTTAATACACAGCACTTCCTAATTGAGCAGTTTGAACAGTTTGACAGTCACTTTTTAATATCACCCCCCTTGACACACACACAAACACAATTGCATTTCCAACATATGTATTGGTTCTCTCTCGTTTAACCCGCCCCGTTGCCGACTGGTTTATTGGTTGGCCATTGTTTGGGTCTTTTTCATTTTCTGTTTTCTGCTTTTAGTTTCTCTCTTGCGTTGCTCGCGTGCGGTTCGTACAACGCCTGTGACCAAAGTGTCCTCCCAAAAAATAAATTTAAAAAATACAAAAAACAACAACCAACCCGACGGCGTTTTTCGCACAAAAAAATCATATTAATTATACGAAAATTTCAGCGCACACAAAAAAATCCAATAAATATATATATCATAGCCAATTTTTGTTGTTGGCTCTATTTAAAAAAAAAAAAGTGTTGTACACAAATTTGTCTAAGTCACGGCACAAAGTTTCTGCAACACGTGTTAACACACACAGTGCGTATGAAAATTAATAGTTTTTTGTTGTCGTTGCCGTGCAGTTATTTTCGTTTATAAGTGAGAATGTGTGTATGTGAATGTGTGAGTGTGTGTCAGACATGTGTCTGACAAATATATTTGGTTGAGAACCAAAAAAAAAATAAAATAAATTCAAATAAAGAAAAGAAATCATCTTTTGTTAACCCCCCTTAACATTTGTGGATTAACAAAAACAAAAGCACAAAAAGCAAAACAAAAAATACAAAAGAAAATAATTATTACTAAAGCACGGATACGTATCATTGATATCAAAATACTTAAATAAGAATACAGGTGAGCTGGGAAAAGGCCGACGGTAAACAAAAATTATGATTACTTTAAAACTCAAATATTTATAGTTTTCGGAATCAAAATATTTATTTCTAGACACATATTTCGAGGGGAAATACATATACAAATAGCCAAAGCTAGAGGGTTAGGCTCTGCTGTACCAGAAGTTCATAATAGAAGCTGTATTAAATATTGACTATATCATTTAAAAGTTCTTCAAAATATCCATGCCAAAATGAAACCACAATAAACAATTCTGAACCGTATGTTCCTTTGAATGCCTTACGATAAAGTAATCAAACTTGTTAAAGTAAATCATATTGATATATGACATGATGAGTTTGGTTGCGTTGAGTTTTCCCACTTTGAAGGGTGCTTTATGGATAAGTTAACTGATTTTCATTCAGATCGGGAGACTATATAATATGTTCTATGCTTCTTTTAAAGCCCTGTGTCCATCCAGAAAATAACGAACTAAAGATGATTCATCTTACAATCTAACGACAATTGTTGTATGTAAAAAGAAACTTCTATGTAATATCTACATTTCATGAAAGTTAGTCATAAAACGCCCATAGAAAAGATTAGTAGACTTTAATGTATTTTATATTATTTCTGAAATATATCTTATAAAAAACCAGTGGTCCAAGCAATATTAAGTCGAAGTTTAGGCAAAAAAAAGCAGTCCACCTCCCGCCCAAACGACAGGAAAACTCGATAATGAATAAATTAAGGCAAAAAACATTTAAATATTGATTTTTATAGCATATACAAGTAACGGGTATAAAGAGTTATCATTATCTACAGCATCAACTGTTTGGGAGGTCTCTGCTTTGGTTTAATAAATATATCGTCTCGAAAAGTGTATTTCCAGCAATGTTAAACATATTTTCCTATTCCCATTACTAAACGTAAAGAAATATCACGAGGGTATGAGATTTGGGTCGAATAAAGAGTTGAATACTACAAAAACCATTATACGGAACCAACGAAACCAAATAAATATATCGCACTAAATGTGGACTATGTTGGAAAGCAAATCGCTTTTTTTGGGAGAAAACATATATTTTATTTAAAAATTCACTGATTTATTAAGTTGCTATCTAAAAGATTAGTTTGAAAAAGCATTTGCCAGTGAATCGAAACTTTGCCTTCTTATTAATACTTCGTTTGTGCTCCTGCTAAATAGTATTTTATAGATATGGCACATCTGCTTCCATCTCCACACTCAATTAATCAAAAATATATGGCGACGATAAACACACTTTTGACACTTTTTTTTAAACGTTTCTCAATCTGAATGCCAACAATTTGGATATTAATAAATCCCAACTGATTCACACTCCCGGTGATAAAAATAGAAAAACAACTTTCTCAACATTGCTTGGTTTGATAAGTTTTTTTTGTGATGATGAATGAATGACAACTGGAATGGTTGTTTGTGTTACCAATTAAACTGAAAATATCATCCCATTCCACCCACTCAACCACTTTGGCACATGGACACATGTAATTTAGAGAAAAACTTTTGCCTTTCGCCTCAAATAAACAATGCACAATTTTTACATATTTTCTAACAAGAATTTTGTGTGTTCTTTTTCAGTTGCAAATTTCAAGTGCTTCAAGTTGCGTTTTTGATGGCTGGCAAGGCAATTTGGAATTTGCCAATGCCAAAATGATATTATTTTCTTTTGAAGAGAGCGCGAGGCCTTCTATATATGCGCTAGCCACCAAGTGGATTCAAAAATTTTTGAAAACAAAATAAATTAAGTAAATTGAAAAAAAAAAAAACTAAAATATTTATTGTTTTTTATACAATAAGAGATGGAATACTGTGCTCAGGGTCTGGTTTTTTGTAAGAATAGAGACAAGTAAAATTATATTACATTTTCATCTAGCAATAGTGTTTTACAGTTGATAAAAAACCTTGATTCGTGGGTATTTTTCGAGAGAAGTAGTATAGACAATCATTGGAGTAATCAAATTCCTTTCGAAATTAAAAGAGATCCGGTCCTATTTGGACGAAAGATAGTTGTATTCCACCACAATAATGCACCAGCTCATTTATTCGCCCTTGCCTTGGCCAAATACCATATTATTTGGCCAAATGTTCAGAATGGCAAAAATATTTAAGAATTCACATACATCACAAAACAATTTCATTACTTTGATATGATTCAGAGAAGATTTAGATAAAAAAACTGTCTAAAATGATTTAAATTTTCACGATATATTGATTTTAGAACATCCCTGAATTCTTCTTCACAATGTTGTTGATATCATATCAGGAGGGACACGTTTTTGATCTCAAATGGTAAACATGGTTTAAAATTCATAAAATTGCAGAACTTTGCCAAATTTAAATCAATTTTCATTTTAATATTACAGTAAGTTTACATCAAAACTTAAAATCAATCAATCATTGATATCATAAATGAAATTGATCAAATCTGAACAATAACTACAAAATTTTAACCAATGTAAAACTCTGTCTTAAGACTTTGTGGATATCATAATGAAAAACTGAGAAGGCAAAGCTAACTTCGACTGTGCCAAAGTTTTAATACATATGCAAAAGATCGCTTCCTATTTAACCAATAGAAAATATAGTGGACATATATGTCAATTATTTATTTATAAATTAAGAATCATTAAGAATTTTTGACTTCAAAAATTTGAGCACGCTACTATCAAAAACAAAAATTTTTAACAAAAATTGTTTTTCTCACTAAAACTCATTTTCTACCAGATCGGTTCAATGTCAGCTATAGGATATAGTCAACCGATTTTGATCAAATTTTACAGAATTGTTTGAAAGCATATAATATTCATTACTCTTGAGTTTAAGAACGTTATCAAAGAAAACAAAGAAGGTTTTTCTTACTAAGACCCATTTTCCCACCGATAGTTCCTATGGCAACTATAGGATATAGTCATCCGATTTCAACAAAAATTTTTAGAACTGTTCGAAAGCATATAATATTCATAATTCCTGATTTTAAGAACGTTATCATGGAAAATAAAAAAGTTTTTCTTACCAGGAACCATTTACCGACCGATACGTTCTATGTCTGCTATAGGATATAGTCATCCGATTTTGACCAAATTTTGTAGAACTATTTGACAGCAGAAAATATTAATACAAGCTGAGTTTAAGAATGCTATTATTGAAAACAAAAAATTTTTCTCACTAAGTCCTATTTTCTAACCCATCGGTTCCATTGCAGCAATAGGATATAGTCATCCGATTATTAACAAATTTTGTAGAACTGTTCGAAAGCATATAATATTCATAATTCCTGAGTTTAAGAAAGTAATCATAGAGATCAAATAAAGTTTTTCTTACTAAGACCCATACCAATCGTTCCTATGGCAGCTAAAGGATATAGTCATCCGATTATGACAAAAGGTTGCAGAACTGTTTGACAGTATATAAAATTCATAATTGTTGAGTTTAAGAACGTAATCATTGAAAACAATAAAGTTTTTCTTACTTAGACCCATTTTCCCACCGATCGTTCCTATGGCAGCTATAGGATATAGTCATCCGATTTTTACCAAATTTTGTAGAACTGTTGGAAAGCATATAATATTCATAATTTCTGAGTTTAAGAAAGTTAGCATGGAGAACAAAAAAGTTTTTCTTACAAAGAATCATTTTCCGATGGATCGGTACTATGACAGCTATAGAATAAAGTCGTCCAAGTTTGACCAAATCTTACAAAACTGTTTGATAGTATATAAAATTCATAATTCTTGAGTTTAAGAATGCTCTCATTGAAAACAAAAAAGTTTTTCTCACTTAGACCTATTTTCAACACAATTGGTTCTATGGTAACTATGGGATATAGTCTTTCGATTTTAACCAAATTTTGTAGAATTATATGAAATCATATAATATTCATAAATACTAAGTTTAAGAAAGTTATCATGGAAAACAATTAAGTTTTTCTTACTAAGAACCATTTTACGAACGATCGGTACTATGACAGCTTTTGGATATAGTCATCCGATTTTGACCAAATTTAATAAATCTGTTTGACAATATAAAAGTGCATAATTGTTCATTGAAAACAAAGAAGGTTTTCTCACTTAGACCTTTTTTTCGAGCGATCGATCATTTCAATGGCACCTTAAGATATAGTCATCTGATCTAGGTTCTCACATATAAGCAGCGTGCAGTAAAAAGAAGACTGTGCTAAATTTCAGTTCGATACCTTTAAAACTGAGAGGCTAGTTTGCTTAGAAACAGACGGACAGATAGAGAAAGCTCAATTGACTCAGCTCGTCGTCTTGATCAAGAATTTATATATAGTTTATGGGGTCGGAAATTCATATTTCTTTATTATACAATTAATATACACTTTGCAAGTGTATAATAAGATTTCAAGAAAAGGTCAGTTAAGAATGCCCTTAAGGTAGTTCTATTAAGGGTTTATCCTATATATGGCCTCAACTTAGTTAAAACTTACAAAAAAAATAATTATCTGTTCTGTTACTTTTACTTACATTTCTCCCCATTGCGCATCAATTTCTGTATTTTTTTTCCCGCCGATATAAAGATACGTCTTGCGTAGCATTTTGCGACTTTGATGATTTTTACGCACAAGCGTAGAAAATTTGCCAAATATTTTCATTCACTGAAAAGACATCGGGCGGTACTCTGGCTAATTTACATTTTCGTTTGAGTCATTCAGAACTGCGTGAGTGTGCGTGTGTGTGTGTGTTTTCTTGTTTTGTAAATGTAGCGCAAAAATGCGCCAAGCAAACAATTTAAAGATACAGATACGCCACGCCCCAAAAGCCTTGCCACGCATCAAATTGACAAATTTCATTCATTAGGTTTGAATTTTAATCTCTTCACGCGTTCAACGAGTGCCAATTAAATAGAAATGCCTATAAATAAAGCAACAACAAAAAAAGCATAGACATACAAAATATTTATACATTTTTGTGTACAATTATCTGCACAGATAACAAATGTTTTTTTTTTTTATTTATTTATGGTTGATTGGGAGTTTAGAACTTTCTTTTGTTCCAGTTCTATGGAAGCGAAGGTGTCACCACAGGTAGGTAAAAACAGTAATTGTAGGTTCTGTTGTTATGATTGGTTTTATTTAGTTGATTACATTAAATAAACACAGACACAAACGCAAAAAAACAGTCGCTGGCTCTGGTTTGGGGAACCATTTGGAAGTTAGTCAAGTAGAATTTTCAGTGCCAATTCAAAGCTTCAACCGTAAGCAAGGAGTTTTTCTTAAAAGGTGAAGTTGAAATTTTGTTCCCCACTTTATTTTCGTCATGATTCATTGCCTATCCAATTTCATTTGAATTTTTTATTGTACCTGATTTTAATTACAAACTAATTAGAAAAGCGATTTGATTAACAAAACAATTCTCCCTCCTCAACTCACACCCAAATCATGGTGTCCATTTTCCAAGGCAAGCTTGTAAAATTCTCCCGCATGACAGGCACATAGACAAACAGCTATATAACACTCCAATTAAAAGCTTATAAAAGTCAACGACAAACAAACAAAAACAGACGTAACAAATCTGACAGATAGCATGTTGGTTGGTTGGTTGATTCGTTGGTTGATCCGCTGGCTTGTTGTTTGGCATCGGAAAAAGAAAAATAAATTAAAAACTTACAAGTTGCCGAGAAAATAAATTAAATTAATTTTATTCGAATGCCAATGAAAAGGTAGACCGATAAGAATCTTCTTTGAATGAACGAGGAGATGAAAAGGGGCAGGAAAAACCAAGAGGTAGCCAAAAGATTGTTTTATCTTTTGAGGCGGCCTCTGTGGATGCCAAAAAGCTATAAACTTGGGTGCATTCTACAGTCATATCTGATTAGCTACTTAAAGCTATATGAAAAAAAAAACTGGGTCAATATGTTAGTCAGCATTATTTTTAGTGGAATCAGTAGTCATTTAAAAAAGAAAACACAGTAGAAAAATTATTTCGATTATGCAAAATAATTCTTGAAAATGCTAAAAACACTTAAGGGACTTTTACAAATCCTGCCAAAACCAACGCTCTTTGGTCAGAAGTCATGTTGCTAGACTTTATGCCTTCAAAGGTATTTGTCTACCAGCAAAGACCAGTAGACAACAAATACACATTTATAGAGACGTTACTTAATATTTTCAAAATAGATCCTACATATGTGGATGTATATTTTCCATATTATCACTTTTGTCTTCAATAAAGAGTTTATTTTATAGATAGATTTTTTTTTTTAAATTATTTTTAATTGATATTTTTCTGAGTATTTAGAAGTCGAGAAACGTAAAATCAGCTCAAAAACAACTGTACACTCTAAAACTCTAAAAAGGGTTGGGACTGTTGAGACTACTGTGCGGAAGGTTGTGGGTTAATTAAGTTTTTTAACATGGGGTCACCTTTACCAGCTATTGGCTTCAGCTGTAAAGTAACTAGCCATGAAAAAGCTGATCAAAAACTTTGCTGTTCGGATTCCGCGTTAAACTGTAGGTCTCATTCTCTTGAGCGAAAGTTAAGTGACACAAGAGCCAAGTGAAGCCAATTTTACCTTATGTGACATCTCTAAGCAGTGCTAGGCGTACTGAAAATGTCATTTACTCAAAATTATAATGCAATGACTAAAATTACAAAAGGCAACACATAAAAACCTTCAAGCAAGGCATCCACAAATTTCGTGATTGTGGAATAAAACCAAAAAGGTAAAATCACATTTTTTCACAAAATTTTTTGTAAAAATTAAATTTTTTACTAAAGGTATTTTTATTTTGCTTAAAAGTGTAGCTCATTATTAATTTTAATTTCGGTTAGTTGAAAATTAAATTTTTAGAACATTATCATAATTTTTATATAGCAACATCGAGGGCTAAAAAAGTTGACTCGGGGGTTTTAGGGGTCGCTTGTTAAGAATATGAAGTCAAAATTTCAAAATTCAAAATGGCGGCTCCAATATGACGGTGCAAAAGCACTGCCAAATTTTTAAGAAACTTGGTATAAAGGGGTTTTTGGTGTCGCTAATTGCGGATCTGGCCTTTAAATTTACATAATACGATATGGCGGATCCGATATGACCTAAATTTTTATACACTTGAAAAGTGAATATTAATTTTGCCCAGAAGTTTGTAACGCATAAAAATATTCATTTCCGACCACATAAATTATATATATTCTTGATCAGGACGACGAGCCGAGTTCAATTCCGTCTGTCCGTCCGTTCGTCTGTCCGTCTGTCTGTCCGTCTGTCTGTCTGTCCGTCTGTTTCTACGCGAACTAGTCCCTCAGTTTTAAAGCTATCGAGCTGAAATTTTGCACAGAGTCTTCTTTTTACTGCACGCAACTAATATGTCGGAACCGGCCGGATCGGATGACTATATCATATAGCTGACATAGGAACGATCGGTCCAAGAACTAGTTCTTGTGAGAAAAACTTTTTTGTTTTTCATCGTAGCGTCACTAATCTTGGTATATGTTAGTTTTATATGCTTTCATATAATACAGGAAAAATTTATCAAAATCGGTGGACTGTATTATATAGCTCCCATAGAAACGGTCGGTCAAAAAACTACTTCTAGTGGGAAAAACTTTTTTATTTTCCATCGTAGCGTCACCAATCTTGGTATATGTTAGTTTTATATGCGTCAACACAATTCTGGAAGATTTTATCAAAATCGGATGACTATAGCATATAGCTGCCATAGGACCGATCGGCCGAAAAATGTGTTTTACTAAGAAAAGTTTTTTTTAGGGTATCAAATTTTTATTATCAATGATTTAAAAATTTTAAATATCTGATATCTATATCCTATATATATTTTACCGGTTAAATCAGTTGGAGTAAAGTTTTTCAAGTGTATTAAAACTTCGGCACAGTCGAAGTTAGCTTTGCCTTCTCGTTTTAAAATATTTTTGAATTTTGTGATTTTTATGGCCTATAACTATTTTTAACATCCGTAATTAGCTGGTAAATATGTTATTATATTTTTCACGACCACAGAGAGCACCACTTGGAGGACTACGGAATTATTAAGTTTAACTATTTTTTTTTTTTAATTTAAAAAAAAAAAACTAAATTTATTTTTTTAATTTTTGTAAACTTTTCTTTTAACTTTAGAAGTGGTTTAGGATTTTTAAGGATTTTTTAATGAAAGAAAAATTTAGAATATTTACTGTAACGGCCTGTAAAAAAGGTTTCACTGGTTCCAGCCAAAAAAAAAAAACGGCTATTTTTAGAAAAATATTCCCATTAGAGTTTTCGCAAGTTTCCGGAAGCAATTTAAATTGCATATTGAAGAACAGATATGTACAAGTACTACCTATATGGTCTCTCGTTAAAAGCTGTTGGAAGACTAAAAAAATCGATCTAAAAAAATTGTTTTAAAAAAAAAAAACACAAAAGTATGCTAATTAAATGAAAATCCCTTTAATACAACAAGTCATATGGATACATTTTTTATTGTCGATATTTCTTTCAGTCATAAAAAACTAACGTTAATTAAAAAATTTAATCGGAAAATTTTTTTCAATATTTTTTCATAGGCATGCCAGTTTTTATTTTTAAGGTTAAAAATTTGTTTGTAAACGTGTTTCAAACTAGCTTATTCTTTGATAAAATGTAGTTCAAATTTTCAAGAATTGATGTGCAAAAGAAATTTTTAAATCCAGAACTTTTGTGAAATTGGACTAATGACCGACCGCCGAACCACTGTGCAAAGGTACAAACATATTTTAACATAACTTCTGAAATCCTAATCCGATTGTAAACAAGTAAGAAAATAAGAAAATTCGAAATAGTTTGAAAGTTATCCCCATTTTAGTGGAGCAATGTTCTTGCTAGTCCCTTACCTCAATCATTCGGAACATCTTAAAAAAATTTTTTTACCTTAAAAACTAAAATAAATACGTAAAAATATTTTTAAAAAAAATCAAAAAGTTCTAAATCAAAATTTCAACAATTCTGATCATAACCTTATCGACCGTTTTTATTTCCGATATCCTGGAGTTCCGGAAACATGGCTACCACCAGCAAACATTTTGTTTTTAAACGTTTTTTATTGCCCGTCGAATTCAATAAATAATTTTTGTTGTTTTTTTTTAAATATAAATATTAAATAACACAATACAACAAAAAAACACCCAAGGAACCCTTTACAAAGGTAGAAGACCTCCTTTAAGAAGAGTTCAGGAGAAAGCGCATTTATGCCTGCCACACAGTCGTTTCAGTATATCGCATATGTGTATCTATTTAGTAGACTATATCTGCCCACATACGCGTATACAACACGATTTTGAATATAAGCAAATCAGATTGAAAATGTATAGCGTATTTCGTTTCACATTCGCTACTGCAGCAAGCAATTTGCTTGTTTACTTGCGTCAAACATAAAACAAGCCAAAAACAAAAAATACGAAAAGAAATTCTATGATCATCATCATGATCATCAACGTGGTCGGTTGGCTGGCCTAGGCCGATGACTCAAGAGCAGCGCAGAAGCAACAACACCAGCAGCAGGCAACTTGACGTTGGTATTTTTGTTACAGCAGCCAAAACGAAACACAAAATTTTGTATATACAATCTTGTGCCCCACAGACGAGTGAAAACAGATCCAAGAATATCTCGAATCTCATGTGAACGGCCGTCATCAGATCTACGATTGATTGCAAAAAAAAAAAACCAAGAGTAAAAACTGAGATATTCTATCTGGGGGATATACAAATACACTTGCTCTCACTCTCTCTCTCTTCTTTCTCCAACTCTCTCTGGGCTTTGCCAGCGACATAGTCGTCGTCGTCGTCTTCGTTTTGGTAATTTTAGAATATTTCTACGAACTGAACAGAGAAAATCAAAACCAAACCACGCGCCCCATATATTGTGTAAAGCAAAGTTTATTTTTGTAAAAGAGCACTCTCGGTGAATAGAGAGGAGAGGTGAGGAGGAGGAGAAAAGGAGGAGGCCTACAACTGCATATACATTTCGATAAATGTGGAAAAAATTTGAGTAACTACTTAGGCCATTAGTTAATCTCTGTTTTGACAACATGGGGTCGCGATTTGTTGTTGTTGTTTTCTCAATTCAAAAATTTCAAAATTTGTTTAACGATTTAGGAAAATCGCGCACTTGTTGTTTTGTTTAACATTCATGTTTTCCATTAATGGCAATTTCAACAGGTTTTTATGTGTCTCAATTAGACAAAAATATTTTTACGATATTAATTTCAAAATATTGCCCCCGGGAATGAATGGCCATAAAAAGATGAAAAATTGTTTGGGAAATTAGCTAGATAATCAAAGAATCAATTTTTAAGTAGCTGAGTGTTTAGATTGAGCAATTTGCAGGCTTATACTTTTTATACAGAATTTTCTGGCATCTGTTTCCATCAACTTACAATTGTTAAAGGGTATAGTTACATTTACCAGCATTTGACAACCTCGTGAATTTCCACGAAAATATTTTTATCTTAACTTACTCACGTTCCCTTTTTCTCTCTCTCTTTCCAGCGCTCAAAACACCAAAGACTTAAACCTTTAACCAATATCCCCCCCTTCCCTAGGTTAATTCAATGAATTAACTCGCTTTAAATAACTCCGTCAATTTTTACACGCACAGTGAATAAAACTCAAATCATTGATCTACCACTACCCCCACTATTCAAATACCCCTCCACACACACACACAGCATGCTGCAGCATCCCGCCACTGATTTCTACGATTTGGCTGCGGCCAATGCGGCTGCTGTTCTGACTGCCCGCCATACGCCACCATATAGTCCAACGGGACTGAGTGGATCGGTAGTGGCGCTGCACAATAACAACAATAGCACAAGCAATAACAACAATCTGGATATGTTAACGCACAATGGAGGAGGAGTTGGAGTAGGAGTAGGCGGAGGTGGAGGAGGCGGTACAGGAAGTGGCAGTGTGACCACGGGACTTCACCTGAACAGTGGCAGCAATGGCAGTGCGGGTGGAGGCAGCAACGGCAGAGAAACCCTGCCTAGCTTTGGCTTCACTCAGGAGCAGGTGGCCTGCGTGTGTGAGGTGAGTGAAGAATTTGTTTTAATAAGGTTTAAAAAAGTTGTAGAATATTTCTCCATTTCAAAGACCTATCGATATCAGCTTTAACAATCTTTAAATATATTTTAGTTCATAATTGTACCTGAAGTTAAGGATCTTACAGATTATTTAAGTTTATTAATGTAGCATCATTCATCGGCCACCCTATACTTTGAAAAGTAAAAATGTCTAATAATGGTCCCATTCAGCAGATAATTTTGATTTGCGATTCATATTCTACAATTTGCGATTGCTAAAGAGTCTCTGCTGAATAGAACGCAGGCCTTATGAGATTTCGTAGCTTTGATTACATTTGATAAAAAAGTATACTCACACTTATAAAATTCAATATTTACCTATAAGAAATAGACGGTCACACTAAAAAATATTAATATTCTGTTTTTAAGGCATATATCGAGCGATGAGATGTTTATGGGTATTCTGCACCGTCGAAGTCAACTATAAAATATTGGATATAAAAAGCTGGCTGCAAGATGGGTGCCGCGTTTTCCCACAGTCGACAAAGAATCGTAATTGTGTGATCACTTCGAAAAATCAATCCAACAAACATTTTGTTCTCAAGATTTAGACCAGTGTTCTCCGCTTCGCTAACTTCTTTGTATATACAACTGCTGTGCGACAGCGACGTCGATACACCGATACTATAAGCTCGTCTTGTAGCTTGAAGGAGATCTCAATTAAATACAGATAACCTGTAAGACGAATGTCTATTTTAAGGACGTTGACCAATTTTATTATTTTAAAGGCATAAAAAACTTTTTGTGCTAAAAAGTAAAGATATTTTCATTCTAAAAATGTACGTTTTCCAACTTAGGGCACTGAATCATCAACCGACCCACACATCAATGAATGATTCTAAGAATATTCGTTATGACGTGTTCAGGTGAAAAACTTGCTTCCTGATCAATAATATATTTCATGGACCCCCCTAAAGTTTGCTTAATAATAAGAGTAGTTTTATTAAGTTAGTGATCAAGTGTCTCTGCTGAACGCGCCCAATTATATTGTTTTTAATTTTAAAAATATGGATAAGTCATGCTTAAATAGGCTTATTTATAAAGTACCTTTACCTAGTTACTGAAAATTTTGGATACCTTTTACCTTACCTTACCTATGTAGGTATTTTTTTGTTAACAAAAACTCTATTTCTCTCTTTCTTCAATATTTTTATACCAATAAACTCTATATCAAGGCCAACGTCAAAAATTCTGCAAAAGTGTTGGTCCGGAGTTTTGAATCTAACGTACAGTCTTTGTTTCGGTTCCCTAGGTTGACGAATCTAAGAATTAGGTTCGAGCTTTGGTTCAATTTGAACGAATTCGGTAATATTGAGACACGATTGGCTCTATTTTTGTTGATGAGGGCGCGTCTTATATAATAAAGCTATTTGATATTTCGAATACTCCATATTCATTATTGTAATACTTCATAACGAACTCATCCACGGCTTCCAAAAGTGCCTGCTCTTTAAAATTGAATGGTACAATCAAAAAAATGTTGTACAAATAATTTGATTATAAAAATATATTCGTTCTAGAATTGTTAACACATTTGTGCTTTAAATCAAGGTCGAAATCGTTCTCAATTTGGTTTTTATAGTCGTGGAGAGGGGGAGCAAAAATTGAATGGAGAGAGTAAGCAAAGTTGGAGAATATAGCGTTCAAAACTTTTGGATCAATTCGAAATATAAAAATATACTTAGATCATTAATTTCCATTCTTGAACATCAAATATTCTTGATCCATGTAGGATTCATATATATACCTTTCATTTTTTGATCTTGTAATTTATCGAAATTGATATATTGATATTTGATATATTTTGCCAAAACGCATCTTTCCTAAATAATACACAGAAAACTATATAAGTTCTAGTAAAACTGACTTAAGTCATTTTTGAACCGAACCCTTTTTTAAACGGATTATGTCCAGTTCAGTTAGGTTTAGGTTAGGGAGTTCAAACGTTTAAAGTGTTCAGTTAATGGTCCGGTTCCTCACCGAACCGGTTCTATGGCGTTCGTATCACACTCCATAAAGATACTAGTTTATAGCTGAAATAATTTGTATAATTAGCTGGGAACCACTTTTGAACCGACTTAAGCCGTTAATTCAAGCATACACAATCAAAAAGATTAAGATCATAGCATTCAAAATATCTGAAATTTTAGTCTAAAGTAATTTTGAAAATCTATTTATTTTTCAGATATGGTTCGGAACCAGTTTTAAATCTGTTTAAGCTTTTAGCTCCATATTACCAATCTACTCATAAAATGTATGGATTGAAGCCTATATATTTTTTGAGATAAAGCTCTAAGCCGCTTTGGAACCAGTTCTAAGTGGTTTGGTTTCTTATACACCAAATTTCAGGTTCAAAGCTTAAAAAATGTCTAAGACATGGTGCTAAACTATTTTCGAACAGGTTCTCAGACTAGAGATATAAACTTTAACTCTTTGCTGATCGACATGAACATTATTCTACGAAGCATAATTTTTTATATATTTTTCATTCATTCATTTTCCTCAGGTCCTCCAGCAGGCTGGCAATATTGAAAGACTGGGCCGCTTCCTTTGGTCGCTGCCACAATGTGATAAACTGCAACTGAACGAATCTGTGCTAAAGGCCAAAGCAGTCGTTGCATTCCATCGCGGTCAGTACAAGGAGCTCTATCGACTGCTCGAGCATCATCATTTCTCGGCCCAAAATCATGCCAAACTGCAGGCTCTGTGGTTGAAAGGTGAGACCGACATTCCGCTCCCCTTTTGCCCCCAAATAAACAAAAACCCCAAACAATTCTTTCACTTATTTTTACTTACTGGTATGTAGCGCATTATGTGGAAGCCGAAAAACTGCGCGGAAGACCTTTGGGTGCTGTTGGCAAATATCGTGTTCGTCGTAAATTTCCATTGCCCCGCACCATTTGGGATGGCGAGGAGACGAGCTACTGTTTTAAGGTGAGGCAACTTTTCATTTTATTTTTTTAATTGTGGCAACCAGGGGGAATATAACAGAAAGAACTCGTAGAAATGTCTGTCCTAGCGTGCATATGTGCGGTATGGTAACGCCTTCTTTAAGTGAACTCAACGGGGTTGTTGTTGAGTGAGGGGGGATATCCTGGCATTGCTTTTTGTTTACATTTTGGATTTTATCTCAGTTGATTGAAAAATTAATAGGCAGGTGAATTGGGCAATTTAAACAAACATAAAGTGCGGAACAAAATTATGAGACAAAGTAAAAAAAACATAATTGGAAATTATGAAAATTTATTTAATTCTCTTTTTTTCTCTATTTCCATTTATTAGGAGAAATCCCGTTCGGTATTGAGAGACTGGTATGCGCACAATCCCTATCCATCGCCACGCGAGAAACGCGATCTGGCCGAGGCCACAGGACTGACCACCACCCAGGTAAGGCATTCAGTCATCATCATGACAAATTTTGCAATTGCAATTTCTCACAAATGCCAAATTTCCACATGTTAATTGCATATCATTAATCATTGCACAAAACGCACACATTTACAAAAATTTATATGCTATTTTTACCACAAATCTTTTACAGGTTTCCAATTGGTTCAAGAATCGCCGACAAAGAGACCGAGCAGCCGAGCATAAAGAGTAAGTTCCAAACAGATCAAAAACATATTTCACATGATGACATTTGCTCTTACTAAAATATATGTATGTACATACGTACATTTAACAAGGTCGTTCAATTAGTGTCAAGGACTGGGGAGGAGAATATGTAGATGGAAATTCGCTGACACAGTCGTTAACATATTGTTCTTCGCATATTATTTATTTTATTCTGTTGATATATTATTATAGGCAAATGCATATGTCGGACAGGCCCCAGGCCACTAATTAAAACTTTTTTCCAAAACTAACAAAATTTAGCTAAAAACATCTGCATTTCCGCTTAAACAAATAGACATCAGTTTTTGTTTCCTTTTTTTTTTGGTTTTCTCCAAATATTAAACATCCTTTTCTTCTTTGCTCGCATCCTTTTTGGTATTTGCTTTTTCCTAACGGCGTTACAAGTCATGTGAAGTGCAAATAGCAGAGAGAATTCGAAGTGAAATGGTTTATTTTGATGTGGACCGCATTTTGAGCAGTTTTAGCATCAGACATCAGTGGACAACAAAAACATTTTTGGGAAAAATTAAGGGTTTTCCAATATCTAAAATTTCCATTAAAATTATACAGACAAACAGTGTACTCGAAGGTTTTTGAAAGCGGAACTGAGAAGTCCGAACTGAACCTGAACTTAATCAAATTTATTTTTACTTCCTAAACCTGAAATGGATCACTATAAAATTCCAAAAAAAATATTTGTATTTTCCAGGGCTTCAAACCTCCTAAAAAAAACGGGAGGGGTTTACTCCGGGGTTCAAAACTTTTGTGTTAGGGTTCAGTAGGTTGCTTTAACCCAGGTTCAAGTGCCAACAATAATTAAGATTTCCGCTAATTAAGAAATCAATGAATGTAAATTGAAACAAACTTAAACATTTGATTCATATTTGGAAGTTCAGAGTGTTGATATTTTCAATATAATATAAGAGCTTAGTTTAAGTTTATCATGAGTTGTCTTCCACTAAATTTTCATTAATACTGATTGATAATTATTTATATAATTTTTCATAAGTAAATTCAACGCCATTCAAATAAAATGGTAGTTCATTGTTTGTCTTCATAATAAATGTATAAATTGCAATACCAACACATTGATATCTTCAAATATTGAGTTTAGCACCCACATATCAAGATTTCCTATAGCTTGAAAGTGAGATTCTTGGGGCGTAAGCGTAATTCCGAATAGTTTACGAGATATGGAGTTCTTAAATTCAAAAATACGCTGAAAGCTTAAGACCAAACCCAGCCAGGGTTTTTATACTACCATCCTTTAAAATTTTTTTTGATCATATTTTTAGTGTTGCAAAGTGTAATGACTAATTATTTATTATCATTTGAATGCGTCTAAGTTCTCATATGAGTTTCTCAACTTGCTCAGATAGTGTAATAATCAATCTGAGAAGTTCAATCCGTTGAAAACTCTCATGAGTTTTTTTTGACAGCCTACTCACAACTACCTGAGTTATTTTTCAGCCATTTTATATGAGAACTTAGACAAGCCCAACTGCAGCTTATAGGGCTTGAGTCTGACCTTCTTTTCAGCAATTTTCCTCATTGAGACCCTGAAATTTCTAGCAACTTGCTATTTTATTTGGAATTCCCAAGACTTTATAATGGGTTTTGTCGATATTATTAGGCCAAAAAGATTGGATAATTCTTATTAATTCAATTTATTATGTTATATCTCAAATACCAAAATAAAAAATCCTATAAATATGATTCCTGGTATTGTTAAAGGTGAGTTATCTCCCTCGTACTGGAGGGCTAAGCTCATTAAATCTAAGAAACCTAAGAACAGCAATCAAAATAATAATTTTAGATTGGCTTTAATTTTTCGTACGTTCGGCTTTAAATTCGAGAATGAGAAATTCTTGGATTTGAGTATTTTCGGTGTTTAATTCAAGTATGGTAAATTCTTGGATATGAGTATACTCGGCCCTTAGTTCAAGATTGAGAGACTCTTGAACTTAAGAAATTGAATTTCTTGGATTTAAGAATGTTCCCCTATTGATTCAAGAATGAGAGTATTTTGGTTTTGAAGACTCAAAAGCTATTTACAACTTGAAATAAGAACTTTTCATAGGTGGATTAAGGATGATATTTCTTGTTCCAAGAAATTCGTACTTAAAAATTCATTCTTGGATCCAGAATTTTTACATTTGGATAAAGAATTCTTTCACTCTTACCGTACTATTGTGCTTGAAAGCTCTTGATCCAAGTATGAAATTCTGTATTTTTATAATGAGTGTAGGAATCCATAGAATCCCTGAATTCTCCAGTTTGAAAGCCGAGTTTCTGCTTTCAGCTTCAAATCAAAATTATTTTCATTTATTTGTTAACATGTTAGGTACAAGTTTTGGTACCTTTGTTTTTGCTCATTTTTTTGTACAAAAACAAAACGAAAAAAAATACAGCTTTCTCTGGGATACTTCCATTATGGCTAAATGGTATATCACTTACCCACAAAACTCACGAACTACAACTATGGCAGACAACAAAAAATAATAAAAGCGAAAAATTGTCGTAATAAAAATAAAAATTGCAATGCCGTGGCAACCGCAATGCAGCACACTAACACACACACACTTATACAAGCAGCTGACAAAAGTATCTCACAGATACACATATGCATCGCCTACCCTACGATAGTTTACACTGCGTAGCTGGGTTGTTGTTGTTGTTGTTGGTAATTTGATATATGTTTATGGCTGTTGCCTCGTTGAGCCACTCAGCGCTGCTACTTTAACTTTTTCCATATTGTTTATTATTTGTTTTTAGTTTTTAGTTGAGTTTTTTTTTTTTTTTGCATGTGCCAGCCTTGTAGCTGCCCACCTAACCACAACGGCGCCCAAAAACGCAGCGGCAGGCACTTTGAACACAACGAAGTGGTTGGTTATTGTTTGAATAGGTAATAGAGATGCCATCTAGCCACCATAATTATACCCACACAGCAAATTTACTTCAAAAAATATACAAAACGAACAAATTTCAAAAAAGGCGGCAAAACTTTTCAACTGAAAACAAAACACAAGGCCATGCGCAAATAGTCCACTGTCGAGGATATAGCTGTTATTACCACACGATATCGATCAATATACATGGTCACAAATAAGATATATTTCTTATTGGTGACCTCAAAGTACCATAGATTCGTAACGGCACTCAAGAGATTCCAATTCTTGGAAAACTCCACCTGCAAATGCTCCTCGCTGACAAACTGAAAGATGCCATAGTACAGAGTCAAGACCATTAAAGGATATAGAATTGGTAGCAGAATAAAGAAGAGCAGGCCGCAGGTATAGGCAAATTTCAATAGCGTTGGAAAGGGTAAGGGCTGCATCCAAATATCAAACAAATGTTCAATCAATGGCTGCATATAATAGACCAGTCGACCGGGCCAAGATACAGTTTCCCACTAAAGAATCGAAAAGGATTAAGGATTTTGGGTTTTGACATTCGTAGACTTACCACCTTGCGCTTGTGCAGTGGCTTGTTCCAGGTTTTGCGCATTGTTTTTTTTACTGTTAATTTAGTGGGGGTTTTTTTTGTGTGTTGAGAAAACTTTAGTTTGTCATTTGTTTCAGAATATTATCAAAAATGAAGCTCAAAGAAATTGTTTATAAAAAAAGGCCTACTCTGGTGGGGGTGAGAGTGGAGACACCTTGTGAAGACCTTGCTCAAAAGAAAGACAGACCGACAAACAGTAGACAGACAATACTTGATGTTGTCAATATCACGTGTTTGGTTCCTTAAAAGTTACATAATTTGCATTTTCATGTGGCGATTTTCTTGAAACTCTAAATATAGTCGAATTATTAACTAAGCTTATGGTATAGAAATTTTAAGAATGATTCAATGTCTAAGACCTGAGTTCCTTCAGTACATTTTTAATAAAATTCGTATAGGAACTTTGTTTATTTGTGCGATTTGCTTGAAACTCAAAACATAGACGAAATATTAAATAAACTTATGATATAAGAATTTTAAGAATATTTCAATGTCTAAGACCTGAGTTTCTTGAGTACATTTTTAGTAAAACGCGTATAAAAACATTTTTCTTTTTGGTGATTTACTTTAAATTCTTTACACAGACGAATTATTACATAAACTTAAAATATACGAATTTTAAGAATGATTCAATGTCTAAGACCTGAGTTTCTTGAGTACATTTTTAATAAAATGCGTATAAGAACTTTGTTCTTTTTGGCGATTTGTTCGAAACTTAAAATATATTCGAATTTTCAAACAAACTCAAGATATTGCAATTTTAAGAATGATTTAATGTCAAAGACCTGAGTTTCATGAGTACATTTTTAATAAGATGCGTAAAAGAACTGTTTTCTTTTAGCCGATTTGCTTGAAACTTAAAATATATTCAAATTTTCAACCAAACTTAAGGTATTGCAATTTTAAGAATGATTCGAAGTCTAAGACCTGAGTTTCTTGAGTACATTTTTAATAACATACGTATACGAACTTTTTTCTTGTTGGCGATTTTCTAAAAACTCAAAACACAGACGAATTATTAAATAAACGTATGATATTCGAATTTTAAGAGTAATTCAATGTTTAAGACCTGAGTTTCTTGAGTACATTTTTAATAAAATGCGATTAAGCACTTTTTTCTTTTTTGCGATTTGCTTGAAACTCTAAACATAGTCGAATTATTATCCAAACTTAAGGTATAGAAATTTTAAGAATGATTCAATGTCTAAAACCAGAGTTTCTTGGGTACATTTTTATTAAAATGCGAATAATAACTTTTTTCTTTTTGGCGATTTGCTTGAAACTCAAAACATAGACGAATAATTATCCCAACTTAAAGTATATACATTTTAAGAATGATTCGATGCCTAAGACCTAAGTTTCTTGAGAACATTTTGATTAAAATGAGTATAAGACCTTTTTATTTTTGGCGATTTCCTTGAAACTCAAAACTTTACAAAATATTATCTAAACGTAAGGTATGGAAATTTTAAGAATGATTCAATATCTAAGACCTAAGTTTCTTGAGTACATTTTTAATAAAATGCGTATAAGAACTTTTTTCTTTTTGGCGATTTGCTTGAAACTCCTAAAATAGACGAATTATTAAATAAACTTATGATACAAAAATTTTAAGAATGATTCCATCACTAAGACCTGAGTTTTTTGAGAACATTTATAATAAAATCAGTAAAATAAATTTTTTCTTTTCACCAAAGAAAACTTAAAGTTCTAATTAAAAAAATTAGGAAAATTATGAAATTCCTCAAACCATTTCTTAGATTTTTGTTCCAACCTAGATCTGCAGGCAACTATTCCTCACCTTTTATTCCTTGACAACACCAAGCAACCTTCATGCTTCATCTTAGTATACGAGTATATACAAAAAAAAAAAGGCGACCCAGTGCCAGTGCCAGTTCCCCCACTCCCTTGCACCAACCGATCCCAAACCATCCCATTCCAGTTCGTTGTTCATTTGCCTGTGTATTTCTCTCGGTCGTCGTCGTCGTCATCGTCATCATCATTTTGCGTTCGTCGAATGCCACGGTTGGCTGGAGGGTAGCTGGCCAGAGTATCGGGTTACCACAAAATGTGCGTGTGTTCTTTATACGTTCGCCTCAGCCTCAGCCTCGTCGCCAGTTATTCATTTTTATACGTTTTATTGTACATTCTGTTTTTATTATTATGTATTTTGCGCTCCTCGCTCCTCTGTCTTTGTGTGTTGTTTTCATGGTTTTTGGCCCCTACTGGAGTTCTCTCCGTCAGCCCGCTGATGGCGTTGATAATGATGTCGTTGGTGATGATGGACCGGTATGTGGCACAAAAACTGAGGCATCCATTGACATGTTTGGCATGTCGTCGCTGCTTTTTGGGTGGACGATTTTGTCGGGTGGTCTATGTCAAGTGAAGTTTAGCTGCTACTGCTGCTGTTGCTCTTGACTATAATTAGATATCCGAAGATAGTGCTCAAGGGTTTTCCAATGTTTCAGTCAATGTCAATGTCTAAAAGTTTTTCTAGGGCTTCACTTTGTTTTTGTTTTCTCTCTTTTGAACTAACTCTAAGTAGGTGCTTCCCATAAATGCTTTAAGCAGCTTAGAGTTTTTTGAAGAGAACAAAAAAATTATGTTAAAATAAAAAAGTGTTGGAGATTACTTAAAAGTTGTTTGGGTCAAGTGGTTCACTTTACAGTAGGTGCATTAGGAAAGAAGGTTGAGTTCTTAGGCTCTTAGAAGGCTTGGTTTGGAAATTTATAAGTTTGTACCGTGGGTTCCGAGAATTTCCAACATCATACAAAATACGGTACGTCTTCTATAGGACGTCCTGTAGGACTTTAATAGAGATTAAGAAAGGTCTTAAGCTATTCGTGTATGATATAAGGGTATTCATAGTTAGTTTAGAACAGCGGTGCTCAAAAATTTGAGTTTGGGAGCAATTTAAAATAAAACAACCCTTACAAGCGAGCCTCGAGTCGAGCATCCCGTCGGTTTGCCCAAGTCACGGTCGCCCACACTGTTTTAATTTGGTTTTTGTTGCTAGAACTGCATGCATTTTGTGTTTGTTATTCTTTTCGAAGCGACGCAATTACCTGTGCGACTGAATGGCGTCATAATTTAAACAGTTTTTATTTCTAAATTTTTTTTTAAATAATTCTTTATTAAACTGATCCCAAAATATATTTTAAAAAACCTCCAAGCTAACAAAATTAGTGTGACCAGCATATACTAAAAAGCATTGCCATCTGTAAAAAGGTTTTCGGTATATTCAGGAATTTCTGGGAGCATTGAGAACGGTCTTAAGTCCTCTTCCTTTGCTCATTCCAACATTTTTAAAGCATATACCCACAGGTTCCCCTACCTCAACTGCATCTTCATCTGCCTCTTACTGCCGATCTTATCCACATTTGAGGCCAGCAATTAAAAACCAACAAAAATTATTAAAAACTGTCAAAACAAAGTCCAACCAGCATAAAATGCGCCACACGCCAACCAACTGAGTGTATAAAATATATTTTATAACGATCTTACATAGTTGCAGACAATGGCACTATGCTTGGATCAGTCTTCCCTTTCTACTTCACCTACTAGACTCCAACTCCAAGTGTGGTGTGTGTGTGTTTTTTTTTCTGTTTTGTTTCTTTTGGGGTTCTTAACCACACACAAACGTAAAACGTAAATTAAATGATAATTTATGATCAACACCTTTTCAGATGCCTCTCCTGGCTGCATTTAGTTGGGTGTCCTGCTGAGCACACGTCCCCAAGATTTGTGTAGCGATCGCGCAATGCGATAAGTCAACCTGTTCGTTCGATGATCGTGATCTCGCTCACTCTTCGGTGGTTTTGGTTTTTGGCCTGAAACAGCGTTTCATTTTGTTTCCCCCCAGCTTGTGTGTGTTTACTTTTTGTTTCTTTTTCGGATTTATTGGCTTATAACTTTTATTAGCAAGAGAATTTTCTGGGAACCCATAAGCAGATGATGTGTAAGCTGTAGTACTATACGCTCTCTCTCTCTTATCCATCCTGTTTATTTGTTTTAGTTAAGCAAAATCAGCTGATGAGGAAATTTGAGACAGAATTTTAAGCTGATATAAAAGTGGGGAAGTATTTGAATAAGCTTTTTTTTTGAACGGCTAAAGAAATTTTATTCATTCTACTTGCAAAAACTCAATTACTATTAAAACGGAATGGGAGGGGCAGTGTTTACAGAACTTGAGGCCAAAAATTGACACACCCAGAAAAAAATGTCATTCTATATTTAAGCATGTCCGTGATTGAATTTAGACTGTTTTGTTCCTAAAGAATCAGTCTTAAATTTTGAAACATAAAAGTTAGTGTAATACTGAAATATCAAAATATATTTTATTTCAAGTTAAAGGGACTTTTTAATCAAAATAATCAGATTTGGAAATTCCGAACTAAGTTAGCTTTTCAGATCGTTTTATTTGTATGATTCCCAGTATAAGTATGAAATTCTTGATTTTTTTTGTGAGTGTAGATTTGGAAAAAAATAACTCAAATTAGTTTTAAAAATTTTTTTAAATATTATTAATATCAAATTAATGAAAAACAAGTAAGAGCGCTGTAGTCGTGTGCTGCGATTATGAAGCAGAAAAAAGATATTGTTTAGCGTTCAGCACATTCAAATCAAAAATCTTGCTGCGTTCATGTTGGAATTACTACCAGTAAAAGAGACTTATGTAAAGCAAGAGCGAACCTTTTAAGGCTCTATGTTAGTAACTATTTGGCAGCAATGTTTGCCCGAATAAATAAATGATAAAACGAGAAGGCAAAGCTAACTTCGACTGTGCCGAAGTTTTAATACACTTGAAAAACTTTACTCCAGCTGATTTAACCGGTAAAATATATAGAGGATATAGATATCAGATATTTTACATTTTTAAATCATTGATAATAAAAATTTGATACCATAAAAAAAAACTTTTCTTAGTAAAACACATTTTTCGACCGATCGGTCCTATGGCAGCTATATGCTATAGTCATCCGATTTTGATAAAATCTTTCAGAATTGTGTTGACGCATATAAAACTAATATCTACCAAGATTGGTGACGCTACGATGGAAAATAAAAAAGTTTTTCCCACTAGAACTAGTTTTTTGACCGACCGTTTATATGGCAGCTATATGCTATATTCATCCGATTTTGATCAATTTTTCCACAAATATGTAAAATCATCTAAAACTATTATATACCAAGATTGGTGACGCTACAATAGAAAATAAAAAAGTTTTTCTCACTAAGACTTATTTTCCGATCGATCGTTCCTATGGCAGCTATAAGATATAGTCATCCGATCCGACCGGTTCCGACATATTAGTTGCGTGCACTAAAAAGAAGACTCTGTGCAAAATTTCAGCTCGATAGCTGAGAGACTAGTTTGCGTAGAAACAGACAGACGGACAGACAGACGAACGGACGGACGGACGGACAAGCGGAAATGAACTCGGCTCGTCGTCCTGATCAAGAATATATATAGTTTATGGGGTCGGAAATGAATATTTCTATGCGTTACAAACTTCTGGGCAAAATTAATATACACTTTTCAAGTGTATAAAAAGTCGGGAATATTATGTATTCCGAAATTTTATTAAATGGCCTATTTAATGGGTTCTTATCTTGAAATTAAGCAATATTGAATGTTTTGTGATGTGAATGAAGGCACGAACCAAAACTTTGGGTTTAACCCATTTTAAAAGCGGAAAGCAAACCAATTATTTGGATAATCGAAGGACTCGGTCTTCTATGAAAAATTTGTTTGTTACTATAAAGATACTCGAAGTTAAAATTTTTGTGAGCATTGAAAATTTGAGTTTTTAAAAATCTTAAAACAATTAAAAAAAAAAATTATATTACAAAGATTTTAGGATTTTTAAAGATTTTTTAAAACTCTTGTACTCTTAATGCAGTTCAATCAGAAGAATATATATGCATAATATATATGTAATTCCTAATAAGTTCAGCAAGAGTTTGCAGGAATAAAAATTGGCTAGCCTTATGCTAAGACAATATTTGGAACACTCCACTATTAATTTTTGTATTCCCCCTCTCGTCCCTTCCCTCTTTCTCTCTCACTCTTTAACCTAATCCGATCATGCATTATTGCCAAGCTAATGAATCTGCTTATGGCCCACAAAACTGGCTTAAAAACTACAAAAAATCAATTGAGCAAACAAGTAAAACACAAAAAAAAAAGACAAAAAGACAAAAAAATTAATTCCCCCTCAATGAACAAAACCCAAAAAGAACCTTAAATTAAGACCACACACAGACGATAACTTTTCTTCTTCACTTTATTTTTTTTTTTTTTTAAGTTTTGTTATAAATTTTATGTGACATTCACTTCTTGAGGTGGAGGCATTGTCCTTGAGCAACGCTCCCGTTGACTTTAATATTTATTTATTTTATAATGCAAAATCAAGGGAAAATATATATATATATACATATATATAGAGAGAATATACTCGTTATACACACACACACACACACAATTAAAGTGGGCGCTGTCTGTCTGTGTAAAGCAGCAGGAGAGGAGTAGGAGGACTGGGCGAGAATAAGTTTACTTTTGTGGAAATTTGATATCATTGTTTATATGCTGCTCTTTTGTTTGCTTCCCACTTTTGCCTCTGAACATTTCCAGCCATTGCTCATTTTAGGTTAGCCCGATGTTTGTCCAGTTTGTTTGAGGGGTTGTCATTATCGATTTTGATTCGAAGAAGAAGAAAAAAAAAATTACTTTAATTTCTCGATCTCCCATTCCCATTCCACCCCCGCATCATGCACTCAAAATGTGCCAAGTTAACAAGTTCAAGTTCAAGACACCACCACATGATCTCCAATTCCGAACTTAAAGTAATTATGCATCGCGGTAGGTGGCTATTTGGGTCCTTCACAGCAAATTGTGGGATATGAATCTACAATTACATGATTGCCGATATCCATACACAGCTGTGTGCGCGCACAGGCACCCGCCGACACTGTATGTGGCCCCAGATCTCAGTTTCCGCGCCAAGTCAGCAAATAACTCGCTTAGGGGAAAGGGAGCAAGGAGGCTTGTTGGTTTTTTGTTCAGAAAAAGATCGTTGCCCATGATCTCTGTTCTTCTGTCTGGTCACAAATTTGTCGAGTGTGCGCTTAAATGTTTTTGCATGGGAGACTCCAATTCGAAACGACTTGTTGCTTATTCTCTACTTAAGCGGGTATGCGGAGCTTACTGGGGAAGAAGGAGTTAATGTAGAGGAAGAGTTCTAAGATATTAAGAAGGGTACTTGTTCTTTTGAATCTTTACTTCCAATGACAATTACCCAAGAAGAACTCAGAAAACATAGGCAAACACATTCAAAAAGTAATTTATTTTTAACTGAATTGAATATGGACCTCTCACCGAAAGGTCCACCGAGATCAAAAATTTCTATTGCGCGATTTGTTTTGTTTTGTTCTTTAATGTCTCTCTTTATGACTTGACTTTTACTTTCTTAAATTTTTCCAAGGGTACAAAGAGGGAAAAAATTTCATAAGATACTTTGCAAATGCAAAAATAACGTAATTTTATTTGCACTATTGCATATTTCTTTGTCCCGTGCGACATTGAAAATCAACTTTGTTGTCAGTTCGTCGAATGTACATGGAGAAAGCTTATCCAATATTGAGAAAAAATTTAGATGTTTTATAGAATTCAAATAAAAAAACCTGCCTGAAAAATAAAAAAGATTTGTGATCTTGGTACTTATATAAAGTTGGTCCCGTGCGACATCGTAAATTGAAATTTAAAAATTCTTCTTACAAAAATAATTTATTTTTTTTTAAAATCATACTTTTAAATTATAGAACAAAAACAGAGTCAACACAAAATATAAAAAGAGGTGCAAACGGTGGAGAAAATGTGTTTTTTGGTCTTCTATGAAAGTGAATACATTGAAATCTTCTGTTGATTTAAAAACTTTCTTACTAAGCTTGTTTACATATCATTTCGCCAAAAAAGCAACTGAAATAACATGATTATTATAATGGAAAAAAATGTCCCGTGCGACATGTCCCGTGCGAAAGAGCTTAAAATTGAATTTAAAAAACAAGTATAAGGTTTTTTTTGGGTAAAATCAAACACAATATTGAAATATTGCCTTAGGATTCGCTGAAAACGGCTTTTAAATTGTTGGTCGCGAAACCCACTTGTGTTTTTGTCCCTTGCGAATGCCTTGTTTTTTTTTTGCTATTATCTTGAAAAGTAAAAATTGCTCTAAATCGTAAATTTTGGTATTTCCATTTTGTTGAGTGCAACCTTCTTGGAATGTGTTTTGATATGTGCTTATTCCCCCATAAGTTGGTATAACAGGAAAAATGCAAAATAACAGCATGTCCTTCGAAACAGTACTGTATAGATCAATCCTATCAAATCCTTGTGGACTTTCCGTTAACTACACTGTAATAGTTCTTTTCCAAATAATAAATGTTTAGCTTTCCCACAAAACATGACTTAAAGTTCTAAAAAAAAAAACACTTTGGCACACTTACGTCAAATTAACAAAAATATTTTTTTATATTTTTTTTTCAGTATCTCTAGTACCTGCTTTTAAAGATAATTTTTTAAAACAAACAATTTCAAAAAAGATGAGTTTCGGTTCGAGAAGTCATTAATTTTTAGGGTTCGGTTTAAGTCAGACAAAAAACCTGAACCGAACCGGATTTAAGGAATTCTTCTTGATTTTTAAATATATTAATACCTGTCATACAAATCAAAAACCTTATGGTTTTGAGCAAGTCACTAAATTTGGGCCCAATATATCAATATATCAAGTTTTTTCTACTCTGAATTGTTTAAAAAAAATCCTTTATTAGTTAGAGTATTCACACTTCCCTAAGTCTGTTTACCAGCTTATCCTACAAGTTGTTTATTGTCATTGTCATCAATTTTCGATGTTTTCTTATTTTTCTTCGTTTTTTTTTTTGTGCATACAAAACTGGTTCGTATGGATTGAGCTCCTGCTCCTGTGAGATTAACACTTTGGATTTCAACTATGCGTTATAAGCTTGTTATCCGGCATACGAATTAGCCATTAACAAATTGGGTCTAACAATTCCCAAGTGGTGTATAAAATTAACCCTCAAGTGGTGGTGGGGACACTTGAAAGTCATTTACAGAATCAGCCACAAATAATAAAAGTCAAGCTACTTAACTTTTACCAAGAGGTGTGCGGTGGAGGAGGAGGAGGAGGAGGAGGGATAGGGGAAGGGAGAGCAGAGACGACTCAAATAACTAAAAATGAAATCAGATGCCTGACTCTGGGGAATGTCATCTCTCTCTCTCTCCTCTCTGTTTATATCTGGCTGTTGCTATTTCCATTTGGACTGACACCTCAAAGAACATGAAACCATTTATAGAAATGAGAGAAGCAGACGACAATTTCCTTCCGGTTTTCATTTTCAATTGCCATTTGTCATTTGTTTATAAATAAATTATGGTTGTGTGTGTGTGTGTCTGTTTGTTGTTGACAGTCGTAAATTAGTTGCAACAATTGACACATTTTAAATATAATTACTGCAGACAGTTCCAAGCATTACAGTTTGACAAGCACTGTGGGTTGTGAGCATAATTTGCAATTAATTTCAACATTGGAAAGGTGGAAAGGGGGAAAAGTCAATTTGAAATGTGAGAATTGGCAGGTGTATGGCAAAAGATGAAAAGAATGAGAAAATGTTTATAAATAATTTCGAAATTAGAAAACTTTGAAATGGTTCAAAAAATTTTGATTGAAAGATTTAATTAATTTTCTTTGTTCCTTTCAGTGGCTCAACGGACAAACAACATTTGGACTCATCCAGCGATTCAGAAATGGAAGGCAACATGTTGCCCAGTCAAAGTGCACAACAACAACAGCAGCAATCACCCAACAGCAACACTAACAATGGCCTACATCAGCAACAGCAACAACAACAGCAGCAGCAGCAGCAACAACTTCAGCAACATGTGGCCAACGAATCAAGTTTGCAACATCATCAGCAACATCAGCAACATATTGCTGCCGCGGCTGCTGTTGCTGCTGCCAGTAATAGCAGCAAAAGCAGCAGCAGCACCACAGCAACACAAATGCAAATGCCACCCCTCTCCGCTGCCGTTGCCTATTCCCATTTGCATAGTGTAATGGGTGCCATGCCCATGCCCGCCATGTATGATATGGGCGAGTATCAGCACTTATGATTCTAGTTGGAGGCGGCTGCTGCAAGCAGCAGCAGCTGCACCAACAACAACATCAACAACCACAATTTAGAGTACGAGTGGCCAGCCGCAGGACTGCGGCAACGCAGTCAACAGCATCAGCATCATCAATTTCAGCAACAGCAGCAGTCGGAAGGCTTCTACTTTTGAATCCTGCAATATTTAATCAAACACTTTGCGCCCAATTTAGCATTTTTTTTCTTCTGCAGAAAGAGAGAGACATAGCACAAGCCCCCCCAATTAAATAAAATATTCAAGAAGCAACAAAAAATATTTAAAAAAATAAACTGCATCAAGAGATCTGTGTAAATAGCTAGGCTTTAGTTTTTAGAGCAATTGTTGGGGCCCCCCTCAATTGCAAATGCAAATCAAATTGAAATGTGCAAACAATTTATATAAATATAAATATTTAAAATTATTATTATACATTTAAACACATTTTTGTTAACAATTTAAATTATTTTCCATGTACAATTACAATTATAATTATGATTTTTCTAAAAATATATTAAAAAAAAAAAACACAAAACAAAACAAAAATAAAAAGATATAGAAAAGTGTGTGTTGTAATGTGGAGGGGAATAACCGTTCCTTAATTAGAACAAATTCGATTGGTGGTACCCGGAAGACGTTGTTAAATAATTTCTAATAAGCCCGAAACGAATCTTTTGTGAAAGAAAATAGTTGAACCGGGAGACCCGTTCGGAAACCAAAGCTTTCGGTTCGACGAAAAGTTAAAAGTCTTATTCTGATCAAAAAAGAAGAATAGATCAACAATTACTCGATGAAATAATTATAATAAATTTAAAGTGAAAATAAATGATTATTTTATGATTAAATAAACAAAAATACAGAAATTCAGAAAATTTATTTTATATATTTAACAATTTAATTTCTTTTCAACAAAAATTTGGTAAAACTTGGAACGATTCAAGGTTTGAAGTTCAAGTTTGAAGTTCAAACTTTGAACCAAAACCTTAACACTAAAATCTTGAACCTTATATTTCTGAACCTTAGCCAATGGTGAATTTTGGTTCAAATCCGCGAATCGGACCTCCACATATAATATTTTGGTTTGCAGTCCTGAAATTTCAAATTCCTAACTTTATTGATTTCTGAAATATGGCTCCGAGTCACTTTTAAGACTGCTTCAGAACCGGTTTTAATCCGGGAAAATAAATAACTTCGTATTATAATATCAACCCAAAATCCAAATTTTATGGTTATAGCTTAAATAATTTTCGAGATATGGCTCTAAATTACTTTTTAACATATTTTAGTCAGGTTTGGTACCAGTCTTGAAACAGTAAAATGTTGAACACCATATTATTCACCTACACAACAAAATCCTTGTTTATAGCTTTAAAAGTTTCAGAGATATGGCTCTAAACCACCCTTCGAACCGGGTTTAAACCGATTTCAGAGCCACCTATCATGTTTAATTGTAAACCTAAATCATCTACGGACCCCCATCAATATATCAAAGAAGAAATATATATATAAAGATTAGAGTGAATTTTCCAAAACTAAATCAAACTTGATCTGCTTATTTATGGTATACACCTACTTACATTCCAAAGCAAGTGGCTCTTGCTCTTATAGTTTCTGAGACAGACGGACATGGCTATTGATGCTGATCATGAATATATATATATTAAATAGGGTGGGAAAAGCTTCCTTCTCTTTGTTACATACATTTCCACAATTTTTCGACACTCTTTTACCCATTGGTACAGGGTATACAAATTACATATAGACATTATATGTGATTTTCCATAAAAGGAATGTCCAAGCAATAATAATAATGCAAAAAAAAAACCGAAAAACAATTTTTTAAATATTTTACAGATTTTTCGTTGGGCCTGAAAAAAATCACCTGCAGAAATTACAGCCCCTTTTTTTTCATTATGATAATATCTCTTGGAAAATTTAAAATAATATGCGATCCATTAAGGAATACATTATTCATAATTCTTTTGGTATGCGGGAATATTTATAAGAAATATACTAAGCATCTTTTGGGCTTCCCTGCTTTAAAATGTCTGAGAATGATGAAAAGGGAAGAGAACTTAATTCATAATTCTATTCTTCTCAAATATAATATAGAACGTCTTATATAAAATCCCTAATTTATTGTGTTCCCAGTTTTCTTGCCAGTTTTAACTTTCCTCCCAACTTTCCCCTCAGAAGTCGTTTGTCACAACAATAACACCAAAAAAATACCAAACTACCTGAGAATTTAAGGCCACAATAACGCCCCGTCCACGCTCATTAACCATAACTGACCACAACAAACACTAATCCGCGGCGACAGGTAAGCCTGGGCTAATGCTAATGGCCCAGCCGCCGCATCCTACTTACAGGCAGTCCTCCGCCTCCTCATCCTCCTGCTGCTCTTGGGCGACGTCTGCAAGGCGCGTGCGTGTCGCGTCCCATGTAATTGTAATGAGCATACGTTAATGGTCTTTTGTGGCGGTGCCCAAAGTTTTAACACCACTTGGCAACCGGGGGCGGCGCTTAGCAACCCCGAGCAGGTCGCTGAGGGGTGGATGCTGTCTGACTGGCTGGGATGCTGCCTTGATTTGTTTATTGATACTGTAGTTACATATTGCAGACGTTGTCGCCCCGGCAGCAGCATACACGTGTCTGGGGCGGTGACTCTCTGTCTCTGATTGAGATTGATGCCTAAGTATTTGGTTACATAATATTTTGACTTCTTTTTTATCTGGCGGCGTTAACGGCGGCTGATAATTTAATTAGAGGGGGAGGCCTTAAAGTGTTTGATATTTTAAAGACAACGAGATAATTGGTGGGAAAATGTCTGGGACTTGAAAATCTAAATTAATACATACATATACAGATCTTTGTATATACATATGTACCTAAGGATAATCTTAAGCAAAGCCAAATACATACATACATAAGGTGGCCTCTTATCCTTGATCCACTAACCTGCGTTTTTTTCATTCAATAAGGCTGTAAAATGCAGACAGGAGCCGCTGCGTCAAGCAAAGTTAAAAAATTTCTATTAAACACCATATCACTTAAAAAAACAACAAAAAAACTTTCACACGCACTTTTTAATATTTAGCTGCCATTTTTTCTTTCTTTTACTTTGCTGCACAGCTCAACACTGACGACATTACGTTAGTTGTTATGTTTACGTTTAGTTATCATATGTGTATCGATATCAATGCAAGGCGCGCAAACGAAATTCAAATATTATTAATTGTATTTTCATACTTTTTTAAACTTAAACCAAATACTATGGTTGATTACTTTTATTTCATATTTATTGATAATAATACGAGGAGCGCAAATTAAATTCTAATACTATTAATTTCAATGAATGTCGCAAGGAGAAACGGTTGGCACATTTTAAGGGCTGGGAGATGGAATGGTTGGTTTTACGAGCTGTTTAAGATATTTAGACAGTTTACTTTTAGATTCAGAGTGCTTAAAATCACCTACTAATGGACTCTGAAGCATCCAACGGGGTGTTTAATTCTGTAACGTTCCCTTTAAGGAATAATATAAAATCTAACTTATTGAGGGGTTGTACGCAGTTAGAATTTTAAAAACCGAATTTTGTCTTTGCATTTTCGGAATGTAAATATTTTCGGAGATAAACCCATATTTGTATAAACACTTTAGGGCTACAGACACATTATCTTCGATTACAAATGAGTATATTACTTTTAAACAGTATGCCAAATTTATGAAGAATTATTCAAGCTTTCATCAGTTGATGAAAATAACTCTAAAAATCATTTTGCGAAGGAAGAATGTCTCGTCAATAACATCGATTCGACCTATTAGAAGCTGCTGATGCTGCAGAGGGTATTATCTTATGGTCGTGGAATATACGACGCCTTGTAAGTTGAGACAATCTTTAACTATGTGTAAACTTCTTCTTTTACTTTTCTCAAAACTATGTTTTCAAAGTCGAAATTTCACATAACCTTCTACGGGGATTGATCGAAGGATTGAGATATCCAATTATTCTTTGTATTTTTTTAAACCATTTTTCTCGAAAATTTTAATTTTATTTTTAAATTGTCGCCATTTTATCAAACATTGAAATATTGACTCATTCGACCAATCCCAGCATTTATCTATCCCCTAAAATAATCTATCCCGTTTTAGGATTTCAGATAATCGAATCCAGAGACAGAGTGATCACCGCCAAACGCCTTTTTTAGGAGGACCTTCAGGAGATTGTCTACTGAAGCCGTATCCTTCAATATTTGTACATGGTCGAAGTGTCATTAGATACTCAAAATGAGATTCTATCTGAATAAATATTACTAGCATATGTTATTAAAATGGCCTTTTGGGCCTTACAACTACGTAAGAATTGTTACAAGTACCTAAAATTCGTACTTCATACAACTATTTGGAAAATACTTTCAAAAAATTGAAATGTACAAAAAATCAAATTCCCCAAAGCACTAAAATATGCCAAAAAAACTAGATTGTACTAAACTATATAAAAAGAATAATAAATTCATATAAAATATTTTTGTATGGTAGATTTAATTTTAGAAACAGTTATTTTTCAACAGACTCTGCAGACTAATTGAAGTATTGATATCTTTAACACAGGTTGATTTTTATTTTCCTGATCCAGAAAATAAAAATCACTGAATGATTTTTATTTTTAAAAAATCAAACTTTATTATTATAATTTATTTTTAAATAAAAATCACTCATGAGTTTTAAAAATGTTTTTTTTTCAATAAAAATCAAAAATGAATATTTAAAAATAATTTTTAAAATAAAAATCAAAAAATAATTTTATTTAATAATTTAAAAAATAAAAAATAACTGTTCATTACATATTTCCAAAGTCCATAAAAAAATAGTATATTCATATATTTGATGTATGTGTAGGACAACTTCATCCCAATGATTTTTTTAGTTTAAAATTTACCCAATAACCGTTATTTTCGGTCCCTGATTTCCTTACGTCAAGTACTACGCCTACAAATTCAGTCCAGGGCCACAGAAATCTTCACTTTCTATGCAGTGTGGCGTTTGCTTCCTCGAAAAGGGATTACAATTAATTCATCTTTAACAATTATAAAAGGAAAATTTCAACAAAAAGAAGAAAAATGTGCGAAAACGGCACAAAAGAGGCAGGAGCAGCAGCGGCTTAAGTGAGGCACAGGCACACACTCACACAAAAGGGAAGTGCTTAGGTGAAATGTGCGTCGCAGTCAAGACAATTGTTTGTTTTATATATATATATATATAATTCAAGAGAAATTCCTTAAGAACATTTACAATTCAATTACAATTGATTTACAATTCAATTACAATTTAATTACAATTAAAATTACAATTGAAATTAATTATAATTAAAATTGTTTGTATATATATTTATATAATTCAAGAGAAATTCCACATAAACATTAAAAATTCAATTACAAATTAATTACAATTCAATTACAACTCAATTACAATTCAATTACAATTGATTTACAATTAAATTACAATTCAATTACAATTAAATTCCAATTAAAATTACATTTAAGATTGTTTGTTTTTAAATTTATATATATTTCAAGAGAAATTCCCTTTGAACATTAACAATTTAATTACAATTGATTTACAATTCAATTACAATTAAATTACAATTTAATTACAATCCAATTACAATTCAATTACAATTTAATTGATTTACAATTCAATTACAATTTAAAAATTCAATAAATTACAATTCAATTACAATTAAATTACAATTTATACATTTTACAATTCAATACAATTAAATTTCAATGAAAATTACATTTAAAATTGTTTGTTTTTTTAATATATATATATTTCAAGAGATATTCCTTATGAACATTAACAATTTAATTTCAATTTAATTACAATTCAATTACAATTAAAATTACATTTAAAATTACATTTAAAAATTAATTTTATGTGCGCTTTTTTCGATTACTTTTAACGCTTGGTTTAGGCGCCGTTTCTACCAAGGTATCTTCATCCGAGGAAATTTGCTGTTTGCGATTTGATTTGCCACTGGGCTGAACTGGACGACGCGTTCTGGCAGCTGGCTCTTCACTGGAAGAATCGGAGCTGGTGTCCTCCTCCTCGGAGCTGGTTTGCGTGCGAGCATTACGTCCACGTCGCTGACTGGCATTTCGGTTAGCAGTTTTGGTTTTATTTTTACGTGTCGGCTTGGTCTTATTCAGCTCAGTGGAGGCGGGCTGGGAGCCATCCTGTACCTGCAGGCATTCATTGAGACGTGTCTCAAATTCCGTGACAATGGCTTTCAGTTCGGGTTTGGCCAACTTGGAGGTATTATTTATGATAAGCTTGAATGATTGATAAACCTCATCTACTTGTACTTTATCCCGGAACTGTTGCACATTATCTATCAATTTTTTAATGGAACGTTCATTGTATGAAAGTAAACTGAGGCAATAGGCTATATCACGCCACTGACGTTCCACGCGGGTGACGGGGAAACGCATACATAGCTTTTCCACCAAAGTTTCAATTTGACGATCCTTTTGTATGAGACCCAAAATGTAACGCATAATGGTGCGATATTTATCCTCCTGCAAGTGTAAATTAATGTCACCCAGTTTGGATATGATGTCGGGTAAGACATTGTATAATATATTGGATTTATTGGCAATTTCCTTAAAGAATTGCTGGGTGATATTACGTATTTCATCATGCTCATCTATGATGCACAAGGCCATGTCAGCAATTTGTCCCTTGACGCGTATCATTTCGTGTAAAATCAAATGTGAAAGCATTTTAACGGCAGTCAAACGTAGTTCGGTATTCTCTTCATGGAGTTGGGAATAGAAATGACCCGTCCAGGGTTCGATTATGTTAGGAAAACGAAAAGTAAGATCGGAAAGACCCACCACGGAATTACATTTAATTTTAATATTTTTGGTTAAACCCAAAATGTTCATTAAAAAGGACATATTGGATTCACAGAATTTCGAGGAGACGGTCATGAGACGAGCCAAAGCCAAGGTGGCGGATTGCTGTAAATTTTTAGCTCGATATTCACCTGGCCGCTTGCATATGTCTATAATAATGGGATAAATGCGTGATAATAAAGCCTGCGGATCGTATAATAACATATCCTCACACAAGGCATTAATTTCCTCGGCTATGTTATCCTCCGCAGTGGCGCCCACCAAATCTTCATCGGGCTCCTGTTGTGGTTCGGCGGCCACTCCAGACAAACGTTTTCTCACCTCCATGGCGGAAACATTCATGGTTTGACGTCTTAAAGCATTTACCGCATCCTTTTTATGTTTCTTCTCCTCCAGGGCCGATAATTCCTCACGATATTTCATATTATTATAAACACATATATCCAAAAAAATCATTTCCTTAATGGTCATATAGCCTATGCAAAAGATAAAGCGTGTGACCAAATACACGGGCATTTGTTTGGCTTCCATTGCAATTTGACTACCCATAAGAGTTTGTTGTGTGGGCAAAGGCTGCGAGTAGGGTATATCTGTGGTCTGTGTTAGTCGTGGCTCCATTTCACCTTTGGTCAGCCAATCACTATTAAATCTCTTAATCAACTCCTTGACTATATGCTGAGCCAACAGATCAGGTGCCTGACACAGGCTATAGTAAAACTCCAACACACTCATGGCCAAGCCATCAAAATCCTTGAGTGGCTCATAGAAAAAAAAGTTGAAAAACATTTGTGTGATTTGCTTCACAAAACCCGCCTCACTGTTATAGCGTTTATACACCTTGGAGTTGTTATTGTTATCTATGGACTTGACCATTAGCTGTAGACATTGTGTATATATACGCGGATCCTTGCGTACTCTTTCACCCAGACAAATGTCTTCTATAATTTGTACATTTGCCGCTGCTATGGAGGGTTTGGCCTGTGAGGCTATTATTAACAATTGCAAAGCCAAACGGGATTCATTTGGCGTCGTGCCCTCCAATTTGAGTGTAAATCTTTCATATAACACTTGTATGATCAAGCCATCTATATCTTCGCTGGCCACCCATTCCTGCATCAGTGATTCCAGTGCCATATAATGTCCATATTCCACTTCAGCTAGAAATTTGCTTAAATTCTTGACCACCTTAATGGCATGTGCTCGTCCCGTTTGTTCGGTGGCAAATAATATTTTGCGATATGCATTGGACACCGCATCACGTTTCTCTTTGTCGGAGGACCAAACCAAATTCAACATTCGCTGCATGCCCGTCTCGGTGCCACGTATGGAGAACTGATAGCCCGTGGTAAATAAATCCACCGCCTCAAATACATCCGAATTGGTCTTGGAGAGTAACATTTCATAGAGTTTGGGCATGCCGGTGGTTACCATTTGCGTGAATTCAATGCTGTCCTTGAGGAATTGCACGGTTTTGATTTGCTTAACCATTTCCTCGGACTAAGGAGGGGAAAAAGAAACAAAATTTAAATTAAATGTTATAAATAAAAAGTAAAATATCTTACGCTATTCTTTAGTCCTATGGCCAGTGAAAGAAAAGTCTTGAACAGTGACAGAAAGTACACACAACGCTCCTCGGGTTTAAGCAGGGCACTGCAAAGAGCGTAGAGGGGTTTATAATCAGAAGAAAGATTTAAGTTAATGATGTGATTTACCTCAGTTCCTGATTGCCCGCCACAAAGTCTGCTTTGCGCACCAGCACGGTGGCATCTTTGTAGTTCTTCTCCAGCAATAAGGGTAGAATTCTTTTGACCAAATCATCGTATTCCTCGGTTTTGTCAAATGGCAGTTCGGGAACTGAAAAATAAAAAAAAAAAAAATTAAAAAACAAAATAAAAAAAAAAAAAAGAAAACAACCGCCTGCTTGATGTTTTAAAACCTCTTTTGTTTTTTTTAGAACCCCCCTACAAAAAAAAAATTTTTTTTTTAAAAAACTTATTATAAACCCCCATATCCCATAGGGTAATAATATAATCCCACCATTTTTATATATTTTTTCCAATAAGTAAAAACAATTAAAATTTAAATAAAAAATGGGGGGGGAAGATAGAAAAAAACAAATTTTTTTCAAACAAAAATTATTTTTAGACCAATCGTTCCTATGGCAGCTATACGATATAGTCATCCGATATTGAAAAATTTTTTCACAATTATGTAAAAGCATATAAAACTAATATATACCAAAAAAGGCGACGCTACGATGGAAAACAAAAAAGTTTTTCTTACTAAAACAAATTTTTAGACCGATCGTTTATATGCCAGCTATATGCTTTAGTGATCCGATTTTGATAAATTTTTCCAGAATTATGTGAAAGCATATAAAACTAATATATACTAAGATTGGTGAGGTAACAATGGATAACAAAAAAGTTTTTCTTACTAAAACTAGTTTTTGGACCGACCGTTTCTAAGGCAGCTATATGCTATAGTGATCCGATTTTGATAAATTTTTCCAGAAATGTGTGGAAGCACATAAAACCAACATACCAAGATTAGTGACGCTACAATGGAAAGCAAAAAAGTTTTTCTCACTATAACTAGTTTTTTGACCGACTGTTTCTATGGCAGCTATATGATATAGTCATCCGATCCGGCCGGTTCCGACATATTAGTTGCGTGCAGTAAAAAGAAGACTCTGTGCAAAATTTCAGCTCGATAGTTTTAAAACTGAGGGACTAATTTGCGTAGAAGAAGACAGACAGACGAAATTGAACTCAGCTAGTCGTCCTGATCAAGAATATGTTTATGGGGTCGGAAATGAATATTTCTATGCGTTACAAACTTCTGGGCAAAAAAAATTCTGATATAATAGCCATAACACTTTAGGTGAACAATTTATAATTACTTTTAACGACATAACGAATAAGGAAAGTTGGGTGATGAGGACTGATAACTTACTTTAACGATTAGAAACATGGAACAGACAAAAAATGTACGAAAAATGTATAAACTCCTCCAGAATATACAGAAACCTCGATCATAACATTGGAAGAAGTTATTTTAATGCCAAATTCGATAGTTCTCAGATAGTGTGGATTTTTAAACATATAGGCGTCTTCGCCACTGAACCGATCTTCATACAAATGTTCACAGTATGATCGTGCCGATCAAGAAAGTGTCATATGCTATGTCCTAAGTCTGTCAACCGTTTGAACAGCTATTTAAACCGTTTCACTAGTGGTTCCGAGCTATATCTCGGGAACCACTTCATGAAATTTTTCCCCTATATTCATGTCGATCGGTAAAGAGTCAAAGGATTTAACAATAGCCTGTGAGCCGGTCTGTGAACCGAAAGCGGTTTAAGCCGGCTTAAAAAATGGTTCCAAGCCATATCTTAGAAGCAAGGCTGCAAACCTACAGAATTTTAATTGATTCCCAAATCATATGGGAATATGGTCGTTTTTGGGGTCGAAAGCGATTTGTAGAATACATAGGATAGAAACATTTGTGAACGGGAAGTACCACAAAATTCGGACGAATTTTGCAGAGAATGCTGGCAAGTGAAGAGAGAGACCACTTTTATAGGCTAGTGGTACCGCTTGCAAGGCATACAGAATACAGACTCCAATTATTGGAAGGCCATTCCATTGAACAAGCGAATAGCTATCGCCATGTATAAGCTAGGATCGACATTGGAGTACCGCAAAAGCATTAGTGTTTAGACGTTTTTATAATTAAAATAAAATAAAATGTTTTAGAATTCGGAGGCTGTTCATAAAAGTTATCAACCTGCGAATTAAAGGTTCAGAAAGTTTTTTAAAAAAAAAAAAAAGATTTTCAATCAAATTTTTTTAATATTTTGGTATTGTGAAAAAAATATTTAAAAAAAAATGTTTTTTACTCATTATTCAGGTAAGGGCCACTATTGCATCAATTCTGCGTCGATTGCAACATGGCTGATTAAAATCGGTTCAGTAAAACTGGCGCAACCAAGGCTACCAGGTCAAAAAACGTGATTTTGAGTCTATACTCCTCACTTCAAAAACATTGCTTCACTTCAATGGCTATAATTGCTAAACAATATGGAATTTTTAAAAATGGTTTAAAGTGGATGAAAGGGGAATGTTCAAGCAATAATAATAATGCAAAGCAAAAAATCGGAAAAATATTTTTTTTCAAAGTTACAAGACCCCCTTAAAATATTCACTTTAATTCCTTCTCCTCCCACACTTACACTCTCTCAGATGTTCCTCCAAAATGGGCAATAATTCCGGCACAATTGACTCAAATTGTGTATCCAATTTCTCGGCCTCCTGACGCTCATTATCCAGCACCTCGCCCAATTTTTCCATAACCTCCATTTCCTTTTCATGTTTCTTGATCAGCTCCTCCAGCGTTAGATTACCCGAATATGGATTATTCTCCAGAATTGCCTTTATCAACTGTATGGTAGCCTTGCGTACCAATGAACTTTTATCTTCCAGCCGGCTTACAGCCTCGGCCAATACTTTGGGCAGAAAATTTAAGGGTATGGAATGCTGTTCCTTAAGATGATGCCACAAATTCAATACCTTGGCACGCACATGAGCAGATATATCGCAAATGTGAGAGAGTAAATTTTCCAGAAACTCATTTCGTGCCTCCTTCAACTCTTCGTCCAAATCTTCGGCGGTTAGTTCACCCACCACAGCATCGGCCATTATTTGCAGCACACAATTGCGCACAATATGCGATTCACAATTGCGCAATTCATCGCCCAGCTTGGAGAGATGTGGTATCATTAGATTGGGCGCAATGCCGGCAAATTCGGTAAGGAAATTTGAGAAATTCTTAACCACAGCCGTATCTGCAGTGTCCAGCAATAAGGCATCCACAATATCTTTGAATAAAATGGCAAATACCGAGGAAATGCCAAATTCTTCGTGCAGCAGTAAAATACCATTGGCCACGGCAGTGGAGGAATGTTCGGAGCTGCGTAGGATTTGCAGAATGCGAGCGGGAAAGGTCATGGCATGATTGTAACGCTTAATGGAGGTGCCAAATATTTGAAAAATGGTGTCTATGATGTGACGATTGTCCGAGCGACGAGGTATGAGCTCCAAAGTGCGATAGCAAATATCACACAGCATGCTAAAGGAAGAGCAGGGTATAAGTTACGGTTTCTCTCTCTCTCTCTCTATCAAATACTCACGACACAAAGTCCTCCTCGGCCACGGGTGGACTCCACAGCTTCTCCAGCGGACACTGTAATATGTTAAACAATTGCACCAGAAATTTGCCACGCTTTATTTCCCAATCCGGATACTGTTCCAGTGTGGCCTCATTTTGTTTGCCCTTTTTTTTTTGCTGATTAATTTGCTGATCCCGTTGAGCCTGTTGGACCACGCAATCTAACCGCTTGACCGTGTTGACTAACAAATACATGGTCATTTTGGTGAGATTCAAGTAGCGTCCACGCTCCAGTTGGCTAGGCTGCTCACTGGTTACCAGTAAAGGAGCCAACTCCTGACCCAATCTATCCACCGTCAAATACAGCAGATCAAAGGCTCGCATCAAATTTCGTGTGGCCGCCGTATCCGTGGCATTGGACTCAATGATCGAGTAGAAAGTGTCAAAGTGTTCAAAGATGTAGAAAGGATCGCGCTGATGCAGCTTTTGTTTGGCTGCTGCAGGGGGTAGGAGGAGGGGCAAGGGGTTAGTGCTGGGATATTGCTGTACTTTCAACTCAAATACTTACCCAGCATTTTATCTGGAATCTCATTGGCTGAATAGATTTGCTGCACATAATACTGATCACCACGTGAATTGAGCAAATCATTTGTATTAATGGGTATAATAAATTGAAAATTCTCTGCTTGCTCCATTTTTTGTTTGAGTTTGTTTTACGACGGTTTTAATTGAATTGCAGGCGGCGTCGCTTGAGCGTTGAGTTGTTGTTGTTGTTCTGGCAAATGGCAATCGATGCGATCGATAACGCGGAACTATCGATTGTTGTGAGTCACGAAGCAGTGAAGTGACTGTGAAATGCGGGTTAATTAAATTTTATAATAAACTGATTGAAAATGTAAGTTGTTATTTGTTGTAAAGTTCTAACAAAACTAAATTTATTTTATTTTATTTTCTTTACATTTGTTTGTATAATAACCGTTTGGAGTCACAGTTACAACTATTTGGTCACTGATAAGAGTCACTAAGCAGTGAACTGAAAAAACTGATTGAAATTGTAGCCTATTTGTTAAAGTTGTGTTGCATTTGGGTCTTTTTTCTGTTAATGTTTTTTTTTTATAGGTAAAACCTATCGAAATACGCTTACATGTTCTATGTATGTGTGCAGCTCGTAACCGTAACCGCAAGAGCGCCATCTAGCGTTTGAAATTGGCAAACGTGGGTGTTGAACCGTTGCGGGAGGGGGATTTAAAAGTTTGGGAATTCGAAGACGCAGAGAGGTAAGACCTTGAAAACTGACAATGACCTCCTGAACGCAAATTTAGATTAGGAACACGTATGCCTACATATTTAAAAATCTTATTCTTATTATTATGCACGAGTCCAGAAAAATTTAATTCAAACGGCTGCAGGATGGGCGGTTACTTTGCCGGTACATCAGCCAAACCGGGTCACCACGCGTAACACCAGATGGCGCTGCGTTTGAAGTCGTTTAAATTTCGTTGTTCGGCCGTTAGCTGTTTAAATGTTTGAAATGGTGGCCGTTCGTTAATGAGGATTTATTTTTTGTAGTAATTGCATGCGCTAGGGTCAAGATCCCGACCTGATATGACTTGTTAGCCGGTGTCAGCCCAAAAAGGTAGTGCCGTAACATCTGGAATGAGGCCTTAAAGGGGTCTACTACCTTTTTTTTTTTTTTTATCCGGAGAAAAAACTATAAGAGTTTTTTCAATTTGTTTTATTAATTAAATAAAAAACTTAAAAAAAAAATGTTGGAATTCGAGGGCAGTTCAACAAGTTATAGACCTGCCAATTAAGGCCTCAAAAAAAAAAAAAAGATTCAGAGGTGGTGGCCATGATTCCGGGTCTCCAGGTAATCGGAATTGAAAACGGTAAATGAGGTTATGATCAGAATTGATGTAATTCTTGCCCGTATCTCAATCATATTTTTCAATATTTTTTTTTAAATTGTCGTCCATTTAAAAAAAAAATCGATTTTTCAAGTTTTATTTTTTTTTGAGTTTAGTGTAAAAAAAATAGTAAAAAATAGTAAAAAAAAAAATGTTTTTCCTCTTGATTGAGGTACGGGCCAGAATTACATCAATTCTGCGTCGATTGCAATATGGCTGATCAAAATCGGTTTAGTAGAACTGGCGCAATCATGGCTACCAGGTCAAAAAACGTGGTTTCGAGAAAAAAGCGCTTAAAGTTTTGAGCAACGTATAAAATACTCCCGTTAGCAAGAACATTGCTCCACTTATCTGCTATATCTGCTGAACTGTTTTGAATTTTGGAAAATGGTTTGAAGACGATGAAAGGGGAATGTTCAAGCTATAATAATAATGCAAAACAAAAAAATCTAAAAAAAATTTTTTTCAAAGGTAGAAGAAGTAAAAAAAACTTTTCGCTAGCGTATCTTTCCATTTTAGTTTGGGTAGCAGTTTTGGAATAACTTTTTCTTAAATATATTTTAAGCTAATATGCACTATCAACGACATGTGATATTTTATTTTATTTTATTTTATTTTTTTTTTTTTTTTTTATTTTTTTTATTATTATTATTTTATTTATTTTTTTTATTTTTTTTATTTTTTTTTTTTATTTTTTTTTTTATTTTATTTTATTTTATTTTTTTTATTTTTTTTATTTTATTTTATTTTATTTTATTTTTATTTTATTTTATTTTATTTTTTTTATTTTTTTTTATTTTATTTTATTTTATTTTATTTTATTTTATTTTATTTTATTTTATTTTATTTTATTTTCAAAATTTGAACAAATAACCGTTTTGAGTCACAGTTACAGTGATTTGCTCACAGCCTCAAATTGCACATCTCTAATTAAAAAAAAACAGCTGACACTTGTAAGCGTGCGCCCGCACGTTGTTTAACAAATTTCAATTTCTTAAAAACGAAATGTCCACGGAAGTTAGTAACAAACGCAAGCGACCCAAAAAAAAGGGTAATCGCTTTATGCGCAATGCCAAGGGCTTTGCCAAGCAGGGTATTTTCGGACGCGGCACTCACATAGACGATGAACAGTTCAACTATTTCATCAACATTTTGGATGCCATGAAGGCGGGTCTGGAGGAGGTGGAAGAGAGAGGTAACTGGCTTAGTTATATGCCTTCACTTTACTCATACCCTTTCCTTTTTTTCCTTTAGTAAACATGGCCAACAATGTGTTTGAGCAAACCCAGGATCAAGAAATACATTTGGCCTCCAATCAAATTGTGTCCAAGGCTTTGGAATCCCTGATAGGCTTTGTGGATGCTGAACATTTGGAGCGTTATTTTCAAAAATTTGGCGACAATCTAAGGCCTTTGTGTTCGGATCGTTTTGCTTCGCATGTGTTGCAAAAAATGCTGGAGATAGCTTTTCTGCGTGGTGTGGGCCAAAATAAGCTAGAGGAGGAGGAGGAGCAGCTGAGTAAACGTGCCAAACCTGACTTGGCTCAAATTGAAGAGGCTTATAATTTGGAAACCAATTTCACTGCGGAACATCGTGACAAATGCCAACAATTTGTGTTGCGTATATCCAAATTTATGTTAAATAATTTGGAGGATTTTGTATGGGATGCCTGTGCCAGTCATATAATGCGCACTAGTATACTCTGCCTGGTGGGCATGCATGTGCCCAAGATAGCCTTTGAAAAGGGTGGCACCGAAATGGCCAAACATCGACGTATGTATCAGGTGCCCGAGGAATGGTCGGAGATAATGAAGGAATTTCCGCAACGTTTGGAAATGTGGCCACAATTTGAGGAACTACCCTATCAGGATCATTCCTCCGCCTTGCTGGGAGTTATTTGCTTGGCCTTGAGTGTGGTGGATAAAAGCAGGCTGAAGCATTTTGGCAAAAAGATATTGATGCAGTGTCTACTAAAAGAGGAAACAGAGGAAAAGCCAGAGGAAGACAAAATTGAAATTAAAAATGAAGAAGAGCAGAAGGAGGAGAAGCAGGAGCAGGCACCTTTGTTGCCCAAAGTCTTTCATCATGCCAGCTCGGTTATACTCTTGGAAACTCTACTCAGTGTGGCTGGAGCCAAGTTAATAACCCAACTATTTGCCTTGTTATTTAAAGGACGCATTTCCCATCTAGCCCAACAGCAGCACACGAATTTTGCCATACAACGTTTACTTCAGTATATCAAAGATGTTTCCGATTTTGAGCTGATATTCACAGAACTGCAACCTCACATAGAAGACTTGCTTAAAATGGGTTATACCGGTGTGGTGTCTTCCCTTTCCGCCGCCTGTTTGCGTTTGGGTTCCAAGCAGGCACAAATGATAGCTGCTTTGCAGTCAGCTTTGCATATACAAGGCGCTGACAAGGAGAAATCAAAACTCTTTTTCAATTGTCTCATCAAACTGAAACCTGTAGACATACTCGGTGAGACTGAGTCGGGTTTTGTGCATTTACATGGCTCCCTGATAGCCCAGCATGTGTTGAAGTTCAACAAACCCATTTTTCTGGTTAATTGCATTTTGGATTTGCCCGCCGTTCAGTTGGCCCAGTTCTTTAATTCACCCAATGGCTCTCATATAGTCGATGCCTTTATGGCTAGTAAATTTATAGGCGAAAAATCACGTGAACGTCTCATACGCCATTTGGAGGGTTTCTATGTGGATTTGGCCATAACACGGCATGGCTCTAGAGTGCTGGAGGAATGCTTTAAGGCCTCGCAGGATCCGCAAAAATTACGCCTAGCCAAGGAGTTGGTTTCGAAAGCAAATATGTTAAAGGGTTCACCATTTGGTGGTATAATTTATGCCAAATATCGTTTGGATACGTTTAAACTATCGCCCAGTCAATGGCAAGCCAGTTGGGCACAGCTACAGCAAGCAGAAAAGGAGCCCACAAAGGAGGCAAAGAAAAGACCAGCTAAGTCAGCGGCTGATTTGTTTAAGGATATCATAAGCTAGTTTGTCAAGGTAAAAACGAATTCAAAATAATAAAAAAAAAACATTTTTATAAATTTATAAATCTTCAAATATGGCTAAAGGAAAGTAACACCCACCTAATCGAAGGCAAATCTTTGCAGATATTGTTTTGCACCAGAAAACTTGTGCTTACATTTGAAGCTTTAGAATCGGGTTGAGTTTGTCTAGAACTAGTTGAACTTTTCTTATTGCGCATTCAAAAGAAATGATTCAAAAACTAAACAAAATTAACACTTTTTTTTTTACAAAATATTTATTATCAAAATTAAGGGCCAATTTCTCACCTACTGGATAAACTGAGAATTTTCTCTGCTATTTGTAGGTTTATTTGACAGAAAGGGCTATGTAAACTAAACTAAAAACTTTATTTAGGGGAAAACAAAAGGGCAGACATAAAAAAAATTATTTTATTTTAAAATTATTTTTCCAAATTTTTTTGAAAAAAAAAAAAAATTGTTTATTTTTTACCATAACTTTTGAAAGCAGAGAGATAACAAAAATCTGCAAATGTAGTTAATTAGAGGACATTAAAGTTTAATTACTTAAATTTTACAATAATAAAATATAATTTTTTTGCAATTTACAGATTATTTTTAACTTGGTTTAATAACACTGTGCAAGTCGAAAAAAAGACATGACCAACTTTAACAGTATTTCCCTATTTCGGGCCCTGGGAATCGAACTACATCATTAGTTTTATGAGTTATAACGATGGCTACATACAACAAATTTTTTTTTAAGTTTTTCATCGAGTTAAAATTTGTTCTAAATTGTAATTCTAATTGCAACCATTTTTTAGATAAAATTTTTTTCAACAAATTATTTAAAACTTCCAAATATTAAGTAAAATCATTTTATTTTAATGTCTTTCCCTTTGTTCTCCAACAATAACTTGATTTCTAATTAAATAATTCCTAATTTAATGTCATTTAGGTAATAAAAATTATGTACAAAAATTTGAAATTTTTTTTAGATTTTAATCTATAACTTTTGAATGCGCAATGATATCGAAAAACTGTGAATGTATTAAATTATAGGACATTCAAATCTATTTATTTAGATTTCATGAGAATAAAATATCATATTTTTGGAATTTACAAAAAAAAAATTTGACTTCATAAAAAACTTAAAAAAAAATGTTGTATGAAAAAATCGTTATAACTCAAAAAGAATTGATGCAGTTCGATTCCTTAGGCCCGAATTAAGGGAAACACGTTCAAGTTGGTCATGTCTTTTATATTTTTTGAAAAAAAAAAACTATCACAGTGGAATTAGATAATTCTGTTCAAACTAATATTTATCAAGACAGTTGAATAAAGATAAATGAATTTTGGAAGTTAAGAGCAGAATATTCCGATTCCGATTCTATTTTTATATCTATATTTTGAACGAAATCGAAAATAGGAACAGGGTGCCTGATCTTCGGAACAAAGTATTATAACATTTCTCAAATTTATGTTTCAATTCGAAAAGTCTCATTTCAAGTACGGATCCTACATGAAAATCAAATAATCCTGCATCGAGATTAAAGTAAGAATCCAAATAGAATTCGAAATTATTTTCTCGCTCACTCACTTAACAAACAACAAACGAAAATAAATAAAATCAAGCACACCCGATCTAAAGACGGAATCAAGATAATAATTTTTGAATTGGAAACTCTTGACTCAAGTCAATTCTTTTGACCATTTTCATCGGACATCGATTGGGATTGATTTTAGTACGGAAAACTCGTCGTTTTTTTTTTCTGTGTAGGCATTATATTTTTCTTGAGTTAAACAGCTCCAGATTATAAAAAAACAAATTTTAGTGTTAAAAATGTATTTTTTATGACTTTATATTTAAAACCTTTAAAAATTTTAAAACATTTGTCAATGTATGTTCTCTTGGACAATTTTTGATGGAATCCTTAACATTGTTAATCGATTTTTTATTTGTATATTGCTTCCTATTATAATGAACCGAACTTTTTTGTGAATAAGTGGTTTCGGTACGGGTTCATCTTCGAGGTGTCAAAAATGTAGAAGCTCATCGACACAGCTTAGGACATTGAGTATAATTATAAGCCTCAAAAGGCTGTCATCCAGATTAATTCCTGTTATCTGAGCAATTGCTTGTTAATCCGAATACCTCCATTTGGGCATAAATCCTTATAGTTTCAATTTTATTTCATCTTTTTACATATTATATTTATTGCTTATAAATACTTAAAAACTTAATATAATTAATTAACTTTTCCAATTCCAATTTGTTTAGATTTTGCAGCCTTTGGCTCATGACCCATTCGTCATTGCCGTTAATGGGTGTTTCGAATATATTGCCTTCACGATTCCATTTAAATTCCTTCAAATCCTTTTGGATACTTCGATATAAAGCACGGGAGCTTAAAGTTTGTTGGGTAACTTGATTTCGGATTTTGATATCCGATTTGTTTTCATATAATTTCCTAACACGTTCATAATCTATGCCTATATCCTTTTCTATGGTACAGAACATGTGATAAATGCGTATATTAGCTTTTGGGTTGACCAGGCAAAGTAATCCCACATACTGTTGACAAATTGGAGTTGTGGGCGGAGCCTCATCAGATTTTAGCAGTATTCTACTTAGAATGCCAGGAAATGTGTTCACATTGATGGTGGGCGTGAGAAGAATATTAAGGGTTTTTGATTCCCCCTTCTTGCGCCTTACTCGGGGCTGTGTTCTGGTTTTACCCGATATATTGAGCACAGGTGGAGATTTGGTCTCGACGTTAGCTGTGACAGTGGCTGGTGGTTCATCTGCCATTTTTTTTTCGTAGTATTTCTTTATTTAATCTTGTTGTTACTAGTTGGACTTCAATAAGTTAACTAAATTTTGGGTTTTTTTTTGGGGTGATTAATGTTTAAAGAAGTTGTTTTTACTCAATTTCACAACAAATACAAATCCCAGCTGTTAAAAGCTTTTAAGTTAGTGATGACAGCTTTTAACCGTTTCCACGTGAATGACAAACACTTACAGGGTGTTGCTTAAAGAGCAAATATGTTTTAGGTGCTGAATTTGCTATTTAAGTTTCTGGCCTAGGTCACTTCCCAAAAAAAGTTTGGACCTTCTATCGATAAAAGCTTCATACAACTCTTTCATGTGTGACCACGTTTGATATCGATTAACGATTAATCAAAAACTTACCTCGGCAGAAAAATGGAATAAACTCGTGAAAATTTTGGTGCAATAATTTTTCACAACTTTCGACGTGGATTATCACGACAAGAGTGCAACGATGAACTTAAATCTTATCCTATTGCATTGTGAAAAATTGGTTTAATGAATTCAATCGCGGCCGACGCTCGCTCGAAGACGAAGGTCGTGAAGGTCGTCCAAAAACAGTCGTTGTGCCAGAAAACATTGATGCCGTGCGTGAACTGATAATGCAAGATCGTCATGTGACATACCGTGAGATAGAGGCATCCTTGGACATTTCTTACACCAGCATACATTCGATATTGCATGAACATCTGGGCGTAAAAAAGGTTTGTTCTCGTTGGATCTCGCTCAAAAAAAGGCTCGTGTGAATTGGTGCAAAGAAATTTTGAAAAAATATCGCGGTGTTTCAAAAGACGTTTTTAAGATAGTGACGAATCATGGATCTATGCTTATGAGCCCGAAACAAAAATCCAACGAAAGTCGTTCGTGGAAGAAGCACTTCGAAGAAAATGGTCGCCTGTTTCTTCGGCAATTCTGAGTGGTACACCACTATTTGTTTGCCTCAAGTCTTCGGAGAAATTCGAAAAACGAACAAGAGAAGACAGATCATTGTGCACCTTGACAATGCGAGCTCACACATCAGCTCACACCAGCGCCTTTTTGACCGCCCAAAACGTCGAATTGGCACCCAATGACTTCTTTTTATTCCCGCACATCAAGGGAAAAATGCGTGGTCAACGATTTTCGTCGCCAGAAGATGCTGTTGAAGAGTTCAAAAACCATGTTTTGGAGGTGTCTCAATCGGAGTGGAAAAAGTGCTTCGACAATTGGTTTGAGCGCATGCAAATGTGTATAAATCTTGCTGGAGAATACTTTGAAAAACAATAAAACCATTTTTGATCATAAATATTCGCGTTTTCATTATTAGGCCAGAAATATATATAGCAACCTACGTAATAACCTTCATATCAACTATTCTCAGGGCTCAATATATTTATATTTTTTATATAAATTCACAAAAGTAAAGCACTTGTTTCTTACTTCGCTCCCTAAGGAACACCCTGTATACCATTTGTTTATTTCGCCAGCTATGAAATAAAGCTTTTAAAATTCACAGTCTGAAAAAGCTGCAGCTCATTTATTTTGCAAATAAATCTTTTAAATATTAAATTAACAAAATATGGAAAAGCACAAAGCAGAGTCTAATATTAAAAACAGTGAGTCTCAAGTGTTTTTTAGAAAGTATACAAAATTCCAATAATTATAATAATTTCAGCCTCATGCATAAAAGCTTCCCAGGTGCTGCTTATAGGCACCCACGAAGCTGAATCTAACTCCAAAATGCCAACTGCCCACGAATTTAATTTTGAAGCTGAATTCAAAGAGCGTTTAATAAAATTGTTATTACCTGGCACAACACCCTTACCCCATGGCAATAATGAGAATTTGGTAGAACGTTTTGGTGCCAGAAGTATACAGAAAAAAAATGGCAAACAGTATTATCAGTTCGAACGGATGTACGGATGTAGGGATTTTCATGGTCGTATTAAAAGTCTAGCTAAACAAGAACCAGGCCGAATTATCATTGAAGGACCTACCTATAGTGCCAAGTGTGTGCTACAGTTGGTTAAAGAGCGACTAAAAGACGAAAATTGGATTAAAGATAATGTTATAGAGTTGCCAAGAAAATCGTCAAAGAATGATCAATATATACAAGAAATTGTTTCCAATTGTCTTCATGAGGAAATGAATAAATTTTATAATTATATGTTGTATCTGCAGCAACAGTAGCGATCAATAAAAAATATATGTTAAAAATATCGTGAAAAAAACGCCATATATTATTCATTGGCAAAAAAAAGGAACATTAAATTGTGTGAAACTACTTCAGACTCTTTTCTTTTCCAAATAAATTACTTTTAATTTAATTACTTTAATTTCATTAATTTTTTCTAAATTTTTATTTATTTATATGATGTAAATACTTAATATAATTAATCAACTTTTCCATTTCTTTTTTGTACACTTCAAATATTCGATATTTCATGGCCTCAGAGGTTTCACCTATTAGTGGAGTTTCGAATATATTGCCCTCACGATTCCATTTGTATTCCTTTAATTCCTTTTGTATACTTCGATATAAGGAACGTGGACTTACGGTTTCTATATTCATTTCATCATCGATTTGTATATCGGGTTTATTTTTATATAATTTCTTCAGATGATCATATTCCGTATCCACTTCTTTTTCATCTGTACAGAACATGTGATATATGCGTAAATTGGCTTTTGGTTTGATTAGGCACAGTACGCACACATATTGTCGCAAATCGGTGGTCTTATTGAGGAAAGGATTTGGGGGTGCTTCATCACATCTTAATAGTATACGACTTAGAATTCCCGGAAATGTTTTCACATTGATGGTGGGCGCTGCGGTAGGGGTTTGTTGATTGACCCTCGGGGGTTCGTTGCTAACCGAAATACAGAGCACGGGTGGTGATATAGATTCAGCAGTAGATTCGTTAACTATCTGATCCATTTTGTTTTGGGAATTTCTTGTTGTATTCCTAATAAAATAAATGTGGGTCTTATGTTAACTTACTTTAAGAAATACTTAAAATGACTCAGTTTCACAACAAATTACAAATCGCAGCTGTCTAAAGCTTTTAAATCAGTCACGGCAGTTTGAATTGTTTTCATGTGAATGGCAAACCCTTACAGGGTGCTATTTTAAGAGCAAATACATTGGGCAGATTCAAAAGAGCTACTTGATCACTGATCAGCCTTTTAAAACAACATTGGGCTCGTTCAGCAGAGACACTTGATCACTGATCAAATTAATAAAGCTATTATTATAATTTAGCATACTTTTAGGGGGTCTTCTTAAACTAACATTTGGAAAAGTCCCAAGTAAATATTATATTAAGGGGGTCTTCTTCCTTTGCACATGATTTTTTGAGTGTTTTTAAAAAAATTCTGGAGAGAAACCCTTTGAAGCTTTTTTAATTTGGTTTTTTTTTTGTATTGTTTATTAATTAAATAAAAAGGAAAAAAAATTATTGATGGAACTCGAGGGCTGTTCAACAAGTTATCGGTCTGCCAATTAAGGTCTTAAAAAAGCCATTATTTCGGGACTTCAGGTTATTCTGATCATAACCTCATTTACCGTTTTCAATTCCGATTACCTGAAGTCCCGGAATCATGGCCACCACCTCTACACCTTTTTTTTAGACCTTAATTGGCAGGCCGATAACTTTTTAAACAGCCCTCGAAATCCAACATTTTTTTTTTACTTATTTATTTAATTAATAAATAACATAAAACAAGAGACCAAATTGAAAAATCTTTTAAGGTTTTCTCTCCAGAATTAAAAAAAAAAACACTCATAAAACACTCATCAAAGGTAGAAGAACCCCTTAAGTAATGCCGTTGATTCACTCTTTAAGTCATAGACACACTCGTTTTTGTTTTGTTTCTGTTGTTAAAGGCCTATATAACTTATTTTCAAGATTATCATTCCTTAGAACATTTTTCCCCTCGTTTTTTTGAAAATATTTTGAAGAACAGAAAAAATTAAATAATATATAATATTTTGAGTTCTATTAACGTAAAGTTTCTTGCGATTAGCTAATTTTTTATACGAAAATTAATTATCGGTATTTGTGGTGATTTTTTATGAAGCACTTGGTATTTATTTTCTGGTATCATCAAATCCAAAAGACAAATAGTTTTTTTCTTGAGCGAAAATTAAATGACACAAGAGATTAATAGAAGCTCGGCTTGGCACCATTGGGGGCTGTAACAGCCAATTTTAACTTTTTAAAAGGCAAATAGTATAGGAAAAATACATGAACAAAGAAGATTCCTTTAAGCTGACTAACGGTACTTCACTTAGACCGCATTTACACGATGAAGCAAACTTCATGAAGTTTCTTAAAAAGCTTTTGTTTCCCTTCTACACCTCATTCCTACAAGCAAGAGCTTTTTAGAAAACATCATGAAGTTTGCTTCATCGTGTAAATGCGGTCTTACTTCTATAAGAAATGAAAGTGTGCAGTTTCAGCACCATGCGACCTTTAGCTATTCGCTAAACTCAGGAGACCGCTGCGTGGACTCCGTTTTGATTCGATAGAAGGATTTCTATCTCGGAGAAGGAATTTTTTGTATTTCTAGGAATTAATACTGGAGTATGTATAACATGTTGAAAACCAAAGCACGAACATCTATTTCATCATAATGCCAAGTGTAGAATGCGTAGCTAGTTGATATAAATCGCTAATCGATTTATGACTGAATCGAAACTTTGAAAGAAGACTTTGTAGTAGGTTTTTAAAATTTGTAAAAAACTTTGAAATAAATTTACAAGAATAAATAAAGATTTTTTTATATATAAAAAAATTCCACGAATTTTTCGGCCTCAGCTCTATCTCGGTCCTGGAGCTCTATCTCCCCCAGTTAATATATAAATAAATATTATGCTTGATCTTGTTCATACAGGTAATATGTGAAGCAAACTTTCTCAAACCTTTTTGTTGATGTCTTTACTTTAAATGAATGTCCATTGTCTTGCAAGTTCCTGTAACTAAAGAGTAATTCAATTCGTACGCCAATTTGTCTCTCAACTTTCATTTGTTTAATTGCATTAAAGTTAGGCGGCTTTTGAAAAGCTTACAAAAAAAATGTTTTCAGTTTTTTGGTATAAAACCCTAACACAAAGATTCCTTGCATCTAAAATTTATATACACATATATTTACAAAATTTACAGAATTTGCATATGAATATTCCAAAAGTGATTAGATATTTTGCTAATAAAGTCTTTCTTCTTATAATTTAAATTGCTGCCAGCAGCATTTTACTTAGCATTTAATTAGTTAAACAATCAGTTGAGTTTTTGTCTAGTATTTAGGTATTTAGGGGTGAGCGTTTTTGTCCCACTGTCATGATAAAATCCAGGAGTGTATAATACCTGTGGGTGGAATATATATTAATATATTGAATATATATGAATAATTGGCCCATACTTACGATTTTCACCTGGCGAGAGGGTAATGTGTATATCCTCACGACTTAACATGGGTGCTAAAACGTATACAGAAATGAGTAAAATTTATATATAATTCTGGAAAGCATTTGCAGCAGCGTATTAAACAAAAACGAAGGCCATCAATTGTTTAAATATTTAAATAACTTTCTTTATTTATCAAGGTGGCTAAAAAATAATAAAAATTTTGGATTTGGGGTAGGTTAAACAAAAAAGAACTTTCGACATGTCTTTCACATAATTGCATAAATAATTTGCTTAGCTTAGTTAGATGCTATCACAGTTTCACATGCAGTGGGGGAGGGGAGGGGAGGAGGAAGCACAACAACAACACAAACCATGCAAGGATTAGGTATGCAAAGCGTAAGGATGCTGCTGCTGCTGCTGCGGCGTTTGCTGTGGCCTATTGGGATCAGTTTCTAAGCTGCCACCATTTCCACCTCCTCCTCCTCCTCCTCCATTAGGCACAATGCGTATCATACCCGACTGGATCCTAACGTTCTCACAGGCTTCGCAAATATTTAATTGCGGATGATTGCGGAATGTACACAAACTGCAGGCCCACATATCCAATGGCTCTTCATCCTCATCCACATCCGATTCGGATAGAAACTCATCATCATCAGGGGCAGGGCGTGGCTGCTGCTGTAGCAGTTGCTGTTGCTGGTGTGTGGCTGGTGACAACTGTTGCTGTTGCTGCTGCAGCTGTTGTTGTTGCTGTTGTATTTGGAATTGCTGGAGCTGTTGCTGACGCTGCTGTTGCAAATATTGCTGGAACTGATAATATTGAGCATAGGTGGGCGGTGGCTCCTGTTCCAATTGTAATTGCTGCGGTGTCAAACAGGCTGAATTGGGTGCACTGCTTGGCTGCTGCACAAAGTCCAAATGTGGCTGCATGGTGGGTTGTGTGGGCACCGAATTGAGACGCAACGAATTGGGTGGCAACTGTGTTCGGCTGCCACCGGCACGCTGCCTGGGGAATGCCTGTGCCTGTGGGGGGGCACTGCCAGCTGGAGCGGATTGCTGACGATTTATGCCAGTTGAAGCCGGACCCGAGCAATTCATTTGTGGATCTGTGTGTAAAAAAACAATTTTATCAATCTTAGCCTTGTCTTTTCCCCTCCCTTCACTCACCATTGATCAAATTGAGCAGCCGCTGACAGTCCTCAGTCAGTTTTTTGATATCTCTATCCAGTCTTTCAGATTCACCCAACGGTATGGGTTCGGTTAGGATATTGATCTCCTGTTCCAGCACCAGCAAACGTTTCTTATTATCCCTCAAGGCATTGGCCAGCTTGTCGCGTCTTTGCTTCTGCCGCTCTATGGTGGCCGCATGAGCTACAAAAAATAAATATAAATATAAATATTCACATTTTATTACTCTGTTTTGTGGCTAAAAATAATTAACCAAAAATTAATTTTAAATTTAGTCAAAATGCGCAAGCAAAATCAATCTAATTATAATTCATTTCTAATGCAGCTTCTCACACAGAGTTTTTTTTTGTGTGTTCGTTTTCTATGCATATTTTTAGCCGCTTGATAGATTTCAAACGGAAATAGCCGAATCACACAACAACTCAGGGCAGTGGGCCAAGGGATGCCATCCCCACAGCAGCAGCATCCCAGCATAGACGAGACGCGACGAGACGAGACATAGACGTCATTAGCGATGGGTATGGCAAACATTTTAATTGATAAATTATTTCATTAATGGCCGCTGTGAGACTTTGTTTTTCTTTTCATTTTAAAGGAATTCCAAAAGGGGGCAGACGACATTTAAAGTGTTTTTGGCCTAATGGACAACAGTTGTCGCCTGATTAAATGTCAAAGTGGAGAAGAAATCACCACGACCACATCCATTCGCTGGTATATTAACCATCTAAAGGAGGAATTTCTCTTTTGATCTAATGCTTTAAGCTGTTTCTACAGGCTGCATCGAGTGTTGTGATAAACTACGATTGGCATCCTAAGAGACATCCTACGATATTTCCCTTTAGTTTGGACAAATATTAAAATAACATAATTTTAGGAAGATTCGACATTCAATTAGGTATTAATCTTAAAACGAAGTTCGTTTTGAGTTCTTTTCGAAATAAGTTTTTGGGTTAAAAGTTATATTTTTTATAGTTTATCATTTCGATATACAAATATATTTTTTAAGATTCGAAAAATTGGAAAATAATAACCCAAAAAAACGATCTCGAACAATCAGTAACCTTAAATCTGCTGTACCTTCACCCTAATGATCCTACACGGGACTGGAATCCCTTACTTTAAGACTAAGTTAAAATCTAGCCCTAAATACGGCCTTCAAATACTTTTCGAGCACCTCAAAAAGTCTAAAATTTCAATATTTCAGAAAGGATTTTACAAAATTTATAGTTAAATCTTAAATGACAGACCTTGCACTCCTCTAACTTACTACATTAAATGATTCTTAATATTATCACACTTTAAGGGGTTATTTTTTTTAAATAATTTTTTATGGAAAGGGATTTAAATTAAACAAATACAAGATATAATGATTCAGATATTACCAGGTGTTCCACAAATTGCTTTTAATGTACAAACTGAAAAAAAAAATTTTCTAAAATTCTAACTGCGTATAACCCCTTAAAGAACTAAACATAATTTGGACTTTTAAAATAAAATACAATATATTATTTTTTTAAAAATGATGGAAACATTTTTAACTTTGTAAAAACGTAAAAAAAAGTGTGATACCATCGTGACAATGCTGTTGTTGCTAACGGACTCAAGTTTAAACAATTGCGAAAATGATAAGTTAGGAACGAAGTTTAAGGATTAGTTACAAAATTCACAACAAAAAAAAAATAGAAGGCTAACATCGGCTACGCCGATGTTTTAAATATCCTTGCAGTTTTTGAAAGGCGCTACCATTGATAACAAAAAAGTTTTTCTCACTAGAATTAGTTTTAGGACCGACCGTTTATATGGCAGCTATATGCTATAGTCATCCGATTTTTATAAATTTTTCCAAAATTGTGTGGAAGCATATAAAACTATTATATACCAACGATTGGTGACGCTACGATGGAAAACAAAAAAAAGTTTTTCCCACTAGAACTAGTTTTTTGGACCGAACGTTTATATGGCAGCTATATGCTATAGTCATCCGATTTTGATACATTTTTCCACAATTGTGTGGAATCATATAAAATTAATATATACAACGATTGGTGACGCCACGATGGAAAACAAAAAAGTTTTTCTCACGAGAACTAGTTTTTGGACCGAACGTTTATATGGCAGCTATATGCTATAGTCATCCGATTTTGATAAATTTTCCAGAATTGTGTGGAAGCATATAAAACTAATATATACCACGATTGGTGACGCCACGATGGAAAACAAAAAAGTTTTTCTCACGAGAACTAGTTTTTGGACCGAACGTTTATATGGCAGCTATATGCTATAGTCATCCGATTTTGATAAATTTTTCCAGAATTGTGTGGAAGCATATAAAACTCTTATATACCACGATTGGTGACGCTACGATGGAAAACAAAAAAGTTTTTCTCATTAGAACTAGTTTTTGGACCGATCGTTCCTATGGCAGCTCTATGATATAGTCATCCGATCCGGCCGATTCCTACAAATGTCCAGCGTATTTGTATTTAAAGACTTTTTGCAAAGTTTGGTCAAGATAGCTTCAAAACTGAGGGAGGAGATAGCATAGAAACAGACGGACAGACGGACAAACATAAATGAACTCAGCTCGTCATGCTGATCAAGAATATATATACTTTATGTGGTCGGAGATGATTCCTTCACTGCGTTACAAACATTCTGACAATTTTAATATACCCTCTGCAAGGGTATAAAAAGCGAAAAAATATACATTATGCAGAGTTCGGTTATTAATTGCTTCCGAGCCGCAATCCTCAGGGATTGTAGGCGGCCTGGCGAAGCGGGGGAATCCCAAAGCCGGTGATAAAACCAGAGACATTACAGGCAAACCGTTTAAGAAAAGATAGAAATTGGTTTAGCAAGGCCAACGACATCACACAGGGCAGATACATGGCCTTAAAGCGAATGCCAAACCAGAAGCTAAAAGTCACATATGAACCTTTCTCAGCTGGCACCATATCTAAGTAATAGCGATCACCAGCAATCCTCCAGAGCATCTTGATCCATATTCAACCTCGCACTGTAATGTACCATTGTCCAGCGTCTGACAGTTTGAATGACTTTGGTTGGTCTTAGAGAAAATGGCTAGGTTTTGGAATTGAATACCTGTGGTATTTTTCTTCATATAGAAAGGTAAGTAATCGCTTCATCTAGTTACACCCGTTAAAGCTTTAAAATATATCTCACTTTTAATAGAAGAAGAAGGGTCATAGACAGTAGCAAAGCAACCAACTTCTATTAAATTTCGACGCATATAGAACACGAAATATTGACCGATATTGCGCTTAATTTATTTTATCGAAAAATGCGCAACACTTGTGATAGAAAATAAACAAACAGAAATAAAAACTAGCCTTTAAATTGTGTATTAATTCAATGGCAGTAAACGATGGTAGAGTTAAGATCGGACAAATGATTTTTATCTTCCACTTTCACTTCGGTGCCTTTGTCTAACGAACAGTAGACAGTTAAATCGCCAGTGCCACCAAGTTCTTTGATATCGTCCAACACTTTTTCCTGTTTCCCCTCATTCAATTGTCTTGTTTTGCTTAATCTGTGATTTGATTTTTGTTTTTAAACGATGACCACAGCCCAAGGAGATTTTCTTTTGCTTGTTTTCCCCACATTTTGCCCTGAACTTGAACGCTGCACAACAATAACAAATGAACAACATAGCGAAGAAAAAAAAGAGAGAGCGAAACATGAAATTTTCTTTTAAACAAAATCCGTTCGAGTCAAAGTAAGAAAAAAAAAAGAGAGAGGAGGAGAAATACAACAAGCATCAGGCTAGACACATTTCAATATATATGTATGTATATAAAGACAAAGCGTGGGCGTTCTACGTACGTGTATGCAGATAAAGATTTTTGTATATAAATTCAAGAAAGAGCCAAGAAAATGCTAGGAATGCTAAAATATAGAAATGTAGAACGCAAAAATTGCAATTCACGTTGAGATAAACGGGATAGAAGATTGTGGAAGGAATTGCAAGTTGCTTTTGGGAATTTTTATTTTTACTAAAGATTATCGTTTACTTATAGTTGAAGTTAAATATAGATCAGAATTTTAGAAAAATAACTTAGGGCCTTATTTATGGTTATAGACAAGTTAAGCAGATGTACAGATAATCAGGGAGGAATTCTCAACGGTTCCAAAAATTTTAAATTCGTAGACTTTTTTAGATCTTCCAAAATAAAAAAAATTCTCTATAAAAAGATCAAACTGAGAGCTAATACCAGCTTAGAATTTGTGGCATGCGATCATTTTTTCAGAGAAAAATATTTAAAAATGAGCGCGATAGTGTTTTTTACAAAATATTTTTACGATAAAGACAGTGCCAAAAAAATGTTTGAAACAAACTTAGAAGTTAACTTATCAGCTTTGGCTGCACTTGTTTTGAGACCTAACTGCTTATACCGGAAGACAGATGGAAAATTCTTGGGTAATCGGAAAGGAAGTGCTTAATTTTTCCTTAATTCTAGTTAAGAATAATTTTTGTATAGTATTTAATCGACATAATTTCGGTGATACAAAAATATACAAGGCGAAACTATGTCGTCGGAATCGTTTAAAACTTAGAACCGTAACTGGACGGAAAATTTGAATATTGTTAGGTCAGGTATAATACGTCTAATTAATAATTCTATGACGACCTTCAGAATTAGACAGGCATAATAGTCTCTGGTATTTAGATCCTTGAATCCATAGTTTATTGGAATGATTCACAAAAAAAAAGGCAAATATCAAAATATTAATATAATTTTCCGCAAATATAGACTTAGGCTGGGTTCACAATGTTCGACGCATGAGGCATGACAATCTAGTAGTCCCTTATGTTGTCTTGTTTTCATTGTGAATAGCTTGTCATTTGACATTCAAAACAATACAACATGAAAGCTTACTAGATTATCTTGTCTCATGCGTCAAACAATGTGAATTCAGCCATATACAGAACGAGGGTATAGAACTGTTTTTAGACTTTTTCGCTAGCAAAAAATAATGCTTATCTAAGTATTGGATTTAAGTTAACTAAAAAAACAATTCAAATCATGAATAAATATTATTTGTCTATTAATTGCAGTTCATATTTTGTAGATTGATTTTCTTCATAAATTGGGTATCCCTTGGACAGAACCAAGGTTCGAACTAGAGATGGCCGCCGGATGGGATTCCCGTAGATCCCAAATTTATATGCTTTCTCAAGCAGGTTAAAAAATATTGTAAAATCTATCTGATCTATAACAAGATGATTTTATAATTACTTAATTTAAACATTTCCATTTGATTTTCTACTGAAAATAAATATTTTTGGGAAAACGCAACCGAAATTACTACAATTATTTTTAATTACCGAAAAAAATTTAAATTCTTGGTTAAAGAAATTTTTAATTACTTAAGAATCGTAATTGTAATGGTAATTGCCTTTTTCAATTACCCAAAATATCGTAATTGTAATGGTAATGGTAATTTTTCTTTACAAACATTAAACATTGGTAAATTTTAGTTCGAACCGGGTTGGGTTTGGGTGGGTTAAGAAAAAGGTGGTGATTAACATCGAAGCCACAACCACATTGCTTCTTGTTTGCAGAAATTGGAGATAAATTTGTCTTTAGTTCTTTGCACGTACTCTTAGGATGTGCAAACGTTAGTTTTCTATAGGGACTTAATAATAATAAGGTACGAACCTTATACTGACAACAGCAAAGAAACCCCATAAAACTGAAAGAGCTAAGTCTTACAGAGTCCCGTTATCGCTGTTTGATGAATAATCTTCCAATTGTCGTTGCAAAATTTCAACTTTGCAGAAATCATACTATTGAAATATGCCTTTACATTTACCCCTAGGTTTGCTACTCGGATTGGAATAGAAAAAAAAAACGAAACATTGTACCGGTATTGTTTTGGTTCGAAGTTTTTTTTCTTTATCAATTAAGGGCCGATTTCTTACTTACTCTTACATAGCACTATCTGTCACATAAACTTTCAAATAACAGAGTAAGGGCCAATTTCTCATCTTCTTAATAGTAAAATTTACTTTGTTATTTGTAAGTTTATGTGACGTATAGTATAGTTATGTAGGAGATGAGAAATCGTCCCTAAATTTTACGCTTATCTGACACATAGCACCTATTTTGAAGATGAGAAATCGGCTCTGAATTATTTTTCTTACCAAAATTAACAAAACATACTTAAATGGTGGTCTATAAAGTTCCTTAAACAGCGCACAGTGTATTTAAACGTTCTTCTTGATATTCCAGCTACACAAGAAAGCTTAAAACTAGAACCCAAACTTTAAAAAATTAATTTTCTGTAAAAAAAATACATCAAAAACTTTAATTTTTTGTATTTTAAATTCAATTCGTGACTTTCCGAGGATTTTAAAATATTTTAATCAATTAAAAAAATCAATCATGCAACATTTTAAAGGTTCCAGAAAAAGGCCACACATAGACATTTGGTCTTTATTGAGGCTGAGGTTTTTCCTATGAAGATTGTATTGACATAGAATTCCAATGCAAACTTAAAATTGGGATATTTCATTTGCCCGAGACGCAAACCTATTCGATGAGCTGAACCATTATCATAGACACAAACCTTCTAACTAGATTTTTAAATAAGAAGTTCTGTGAAGTTTTTCGAGAGTTTGGAATCTAAACTGTTTAAAATTGTATTACTTAAACATTTTTTGATAAATTTATATTAACAGAAATTCCTAATATTGTATGGGCATTAAAGGTGGGCTGGGTCAGATCGGTCCAAACTTGTTTCTAAGAAGCTTTACAGCTTCAAATTTTGATTATAAATCAAATTAAACTACAAATTATTTGAGTTCTTCTTCTAATTTCACAACAACATTTCCATTTAAAATCGCATGCGATAAAGTTGCCTCTATTTTGGGGCGTAATTCAATTTGTTATCAATTGTAAACAATATTGGCGCAAAACTGATAATGGTAGCCAACTATATTACCAACATACGTTGACATCAACGTCTGACAAGCTCGATAAGCTTCAATCGAAATCGAAATAGAAATCGCACAAAAAGTAGAAGGAAAAAAATAAAACGTAGGCAAGAAGGCAGAGATAAGAAAACATGTGAGAGGTTCCCCACACAAAAAATATAAAAAATACTTTGTAAATTAATTTTCTATATTTTTTTGATATTGATCTTACCTTCCTGATCACAATCCTCCACCACGCCATTATATAGGGGCATGCAGGCCACACTGGGACTGTTGTCATTGCTGGCGCTGCTCTGCTGATTGTTATTGTAATTGGAGGCCACTATATGATTTTGTGCCTGGGTGGGATAGGGGAATACTTCGGGCATGGCTTGCACAATCTGGGGCACAACAGGTCCGGGTCCATCGGGTGTCAGACTAGGACCAGCTGGTTGACACGGCGACGCATACAATTGCGCCTGTGGTCGTATACACCCCGCACTAAAGACACTGCCCTCGTCCGTGACGGTTAATTGGAAATTTTTATGCGTTCCCCGTCTCGCATCGAAACTGGAACTTGAATAGGTAATGCCACTGCCCTGACCACTTGGCGCTGGTCCAGCGGTGATATCAATTGTGGACTGTGCCACTCCGGTGGGCTGACGCAGTGTGAGATTTAGCGAGGTGAAGCTTTTGCGACCCGTGGGTGAGGCGGCGGCTACCGAAGTGGGTGACGGCGGCGTTAAGAAATCGCGTGCATACGGCGGCTCTGGCTGCAGAGTGATGACTGAACGATGGCGTACGGGAGAGGCTTGCTGTTGTTGCGTTGTTGTTGTTGGCGATGATAAGGCCGCATTGAGCGAAATTTCCGACTCGCTCGAGCTCATGGGACTGGTGAGGCAAGAGGAATCAGTGGAAAAACTGCTGGGGGGCTTGGGCGGTAAGGGTGGCAGCGGTGGGGCTCGTCGCAGGGGTTTGCTCAACGAGGTGGGCGTTAGATCACGTGGCGGTCGTTGCTGCTGCTGTTGCCGTTGCTGTATCTTCTGCTGCAATTGTGGATTCAACTGACGGTGCAGATTAAGCGTGGTGGGTCGTGTGGGTCGCGCAACTCCATTCTGAAGTGGCTGTGGCTGGGGTGGAGCCGCTCGTGTCGGTTTCAATGGGGTGGGCGGCTTGGCCTGCTGCTGCCTTTGTTGCTGCTGTTGCTGCTGCAACACTTTCGCCGGATATGTCTGCACGGGTATGGGATGCAGGGCCAATTCTTTTTTCAACATTTGTATACAATTGTCACGCTGATGGCAATTCTCATTGACACATTCCGTTACTATGGCATCGGGTATGGTGGGAAACTCTTGCTTCATTTCATGGAACAGATGCATAATACTTATATTGGTACAATGACAGCTCAACTTGGCCTTGGCTGGCCCATCCACCTCCAATAATTGTTCATTGCTGGCACTACGACTAATGCTGCTGCTGCTGGTTTTGCCGGGATACTTTTGGCACTGGCTTGGGCCGTTGTTGTGCTTACGGCTTAGAAAATGTTGATTCAATGCCTCAACTATGTCTGGTTTGGAGTCGGATTTTGTTGTGTTGTTGCCATTTATTGGGTAATTGGTCGATGCTCCAGGCGGCATTGGTGGTGTGGCCGCCATTTTAGGCCATCATTTGACACAGCAAAAGACCTGCAAATGCAACGATAGAAAGAGAGAGAGAGGACAATGAGTAACTAGTTAAGTTGTGGCTAATTTAATTAGAAAATTGATTTTTGTTTGTTTAATTGGTTGGGTTGTTTTGTGTGTATATTTTCTTTTTATTATTATTTAATTAGAAAATTGACTTTTTAATAGATTGTTTAATTCGAAATTTGATTAAAAAGAAATTAGTTTTCTTAGTAAAACACATTTTCCAAGCGATCAGCTATATTTACTAGGCTTTTCGATTGAAAATTCAAATCTGTTTGAAGACATTAAATTTGTCTTATGGCTGAGTTTCAGAACGTTATCATAGCAAACAACTTTTTTTTTCTACTTAACATATTGAAAAAATGTTTTGAAAGCATAAAATAATCATAATTGTTAAGTTTTAGAACGCAATTATAGAAAACAAAAAACTTTTTCGTTCTAAGATGCATTTTCTGACCGATCGGTACCAAGGCAGCTATGGGATATAGTCATCCGTTTGTAACCAAATTTTAGGAATTGTTGAGTTTAAGAACGCTTTTAATGGAAAACAAAAAAGTTTTTCATATTAAGATCTATTTTCCGACCGATCGGTACTAAGGCAGTTATGGAATGTAGTCAACCGACTTTATCCAAATTTTGCAGAATTGTTTGACAGCATACAATATTCCTAATAGCTGAGTTTAAGAACGCTATCATTGAAAACAAAAAAGTTTTTCTCATTAAGACCTGTTTTCCGAGCGATCGTATAAGATATAGTCATCCGTTCCAGGGGATTCCGACATATTAGTTGAGTAAAGTAAAAAGAATACTCTGTACTAACTTTACTTTGTTATTGGTAATGTATCTTGAATAAAAGAAAATGACCCTAAATCTTCTTAAACTAAATCGATCAAAATAGAGTAGGGAAACTGCAAAAATACTGATATTGGTAAAATTTTTAAAAGAATGAATGAATCATATTTTAACTTAGTTTCTATAAAGTTTCGATGATTTCAGACTAGCTATATATTTTAATGGAGCACGATTCTACATAGAAAAGGTCGGCTTACATATTCAACAGTATAATAAAATTGTAGTCTTCTAAAAATTCACGCAAATACAGGATTGACACAAAGATGATTTCTATTGAACTGGGCTTAAATGTCATGGTATCGAATTAGGGATTAATCCCGAAACGAATATCGGTTCCGATACGTAACGAAATGAGAATTTCAGTTATCAGTTTATATCGGTTTTCGGTTCCGATACGGTACTCAGGTTTTTATTTCAATATATCGGTAATTTTTTTCAATATTAATTTTTTTAAATTATTTTAAAATGGTAATTAAAAATAATAATAAAACTAAATAATGGTGTTCTAAGAATATGCCACATAAAAAAGTGGTTTTTAAAATATACCGATTTCTATAACTACCTAGAATTATAATTCACTTTACTTATGTCGCCCAGACAAACGCCTTAGGGCCATTTCTAGAGAGTTTATATTTACAAAAGAAACTTTTTCAGATTTTTTAGAAATTTTTGTTCTATATCTTATGTGTCTTAAAAAAGATAATTTGAGAATTTCCTATTATACCGGCTAACGGTTTTCGGTTCTCAAAAAATATGTAATATCGGTTCCGGTTTCGATATCGGTACCTGGCTTTGAATGGTTTAATTCCGTTAACGGTTCCGGTTACGGTATTATTCCCTGTTCCGAATAATACATAATTATCTACTGTACACTTACAACTGAGCTTAAAGGAATCTGAGTATTCTAAATAAGAACCTACACAGAAAATCAAATTCGAGATATCCAGAAAAAAATCAATTCTAAAATATGTCAAAAGTAGGTCGATCCCTAATTTTCTCAAAAGCAACATAATATACCAATTCCGAAATTATTGGATTGGATTTTTAAGTAGGATCTTGAAATGGGTCTTTTTGGATTGATACAATAATTCTGGGATTGAACAAGTCTTTCGTACTTAAAACTTCAATCCGAAGAATCAGAATTCGTTTTTTTAAACCTTGGAAACATATTGATTTTCTGCCATTATTTCACTGCTCGATTTAGACAAATTTTGACTAATAAGTTATTTAAGAAAATTGAAATAAAATTTTTAAACGAGCAGCACTTTTTTAAATGGATTAGCTAGCTTCTCTTCTTCTCCCCCCCGCACGCCCACATAATAAACAAATGACAGTGAAAATTTAAAAATATTTATGACACAACTTCGACTTGGTATTAAAAAAAAAAAAATTGCTTTAAGTTGGCATAAATGAACAACAATAAAAAAGAAAGTGTGTATATATACTTATGAATGTTTGGGACATATTGTTCATATCTGGCTGGGGCCATTGTCAAGGATAAATAACCAGGTGGTATGGATATATAATATTAATGATTAAAATGAGTTAAGCAACACGTTCTTCACGAGTTAAATATAGAAATGAACATTAAAATCATTTAAAATTTAATGCTAGACACTTACATTTTGATTATAAAAATTAAATATGACAGAAAATAAAAATATGAAATTTTTCCACTTGGACACTCGCGCACAAAAAAAAAAATAATTGATTAATGATGTTTGGACAAAATTGCGAATTTTTCAAAAATATATATTTTGTCTTGGTGGAAATATATTATCTGTCAATTTTATGCACTTTTCAAAAAATTTTGTATATTTTGTGTATTTTATAAATACTTCAAAATTTTAGGTTTTTGGATTTCACACATTTTGGATATTTTAGAAACTTGCTTAAGCAAGAATATTTTGAGATTATTTTGGATTTTACATATACTGTATTTTTTTCTATTTTTGTTCACATATTATTTTTTTGGAATTTATAAACAAATATTTTTGAATTCTTTTTATTTAATTTAGTTTATTTTGTCTTCAATTTTTTTTTTTAATATATTAAAATATATATTTTATTTCAGTGAAATTTTTATTTTATTTTATTTATTTCTTTTTATAAAATTTTTAATAAATTTGTGTATATCTTCGATATTTCTTATGTTCACATATATTTTTTGAGCTTTGCAAACTTTATTGAAAATGTATTTTATATTTTTTTTCAGTTTTCGAACTCAATTGATTCGTTTGTATTTTTAAAATAAATTCCTTTATTTTGTATTTAATTTCTTTGTTTTATTTTTACAACAAATTAAATAATTTGTGCTATAAAATTCTTTATCAAACAAAATCTCACGCAATTTTGCGCGTCAAGTTTTTCTTTCGTTTTTTTTTTGTTGTTTTTGTTTGGGACGCGTTTGAATGCCTTAAATGCTAGCGATAAACTGAAAAATAAAATTTTCACACAAAACGAAATACATTTTCACCAAAAGAGCCCACCAAAATTTCATGAGCATAACATAAGTGCGTGGGTGGATCAATAAGTATTTAAGGTAGAAATAAAAGCGCATATTTTGCGCCTTATCTGTGTATACGAGGGTCGTTATTTTTGTTGTGAGTTTTAAAAGAAGCCACAGAAATCTCTTACAACTAAATTTGAACGAAAATTCAATTTTAAGGTGCCACAAAATTCGCTTTTTGCTGATTTCAGACATTCTTTATCAATCTTTATAATTGTAATATGTATTATTTTTGTGAATAAAGTTAAATTATTTATATTTGTATTTCAATAAAGATTCATAAATCCAACCAAAGACTAAGCTACATTCTAAGCTAATAAAATGCGTAACGACTATTGAATTGAATTGCAAAAGATATACCGCCTTTAGTCAAATGTAACTCAACGATTGAAGCTAAAATAAAATACATCTGAAATCGTGAGTTCACGCTTAAAATTTCCCCTGACATTTTTGACATCTTGTTAGTTTTGAAAGTGTTCGGTTAGATCATTATCTTATACAAAAACCTTATAAAAAGACTTATCAATAAGAAAGTAAATCCTTTAGAGATTTAAAAGTCACTTGATTGTTTGGTCTCTGGGGTGTGTTCCCCATTTCGACGGCGGTTTTCGTATTAAAGTTCACATTTCGAACTTAAGCCGTACAAATATACATATAATATGATCAATATTTTTCATCGGTAACTAGATTTGGTCAAGAATGTTGGTCGATTTTAAACCGACTGCTCGGCCTAATCAATGATAAAAATGTCACTTCTCACATAAGCTTAAACAATTTGTATATGAAATCAACTCGATTAACTCGAAATCGTCGTCGTTATTTGGAACAACAAATTTGGCAAACAAATAATATTATATGGCTCAACATTAAAATAGCTTTGCCCCTATAGACAAAGGATTTTTTGGGAGATTGTGAACAAAAGCGTTATTACTACTTGCTGATCTAACGTTCTAACAGTGGAAAAGGAAAATGCTTTAAGTTGAAGTGGGTTAAGTGAAAGATCGATAAACGCACGAAAATGTTCACTAGTTGATCTTTAAAATATATTATGCTTTCCAATCTAAGGGTTAAATTGATAACAATAAGAGTTGTGAAATTTGATAATAAAAATGGAAAACCACCTTCGAACATCTATAAACATCCTGCAAACTGGTATATTTTGTCATATTTCTCTTAGCCCATTGCCGATTCTTCACTTGATACAATTTTGACTTAATTTTTCGTTATTAAAGTGTACACAATTTCTAGTCTCACATAGTTTATAAAATTTCAAAGAAATAAACACATATTTACTTGACATTTACTGGATTAAACGAGTCAATTGGAATGACAATTTTTCATTAATGGCGACCATTTTTTCTTATAAACTTTATTTCATGATATATATATATATGCTGATATAGTTGCTTTCGTTCAACAAGTTGATGTATTCCTGCCTAATCTCTTAGTAGTGCAGTATATCCTTGAGTTCCTTTAAGTTGTACAGTAAGCGTAGACGGTAATTAAGGTTAAGCATTTCGACTCTAGCTTTAAAAATTTGTATTATTTTATAGGAACCGATTTTGTCTAGAAAGTTATTGTTTTCATTTATATTGTTTTCATATATTAATTGTTTGTAGATTTTTCTCCCAGTATTCTCTCTAGCTTGATCCGGCTCCTCTTATGGTTTTACTAAATTTGTTTTTCTCAGGCACACGAAAAATCACCTAGATGGATTTGAAAACCATGTACATTGTTTTGCATGGTAGGTATTTTTATGCCTGCGCACATAAGGTCACACTGAACAATGTAGAATGCTAAATTTGTAATAAGAAATCAAAAAATGGAAAATATTATCGGGGTTTTTTAAATACAGACACTTGCAGACAAGGCTGAAAAAAACAGAAGGGCAAGTAAAATGGATCGGGTGGCGGGGAGTTAAGGTCAATAAGATTGCTGATAAGCCAAACCCCGGGGTTTTTTATAGATTCAATTGTGCCACACTCGGTGCATGCGTATGCAGTGAAAGTTGTGGCTGCTCGCCAGGCAACTCTGGGGGCAGTTCTGACTTGGACTTTTGTTTCATAAAGAAAAACCTGTCGCGGAGCTGCTTTCATTCGCGACAAATGTCTTTCTTAATATAAATAGTAAGCGTAAACCACTGATCCGAACCGAAACCGCAATTCGTTTAGCTCCGAAGACTCCGTTGTGAACCGAACCAGTGGTTTTTTAGTTAAAGAAGTGAATGAAAAAGTGAAAAAAAATTAAAATGAACAATAGTTCAGTTACAGCACTGCCACCTGCTTTTAAACAACGCAACTTATTAATCAACCCTCGTACATAATTTTACGAGAACTAAGAGAGAGAGAAAGAGAGAGCGAGCCAAGAAAGGCAGAGTCAAAAAGTCAACTTGCGGTTAAATAAATTTCAAAGAATAATAATATTATTAGTAATAATATAAAAATGTCATTAAATTAAGCATACGCACTGTGGTCCTCAAACGAAGACGAAAAACAAAGGCAACCACAACCCGCAACGAATCAATTAAATCATTCAATATTTTTGCCACACTCACACCATAACAAAAACTGAAAAATATAAAAGAAATTATTTGGCAATTGTACGTCTCTCTCTCTCCCTCCCTTTCCCTCCCTCTCTCTCTCACTCTGTCGTTTGTATTAAAAATAAACTTTTGTGTGGGTGTTGAAAATTGAATGAAATATTTGAAAACGAAATCTAAACTATGGACTAAGGTGAAAAAGTCGAAGAGAAATGAAATTAATAAAAAATAGGCAAATCAACGCCGGGGATTAAATATAAATGACAAAATTAATAAAAACAGAAAATAAACTTTTTGTATAATAAAAAAAAAAAAAAGAAAACGCATTAATAATAAAGTCCACAATTAAATTTTGTAGGCTATGGCATATTTAACATGGCGCCATTCAAATGGCCAAAGGCATAAATTATATTTATAGATATGAACGTACGTATATACACTTTGGGGTGTTTGTTTTGAAATAAAACAAAAAAACTAAACTAAACATTTGATAACACAACAAATGTGTTTTGTTGTTCCACAAAAATTCCACTTAAATACGTAAATTGCAAACTGATATTTGAAAATATAAACATATTTTTTTTTGCGATTGGTAATGAAAATGTGCCCCGCGTTGCCTCGATTTGTTTGCCAGCTACGTTTTGTCTGTCTTATAGCGGGTGGCAGACAAACAACAAGGCGGACTGCAGACGTAAACGACCTTCACAATTAGCCAGATATACATACATACATACATACACCTACATGCATTTCGATAGAGAGAGAAATATAAGCAAAAGGAAATCCACAAGAAATTGAGAGTATACACGGGCAGATGTACATTACATACATATGTATATCTACGCTTCAGGTAACTAATCATTTCATTTTTTCCTCACCTATTTCGAGGACACTTTAAACAAACATCAAACTTGTTAAACAACCTACCAAAAAAAAAAAAAAAAATTTCGCATTGTATGCCAACAACAAAAACAACAAAATAGTTTACAAAGTCATTAAAATTATGGCGGCACGTTTCTACGTACCAAAAGGCATTTTGCTTAGCCAAAGGTGAGCGAGAACGGGGGCGTGGGCTATGCAGGGTTTGGCTCTTGTAATTAGCACAACAAAATTTCCATTCATTAAAATTATTTCTCTTTTGCTGCTTTGGGCGTTCATTTTTTGTATATAAATTTACAAAAAAAATTGGACTTTCCGCAATTGCGATTGATGGGTTCTTCCGATGATGAGATCAGATCAAGAATTTTAAGAAAAGCAGCTCAATGCCCTGCATTGTTTCTATTTAGGGATTAGTTTTAGTTTCTTAAGAAGCTCATCCATTAGACGAAATGCCTGTATCACCTAAGCGTTCAGCAGCCTTAACTTTTACGCGTGTTAAGTTCCTTCAATAAATTTCACCACTAAAAAGTAGATGTTTGATCAACTTCCGAACCGAAAGAGCACATACCAAATATTCTAGACAGAGATAAATTATACAAACCAGTTGATGTAAAAACCAAGGCTTTTAAACCTTCAAAATATAGAATAAAGTTCGGTTCGGGGCAGGTCTTAATCCCGAAACATATATCGGGTCCGGTACGTACCCATATGAGAATTTCGGTTAAAGGTTATATTTCGGTTTTCAGTTTATACTAGTTTTAGGTCCCGACTCGGTACCCACATTTTTAGTATTAAAAAAAATTTTACTTGTAAAAAAAAATTTTTTAATTAAATTTTTATTAAAAAAATTTGCTTGTAAAAAATAAAAAAAATTTTAAATTTCAAAAATAAAAAATACAAAAAAAATTTTAATTTTAAACAATAAAAAAATACAAAAAAATTTTAGTTTTAAAAAATACAAAATACAAAAAAAAATTTTAATTCTAAAAAATAAAAAAAATTTTTAATTCAAAAAAATGAAAAATTTTCAGGATAACCAAAAAATTAATGGATGTGATAGTTTTTAAAAAATTATGATCTTAAAATAGGCCACATAAAAAACGTTTTTTAAAATATACCGATTTCAAGCCTTTTTTTGACGAAGAATTTCGCACTCAGAAAAAATCTACCTAGTATTATGGAATTCTAAATATTCTTTTATCTCCTAGACAAGCTCGCCTAAGGGCCGATTTCTCAAATTCCACCTCGAACTTTCTAAGTTTATCGTTCTTAACTTATATACAATCTTTCTTAAAAGCTGAAAACAGTTTTTCTCATTATGTTTCGGAATAAATATCCCATAATAATATAATAATTTCCAAAACCGAAATAGTACCGATATTAGCGTTTCTGTATGGTTCCGTTTTTTTCGGTTCCTTTTATAACGGTGAACGGATTTTGGTTCAAAAAAAATATATAATATCGGTTTCGATATAGGTTAACCGGTAACAGTATTATTTCCTGGTTCCCAGTCGAAGCCGTGCTGTGGTTGATCATTCTTAGAAAAAAAAATTTTGACCAGCAATTCTAAGAAATTTTGTATGTACGGGCCACACTATTAGTTATTATTATACGGAATTAACATCTATATCGACTGATAAAATTTCCACATCTTAATTCAAAATGTCTAAAAACGGCAAATAATATTTTAAAAATACCTTAAAATACTGCCTCTAGCAAAACTGAATAGCTAACGGGTTGTTGACCCTAAAATTTGTAGGATCTGGCAACATTGCTCCAAAGAGTATGTTTTTAAATATATAAAACGTAATCTGTAACCCAACCCAAATCGAAACCCCGGTTCTGAATATAAAGGGAACCGGTTGTACAACCGAACTTAGTCCGTGTTTACACGATGAAGTTTGCTTCATGAAGTTATCTTCGATTTCGTTTTGAAGCATCTTTAAAACTTCATGCGCATTTACATGAAGAAGTTTGCTTCATGAAGTTCGATTTCAATTCGCCTGAGAACACGAGTTATCGATAAGCAAATAACCCTTAAATTAACCCTGCATTAGTTCATTCGGAACAAAGCAAAGAAGAATTATCGAAAAGCTTCACTCCACGGTAGGTCATGAAGCTTTGCCAACTTCGGCTGCCCCTCTTCAACTCTTTCCCACAAACAAAAACTTTATGAAGAACTTCATGAAGGAAACTTCATCGTGTAAATGCGGACATATAGCGTTGGGTAAGGGTTCGAACGCCGAACCGTACCCCCGACGAAAATGCAGGGGTTTGCAGCCCTGGTCTTAATGTTTGCTATATAAAATGAGTTTAATAATATATTCAGGTCGGTTCTAGTTCGGAATTGGTGATGGGTCTTATTTTTTTGAAGAAAAGATTAGACAAATCGGTTTATATATTTTGCCATCAAGACAGTCGAAAAGTATTCGCCGAAAAATACAATCGGTTTATGAAAACGAGAACATTTACCAATTTCGATTCCGCATAATTTGATCGTAATCGGAAACGGGAACAGGCCTGATCATGATTACCGATTCCAAAAAACTAAACCCGTTATTCCGTTTTAAAAAAATTAAATGCATTTTGTTGTTGCTGCGCCCTTCAGTAAAATTTTGGTGCCCACCGCTGAACTAGATCTAAAAACTTTGATTAATTGAAAAAGTTGGAAATATATCAAAAATCGCTTGCCTATCGTTCCGAAACTTGGGCTATTCTCGAAGCAAAAATGCTTCCAAACTAGATCAAACAGCGAAAGAGAGAAGACGCAATAAATAAATGTGTACGTCAAATAAAATAAATTTAAAAGAAATTCGACTTTGCAATTTAAAATAATATCAACTATCTGCACGGCAATGACACTTCAATTTTGCACAAGAGAAAAAGTTCCCCCGTTTAATTTTTTTTTTTACAGTCAAACATATCTTATCAGTTTTCGGTACCATAAAATGCCATTTGTTTGCCTGATAAGCCCAACCCTCAAAAGCAAAAATAGCTGAAAGCCAAGCAAATCTCTGCTGTCCCAGAGCGACGTGCTTTGCTGTCAATTATAAAGTCCAAAACGGAAATGCTTCCTTTTTTGCTTGTAGCCAGGAGACAAGACTTCTAAAAATAACTCCTCCTTAAATAAATAAATAACCCGCATCTAGTATTATCAGGAGACAGGAGAAGAGTTCCACGTTTTTCTCTTCCATTTCCAATTCTTGATTTCGCTCAAATGACGTCAGTCCGCCAGGCCTGACGTCTGCAGAAAATTCCGCAAAACGCCTCTTCAAATTATTGGCGAGCAGCAGCAACAACAAAAATACGAAAATACAAAATACGAAAATTATTTTCGTTCCATTTTTCGTTTTGGTATTTTTTTTTTTTTTGTATGTTGTTTCCATTTCATTTCATGTCTTTGCATTTGATTTATAATTTTCACATTTCACATAATTTTCATTTAATTTTCACAAACACATAGTGAAAGTTGTTTTCCATGTTGTTTTTGTTTAGTTTCGTTCTATCTACGTATTGTCTTCTATACGGGAATCCATCCGTATGTTTTGTGTTTCAAATTTATATTTGAGTTTTTTTTATTTTTTTTTTTTTGACATGGCAGACAGCAAGATTTCCGGTCAAAGCATTGATACCTTTTCCCCCCCAACTCACCCAAAAATAAACAATAACGTGAAAAATTAAATTTGAAAACCTTGCCAAGTTGGTAATCCCTTTAAGCTGAGCTGCTTAATTCATAATTATTCAAATCATGAAGTCATGATTAAAAATGTGCCCATGAAATTTTGAAAAAATGCGGCACCCATCTTAAGGTACAAATTAGGAATTATGACACACTCTTACTTATCCGCTTTAATTAGTCATATATACCGCTCTGTGGCTGGAACATAATCCACTTTACTTTATTTATTTCATTTCATTTTATTGTATTACATTTTTTTATACGATTTACTTTTGTGTATATTAAATGACGACATTTTTTGTGAAGAACTTAAATGCTTTACACAACGATTAGTCCATATCTTAGCTTTGAAAAAAGGTTTTTCAAATAATTTTACGTATTATTTTTAAATGAACAAACATCATTTAAAATACTGTTTAAATTGACAAAAAAAATTGTATATTGCCCATAAGTATGCAATGATTTTTTTGAGAATTTTTACTCAAATTCAAGGCAAATGACTAGCCTACTGTATTGCTTTTTGCATTGTACCCTATTAAACAACAAAAATTAATAGGAAATTTGGTGATTTTACAATGATTCTATATAAAGTTCAGACATACGTGTAGGTTCCCCAAAAAACATTCCCTAACAATGCTCAAAAATGTAATTTTAAAGAACTTTGAATTCATGTTTGGCATATGAAAATCATCTATAATCAACACCACCAAAAATAATAATGATCGACCGTGTTCAGCAGAAGAACTTGCTCCCTGATCAATGATACATTCCTTGGAAATTCAAGTAGCCTACTTTTCCTCTTGTATTTAATATGATATTTTCATGGAGCATTTCCAAATGTCAATTTAACAAGACCACTTAAAAGTATGCTAAATAATAAAAGCAGCAAGTGTCTCTGCTGAACGCGCCCATTATTTCAAAAATGGGAATTTCCGTTTTACAAAATGTCTGACTTAATATTTGCTGTCTAAAAGTATGCTAAGCTAAAAACAGTACATCGACTAGTAATTTTAATTAAATTATAATGATAGTTCTCAGCGACACCCATAGTATACTTGTGGGTTAGGGAACATATGGTCGGTTCGAATACTTGTATTCAAAATGGTGTATCTTTGTTGAAAAAAAATCGCAAAAATGTTTGGGGTGATTTATTTTCAAGCTAAAGAATAAATCTTTCCGATAATGTAAAGGGGAGTGAAAACAAACCTATAGGTTGCCCACAAAACATGCCCGAAAATGCTTAAAAAATGCACTTTTACCTACTATTGGTTCAAATATACAAAAATCCTGACGTGATGGATCATTTTGGTAAATTGATTCATGTTAAGCACACGAAAACCATTTATAATCACCAACACTCCTTCTATAAGCTGGACCATGTAGCCTAGTGTTATCTGTGCAGAATTTATAAATAGCAGGTATGCCAACAGCTGCGCACATAACAGCCGTTCGACGAAAGGAAATGCCCAAAAAATTCATATATTTTTTGAATATTTTTTATTTTTATAATTTCAATATTGATTGATAGAGCCGTCTGGCTCAACGGCGATATATTTTTAACCAATTTTTTGCCAGCTTCATGGGCAGAAATAGTTGTATTTGTAAACTAAGTTAGTTGCAATTAAAATTATATATTTTTTTCGCTAAATTTAAAAAAACCCTATTTTCCGTTACGTACGTAACGTTTAGAGTAAAGTTTTCAAATGTGTTTTAACATAAGAGGGTACAAAATTGTTTAAATTAAAAGTAGGTATAGGTAGAAAGCACCTTAGCTTAGTATAAAGCTATTTTATGGGCATTTAAAAATCAAAATTGTTTGAGCAACCAAATTTTTGTACTAAGTAGTTTAACATTTGTGATGATATTGGTACTTAGCAAGGTCGTAGAGAAATTTTCTTTACATATACTTAAAGGTAAGTATGTAGCCTATTTTATGTATATTTTATCGATTAAGTTGGCGCAATTTTGAAAAATATGAATACTCCTTAACCCACTCTCGTGACTTAAATTTGAATTCATCATTTGTAGTGTCAGAATCAGAGCTAAGTTTGCCAGTTTTAAGCTATATTTATAATATACAAATTTGCACTATCAACTTTAAATATGTAAGTATGTAGGTATATATGTATGTACAGATGCCGGGAAATTCCCGCAATAACAAAAACAAAACAAAAAAAAATTATTCTGTGAGATGTGAACGATGGCATCGCATAACAAAAACAAGGCAATACAAATACAAATACACAGACAAAGCAACGACGTAAAATGAAAAAAACAACAACAACAAAAACAACAACACAGATACCATTTAGCTTGCACAAGTGCAAAAGTTTTGTGAACTTGTTTCCACCGAAAGAATTATAATGGCAGGCAATTGTTATTGATAATAATGTTAAATACCTAAGCACACACACACACGCACACACACATGACATTGGAAATCAATATTTGCTTTAAGAGATTAGGCAATTATGAAGGGAAACAATCGCACCCATACCATCAATGATCGTGCATATATTTACATATTTTCCAAAGGAATTAAGGCCACCTACCGTAGTGGGGTTTTTGTTATCAGGCGGAAATACGTGCACTCACACAACTACAAACACACACACACCGACAGACAGCCAATGAGCGTGCGAAAGAGACACGTAGATCGACTCGACGACTGGCTGTGTGTGTGTGTATTAACGGCAAAATAAAAACCAGCAACAAGATAAAAACCAGCTACGCCACTGTGGGAGCGAGAGAGAGGGGAAGTGCATAAAAACAGGTGACATTGGCACTACGCAATAGTAGATAAAAAAAAAAAAAAAAAAACGAATTTGAAATGAAATTTTAAAATGTTAAGTATGAAATCAGGCCCCCCCTCCCGCCCCTTCAAATGAGCTACAACTTGTTGCAGGTGTAAATGTTATTTATTTCTAATTTTGCACACTATGTATGTGTGTGTGTGTGTGTTGTGTTTGATTGCAGTTTTTGGGGGTGTGGGTGGGCACGTTTCAAAATTGACTTTGCAGATAATAAATCTTTACATTTACTTACCAATTAATTTGAAAGTTGCTTTAAATGCCTGTTGTTGTTGTTGTTTATTGTTTCGTGTTGTTCGTTTCTTGCATCAGCTTTGTATTTTCACTTTTTCTTTTTTTTTTTATTGTGGCTCTTTGGCTTTCACTGCTAATGGCCCTGGCCTCACTTCTTTTTGTTTGTTTAAAAATTTATTAAACAATTCAAACCCGCACGCACGACTTGTTCTTTATTTTTTAAGTTTAAGTTAGTTTAATTTAACTAATTTTAATAAACTTATTTTTCTTCTCGATCAAGTCGATCGCGAACGCAAAACACAACTAAGACTAGAGATGAGCAATATTTGCCCAACCTGTGATTAGTCACGAGTACGGCAAGGTAACGAGTCGCTTAACTGTTACAGTGTAGGTGACGTTTAAATAGACAAAAGTTCTTGTCAGCAATTTATTAAAATGTTTAAAATGTTTTTAAATGTTTATGGCTGCTTTGCATACAATTTTAATAGTTTAAATATTGGTTTCATATTAGTCGCAGTTAGGGCAAAGCATTGCTCATCTCTGCCTGCCACAGTGTGGCCGTAGCGCAGCAATATTACTGCAAACTAGAGATGACATATATTTATTTGCGTGACTGTGAGGAGTTTCATAAAATTAAATTAAAAAAAAACGAAAATAATCGAAAAATTTATTAATAAACAGAAATAATGTGATTAATTGTGAGTAAAATCACAAATTTTAATAAAAAAATTGTCAAATAATCGAAAATTTCATTAAAAATCAGTTTAATTGCAGAATTTAAGTGATTAACTGTGAGAAATATCACAAATTTTGATAAGAAAATATCTTAAACAATTTAAAAACTCGCCGAAAATCAGTTTAACTGCAGAATTTATCTACTAACTGTTTGAACCCATTCATCTTGATCAGAGTTTCTTAAGAAAATATCTCAAATAATCTTAAAACTCAGCAAAAAGCAGTTTAACTGCAGAATTAATCTACTAACTTTTTTAATCTAAACATTTTGATCAGAATTTCGAGTCCTTTTTTCGAGTAAGCGTTTGTATATCGAATTTAAGATTAAAAAATATATTTATTGATTTGCTAAAATTGATGAATTTCAATAAAAACTTTAAAGTATGCTCAATGGCTATAATCAGACATGTTCTCAATTCCACTTCCACAAAAGATTTGTGATTTCAATCCGGTTTTTGCACCAAATTTGGTCTCAAAATCACAAAACCTTTGTGAAAGTGGAATTGAGAAAATGGCTGAATACATTGAACGCTATCAGACTTCTTCCGGTCTTCAGTTTCTGCAATATTTTCCGAGTTCTGCAATTGTTCCTCCCCGACTTACCTATAGATTTGTAGGCTTGGGTTTGCGCTCAGCTCTAGGACAACGTTGACTCATTTCTTATGAAGGTTAGAGCGTAACGCAGAGGTTCGGCAAGGTTTATGAAGTATTCCCCTAATTTTGCAGCCTCAACATCTATTGCTTTCCTTAAGGTATTCCCATTGAGGTTTTTTATAGCGACCCAGTACGAATTATATCTTTAATTTTTCATAGAAGACATATAGCCTTATTTTAATTAAGTATCTGGCATTTAAAAAAAATGCTTTTAAAAAAATTTACTTACTTAAATTAACTAATTTTTCCCAAAAAACACATTTAATAAAGACATTTAATCATTACCTGCGTGACTCCAACATAACAGCAACTGTTGTCACATGACCATCTCTAGTAGCGGGCAAAGGCGTTAGTGCTTTAATGCTCACAAACGCGTGAGCTAACAGGGGGACTGTTAATGCCGCGCGTTAAGAATTTGAATTCAAATTTTGTGCAAAATTCAAGTATGAATCCTGAATTTATTAATTTTTTAATTGCAAAACCAAACCTTGTTCAAAATTTAGCATATAAATAACACTAAGAAAAAATAGAATATACATTTGCTCTGGCTCCTTCCTTAGATCATGCCAAATAGATAATAGAAAACGGGCAATAAGAGGGCTGCTTTGGCACTGGAAATGCCAGTGATGCAAATGGTAAGCTTAAAGATGCCATACCAGAAAAGCAGCTGCAAGGCCACATGAAGACCCAGCAAACTGGAAATATAGAAAAAAGTTAAGTAAGTTATACTATAATCGTATGATTCAGTTCTTACATTTTATCCTTGCGTCTGGCCTTCTCTAGACTCTTGGGTGACTCCTTGCTCAAATATTGACGTACACCCAAAATGGTATTGCCAAAATATTCATCCCAAGCCAATTCACCAATATCTATAAAGAATCTCTTTTTGTCTACCGCATCCAAAGATTTGGCCAAAGCCAATAGACGTTTGCTATCAAAATGCCATTCGGTGAATATGAAACGTTCCAGGGTATTCAGCGAGTTCCAAACATTTTTGTGCAGTCTCATAAGACTAAAATTAAAGGGATATTAATTTTTTTGAATATGCGGGGGATTATCTCACTTACATAGGTCTGCCTCCCGATATTTTGGTCACCAAATCCAAAAAGAAACCCGGAATAAAATGAAACAGTACGGCACTCAAACGGAATAGCCACAGACTCTTGACCAAACGCAAATTGGGATACCAAACGGCACTGTTCAATGGATACTCATGCAAATAGCCATTAATCTTATCGGCCATCAATTGGAAACGGAAGGGTTTATAGGTGCTCGAGGTTAAATGAAAGATTTGCAATTCAGCCGGACGATCGCCATTCTTCACTTTCAGGGAATTCACATAATAACCCGTGGTAATAATGCCATTGACCACCACATCAATGGGTATATAATCCATAATAATGTTAGGATCAAGAGGCAAGCGACGCAAAATACCCTTAGAGGCGCCCATAAAGAATCCCTGGGGGCCATTCTTGGAGATAGTCCAGCCGGGTATGGGTTCCTTCCAGGCGGCAGTGACTGAGAAAAATTGAGAAAACAGAGAGGAGAAAAGTTAGAGTTAAAAAAGTGTTTAAAAACAGTGTTGGAAAACAAAGTACAAAAACAGTTTTGGAAAATAGGGTTGGAAAACAGTGCTGAAAAAGAATGCTAAAAAACAGTGTTGGAAAACATTGTTGGACAACATTGTTGAAAAACCGTTCAGGAAAACAGTGTTAGAAATCAATGCTGGAAAGCAATGTTGAGAAAAAGTGTTGGAAAACAGTGTTAAAAGACAATATTAGACAACAATGTTCAAAAACAATGTTGGAAAACAGTGTTGGAAAACAGTGTTGGAAAACAATGTAGGAAAACCATGTGGAAGTCAGCGTAGAAAAAAAATGTTGGAATCCCGTTTTAGAAAACAGTGTTGGATAACGTTGTCGGAAAACCGTTTAGGAAAACAGTGTTCGAAAACAATGATGGAAAGCAATGTTGAAAAACAGTGTTGGAAAAATGTGTTAAAAGACAATATTGGAAAACAATGTTGAAAAACAGTGTTGGAAAACAGTTAAGGAATACATTGTTGTAAAACAATGCAAGAAAACCATGTGGGAATTAGTGTAGAAAAACAGTGTTTTGAAAACCGTTTAGGAAAACATTGTAGGAAACTAGGGTTGGAAAACAGTGCTGAAAAATAATGTTTATAAACAATGTTAGACAACAGTGTTGGATAACGTTGTCGGAAAACCGTTTAGAAAAACAGTGTTAGAAAACAATGTTGGAAAGCTATGTTGAAAAACGGTGTTACAATACAGTGTTAGAAGACAATATTGGAAAACAATGTTGCAAAACAGTGTTGGAAAACTTTTTAGGAATACAGCATTGTAAACAATATAAGAAAACCTTGTGGAAATTAGTGTAGAAAAACAGTGTTTTGAAACCCGTTTAGGAAAACAGAGTTAGAAAACAGTGTTAGAAAACAATGTTAGAAAACAAAGTTCAAAAACAGTGTTGGAAATCATTTTTAGAAGTCTATGTTGAAAACAGTGCTATAAGATAGTTTTGGAAAACAGTGTTATAAATAGTGTTGGAAATAAGTTTTGGAAAATTGTGCTGGAAAACAATATCGAAAAACAGTGGTGCAAACCATTATGAAAAACAGTGTAGAAAAACAATGTTGAATATAGTGTTGGAAATCAATGTTGAAATGCAGTCTTGGAAAACAATGTTGAAAATCAGTTTTGGAAAACAATGTTGAAAAACAGTGTAAGAAAAACAATTTTGATAAACAGTGTTGGAAAACAATGTTAAAAAAAGTGTTCAAAAACAATGTTAAAAAGCTGTGTTGGGAAATAGTGTCGGAAAACAGAGTTGGAAAACAATGTTAAAAAACAGTGTTAGAAAACAATGTTAAAAATAGTGTTGAAAATCAATGTTGAAAAGCTGTGTTGGGAAACAGCGTTGGGAAACAATGTTGTTAAACAATGTAAGAAAACAATGTTAGAAAACGATGCTGAAAACAGTTTAGGAGAACAATGTTGAAAAACAGTGTTAGAAAACCAATTTTGAAAAACAGTGTTGGAGAACAATGTTGATAAACAGTGTTAGAAAAACATTGTTGAAAAGCTATGCTGGAAAGTAGTGTTGGAAAACAGTGTGAGCGTTATGTGTTACGCTTTAAGCGTAATTTTGAAATAGAATTTTAGATTTAGAAAAAATCTAAACCCATTATTCAACTCAAAACGCTTTGGAAAACGTTTTTAAAACTAATTTATAAAAAAATGTATATAGAAAGTCCTCCACTTACTCATGCTGGGCCTGACAATACCGCAGGGAAAACGACTGGCCATATTGGCCACCTCATGTTCAGCCAAATGCTTGGTAAAGGTATACGTATTCGGATGATCCTTAAGTAATCTGCAAAATATTTCAATTCAATTAATTTCCTTTTCACTTTTTTTTAATCTCACCCACTTTGGTTCCAATTCCTTCAGAGCCTCATCATTCAAAGTTTCCGCCAATTGTATGATCTTTTCCGGATCATCGGGTGAGGGATATAACTTTTCCTCCACCTCAGTTATATAGGCATTCACATAGGCACTGGAAACATGCACCAAAGCATCCAATTTTTTGAGTTGCTGACAAAGTTCCATTACTCTGCGGGTGCCTCTTAAATTGATGTTTGTGGTCTCTTTCAATGATTGAAAGAAATCCAATGTGGCCGCCGAATGGAATACCACATTTGCATTATCAATCAGTAACTGACGATCTTTGGTTGAAAGTCCCAAATGTTCCAAGCCCACATCGCCCTCAATGGGCACTATTTTCGATAGGCGTGACTCTAGTTTCATTTCTTTAAAGCGATCGAATACCGAATTCTTTTTCAACTCCTCCAAACGTTCCTCCACATTTTTACCCTTTTTGGCACGCATAAGCAAATACAGGGTGCCCACATTGGGTACATCACGCAAGAGTTTTTCCACTATGGTGACGCCCACAAAGCCCGTGGCTCCGGTAATAAAAACATTGCGTCCCGCATAGAAGTCTGTGATGGGTGAGCTGTGTTTGTGTGTGGGATAAAAGATGTAAATAAATTTTCATTAGACAACTTTCTCTTCGCTTGAGAGGGCAGCTAACTTTGGACTCTTTTTGATAATAAAAAAAAACCCGTTTTTATTTATAGAAAATTCAAGTTCTAGTCATATTTGATGTTGATCTAACCCCACGATTTGCAGGTCAATTTTGGAATTCTAATGATCTCTGGTATTTGATTTGACTAATGGAAGTGGCTACTTGGGAGAAAACCAAACATTGCAGATGATATGCAATTAATCAAATCAGTTAAAAGGGAAAAACCAGTTAAATTTCAATTTAAATTACAACTTAATGATCTAAAGTTAATCAAAATGCACAATAATTACACACTTTTTTATTATTTAACATTATTTTTTTCTTATATTTTTTAAATTCCATTTTAAAAAGAAAGTAATTAAATTTAATAACATTTTATTTAAATAAACTAATAAAGTGTTGGCCACAAATTAATATCAAATTTGTCTTATGGCAACCAGTTGAAGTTCTTGTCTTTGATTGCTGCTGCAGCTGACATTGAAAAGTGCGTGCGTGCGTGTGTATGTGTGTGTGTGTGCGCCGCAAAAGCCAAAATCTTTGGCTCGATCTGTGCGCAGCAAAGTTAAAAATGGCAATTAAATAAGGAAAAGTGCGTGTGTTATGTTTAATTTACAAGTGTGTGCTGCCGCCTTAAGGCCCAAATCCTTGGCCAGATCTGTGCAGCAAAGAAGAGAAAATAAATTGCAGCCAAGCATTGAAAAAGCGCGTGTATGTGTGTGTGTGTAATTTGCCAAGCTCCTGTTCTGATCTGTGCCGGCAAAGAAGAAGAAAAAATGGCAACTAAAAAGCAAAGTGCGTGTGTAAGTCACACACATACGGATGTGGGTGTGTGTTTTTTGTTTTTTTGTTTGTTGTGTTTTTTCAAGTGTCTGCTGCCAAAAGAAAATGCAGTTACATAAAAATGATCAACGTTTCTTGACACAGCGGCTCCTGCCAGTGCATGTCAAACCCTGTGATTTGCCATATTGATGGGAGAAACTCAGGTAAGTGCTTGAAATAATCATACGCAACCTTTTCAGTACATGTAAAAAACTCATTTAGCCTTATAACAGTTTTAGAATCACTTGACTTGCATTTGTATGCATGATCTTTTTCAGTTAAAACAAAAGATTCACACTGGACTAGAAATAGCCCGTTTTTAGGCCCGTTTCGATCACTCTAATGGGAATCACAAAACACACAACCAATAGAGGACAACCATTTTTCTGAATTTTCTGAGTTGTAAATTATTTTTTAAGAATTGTTTATTTTTGGCTTTACATATTTTGCCATGGCTTCCGTAATCCTACACCGCTTTGATAATGTAATATACAATATAACTGCCTATAAATATGCCTTTAAACCAGACGTCGTCGTCCAAGACGCAGGCGGCCGAACACATTCGGCAAATTCACACAGACACGATCCGAACACATGCCGAGCCCTTCGCAAAGAGAGTAAAAATCAAGCTAAGCCAATCAGTGCTCGCCTAGCCTTCAATAGGTAGGTTCGAGCCGTTTGCGTCGCATTATATTCGCACACCAATACACTCTCACTTTTTTGCCTCGCTCTTTGTGACTAAGGCTGCTTTAAACAAGTCAAAAATATTGTATACTTAATTGTTCTCGAGTTATTTGCCTCTAAACTTCGAAAAATGTTTTTTTTTTTTTAATTTTTTTCCTCAAATTGTTTACTTCGCAATCTTAAGTTAATTCGAAAAGTGGTTAATTTTCTTCCGTAATCATAGTAATACATCATTTAAGCGTAAATTAAATTTTATTCGTAAAATTTTATGAACAAAAAAATTTAAAATATTCACATTTTTCGAAGTTTTGAGCTAAAACCTCGAAAACAATAAACTTTAATTATAAAGTGCAAAACCTCAAACCCTTAAAGAAAGTTGGAAAATGTTGTAAAACCCACAGAAATACATATTTTTATAAATTTTTATGTAAATGCTTAGAAATGTAAGGTACATTATATTATCAAGAGCTTTCATACTCAAATTAATCTTTCTATATTTGTATACCCTGCACCAAAGGTGCAAAGAGTATGAGAAAATTTATGTTTGAGTTATATGAAAGCATTTCCGACTTTCTAAAGAATACATTTTCTTGATCAGCATCGAGAGACGAGTCGGTATGGCCATATCCGTCGATCTGATCGTATGAACGCACAGATTTTAGAGATGGTAAGAGCTAGAGGCTTAAGGAGAATGGTTGTTATTGCTCACAACTGATTTGCTTCATTTCTTTTGGAGTCCGCCTTGTCATAGGTATTCTGAGGGCTAACTCATGGTTTACCCCTGATTAATTTTAACTCTAACAACTTTAAAATCAATTTTTTGATTTTAAGTTCAAGTTTAAATAATTCTTCAAAATGTGCTATAAATTTAAAAAAATTCCTGTATTAACTATTTTTAATATACTTATGTGTCGTTTAATTTAAAACATTTACAGTTTTTCGACATCATCGCGCTTTTTAAAGTCATGATCCGAAAACTATAGAAAATTTTGCGAAAATAAATATGTGTGAAACTTAATTTAAAAATCACTTTTTAAAGTGAACTTTAAGTCTCCTCCTACAAAACATTTTCTGTATTTTTTGCATTTATTTTTGTATTAAGAAGATATTTCTGAACTAACACAGGACAAAGACCATGGCTTATTTTTTGCACCCACATTTAATTCATTTTATTTTAAAGCTATTAAAATTTTTATAGATTTTTATGCCATCATTTATTGCTCTATAAACAATTCAAAGTATTATTCACACTTGATACTTGATTTTCTCATCATAATATTATTTAAGAATTTCCGTAGACGAGAAAAAATAACAAACTCTGACATAATCTTGAAGTGTATGTCTGTGGATATCTTGCTTCACTAAGTAAACTTTGATTACTAAAAACTTTCAAGTAGTTGAACCCCAATAAATCCTCCAATTAATTACCGCAGATAAGCCTCATTTCGTGGCTGAAATACAAAAACAATTATCTAATCACAGCAACTCATAAAAAATCAAGATAATAAAACAGTTGGTAGAAGCAGATGCCGCAATAAAATAAGAATGGGAAGTAAAATATTAAGTAACCGCATAGTTAACTGTGGCGCACCGATGATTATAACCTTGGGAATCTATGATACTTAAACTTGAGTTATACAGTAATATGGTACACATTTGAATAGCCGTAAATGAAATAAAATTCTAACAATATAACTCCATCTTCAATGACTGATTTAAAGGGTTGATTTCTGGTTCTGGAGTTTATTCACTTAAATGCTTCGGTTTTGAACCAAAGTACGTTTCGGAGTGTTTCAAGGTCTTATTCAATCAATGAACTTGAAGCTTGAAGTGCGTGTTGGTAATATATTGTTGGATATTTGTTTAAGATCAAAACCTCAAAACCCGTTCCAAACAAGTTATCACTGATATTATTTAAACCTAAATAAACCTCAACATTTTTAATAACTTATTTTCCGAACGTAATATTCTTTGTCCAGACATATATAAAATATAGAAAATTATGTGCATAATATGCAAAATATAGAAGTTATTATTAAGCAAATTAAAATTTTATTCAAAATTGTTGTGAATCCTTTAAAACCAACCCAGACCTTACCCAACATTTATAATAGTAGATACAGCGTATTTTACTTAATTATTAAGTATTAAAAATTACCAATTCGTTCGAGTATCTCTAAACATATTAAAATAGTTGATTTATTTTCGGACACGGTTGAATTTTTTCTCTAACCAAATTAATATCGCTTCACCTTGAGAATAATCGTGAAACTGACAATGCAATTATCGATTTTATTGTTTAAAAATGATGCAATAATTTTCTAACATATGACACAATATCAATAAGTACGAACCAGAAATGAAGCAAACTAAATCACCAACCCAATCAATTTTAATTAGGTTTTGTAATAAAGCAAATATATTCACGTCAATTGAAAACTAGGTACAAAATGATTGAGTCAACTCTTTTAAACTATATATATATATATTTTTCCAAAGATGCAATGGAGACTGTTGACTGAATACAAAATAATAAAAATGTTACAAATGATTTTAATTGCTTAATGACTTTACCCTTCAGGCGAAATTATACAATTGCCTACAAATTTTAAATTATTTTTAAAACTGGGAATTTTTATTATTGTAAATACAAACAATACAATTTTACTATCCACTTGAAACCAATAAGCCAGATTTTGGTAAGAATTTATAAGATAAACTTAAAATCATTTAATAAGTCTTAGGCAAAATGTAAGGGTTTTTTATTGGATTTTGATTCAGTATTAAAAATGATTACACCTTAAGTTTACCTGCCTATTTCTCTCAATTAAATCTTTACATATATATCAGAGTTCCCCAGAGGTCTTTCTTTTGCCCAACGGTTTTTATTCTTTTTCAAAAAACCGAAATTAGACCCCGACTTCCATAAAAGGTATTTTACAAACTTTTTTTTGTTGATTTTATAAACAATTTAAAAAATTGGACAAAATTTAAAAACATAAAAAAAGGTTTTAAAAAAATGATTTCTCAGTTTGAAAGGTTGGTAATACGGAGATAAATATTTTCCCGAAAAAAACGGTTCAGAACCAGTTTGAATCGCTTTAAAAGTGGTTCAGCGCCATAGCTCAAAAATTATTTAAGCTATGTACTTGAAATTTGTTTTGTGTTTTGGTAGTATGAAGTTGGATCTTTTACTAGATCCTTACCAAATTGAACCGGTTCAAAAGTGGTTTAGAGCCATATCTTAGGACTTATTTAATCAATGACTTGACTTGACTGCCCCTTATTATGTACGTTAGTCCCTAGGCTGCCAACGCACAGTTCCGCTATTTGAGTTTTCTCTTTTCAAAAATCATAACTTTTGAACAAAATGAGATAATCAAATAATTGAAATGACAAATTGTAGATAATTGTTCAACCTATGAAACCTTTGATTGAAAATGGCGCTACGTCTACTAGATGCTTACCTATGGGTTATCAAAGTCAAAATTTGTAGAAAAATCAGTTTTTTGGTAGCAAAAAAATTTTTTTAACAATTTTTTTTTTTTTTTTTTAATATTTGTTAATTATTACCCAAAAAATTAAAAAAAAAAAAATTCGAAATTTTTTTAAATCTTTATAAGTTTTTTCCAAAATAATTTTTACTATTCATAAGACAAGGTAGCTCTAATAGATTAATCATTTTTGAACTAAGATTAGTGGATTATAATTTTTTTCGTGACTTCACATGCCGGCGAGATGAAAAAGTGGGTCGACATGTTGAAAAAGCCCTTATTTTGCCATGTCTTTTTTTTTACCTATTTTACCTCCAGCAGTCGAATAGGCAGCGGAAGGCAGCTGGATCTTTTTAATTACTTAAAGGAATAATCAAAGAACTTATTTTGAAAAAATTGGCAAATACACCAAACTATATATATTTTTTATTTTCCATCAAAGTTGAAAAATATTAGAGGGATTCCTGAAACTGATTTGCTTTTGATTTCGTGAAACAGCTGTTTGCAGCTGCACCATACAAAACGAACAGTATGACCATGAAACATGCAGACAATACGGTCACTTTTATGTTAGTTGGATGGCCACACTGTTCCCTTTGTATGGAGCAGCTGCGAACAGCTGTTCACGAAATCAAAAGCAAATCATTTTCAGTTTTTGAGAAACAAAAAGCAAACAGTAAATTTTTAATTTTTTATGAATACATCAACCAGTAGAAAAAAATTATGGCGATATGTTACCTAGTTTTCGAAATATACTACCCGAAAGTGGACCAAATTACCTTAAAATTGTGCGGTTTTTTTTTTAAATCTAAAAATGTGACAACTTTGACGGGTTGTATCTTCTTAAATAAAAATCGCATTTTATTAAGGGTTATATATTTAAAATCGTTGAACAATTTCCTATAAGATTGGGTTTATTCAAAATTTCGTAGGCGCTCATGAAATTATTGTTCTACCGGCGCCAAAGTGAATCCGAAGAAGCTAGCTGCTGTGTTACGAACATCTTCAAAAAATGCCTAATACCCTCCTCTGTCTGTAACGGTATCAAAACTCAAAGAAAATGGGCCAAAAATTGCATGGCAAATAGCTACAAAAAAAAAAACAAAAGCAAAAACTATGCAAATGGTTTGCAAATTATTAGATGCTAAATGATTTTTATTGTTTATTTACCAGGCAAACAACAAAGTTGCAGCTCCCTTTCCAAAACTCTTTTTTGCTCTTGGGTGAAAGCTCAATTAGCTGTGACAACCAGCTGGAACTGAGAGAGAAGCTGTCATCGCAAGATGATGAAGCAACTTTTGTGCATACATTTTTTTGCTGCAAGAGCTTGGAGCTTGGGCAAAGCTCAAGGGTCGCTTAATTGCATATATGCAAATTTGCAATCATTTTTGGTTTCTTACCCAATCAAAGCATTAAAACACCATTTGACGGGCATAAGAAATCGTAGTGTTGAAATAATATTACGCATACAATCATTATAAAATCATTTGACCATAATCATGGGGAGCGAATCGGCGAATAAGTTGGAGGAAACAGTGTCTAGAGAGTTTTAGACATCATTAAAAGAGAAATGCGCATGAGAGATCACTAATTGAAAATTGTCGGTGCGTGTGCAACGAAATGTTGTTTTAAATTTTTTTTTCTGTATATAATGGAATTATGGTTCGATAGCTAAGCAAATAGCTAGACGAAGTTGGAAACGGGCCACTGGGCCTGGGCACTGAAATTACCAGACAAATTATTTGATTGCGAGTAAAATTATAATTTTTTCTTGAAAGTTTTTAAAATAAACTTAAAAATGAAGTAAAGCAAATAAATTCTCACTTAAATACCTAAACCTGACGCTGCACTTTTTAACTCTGAGACTTTTACTTCTGTTAGCTAAAACCCACTTGACACCTGCCCTCCATCTATGGAGTTGAAATCTTTGTGATTCAACAAGCAAACGCCAGCTTATTGTAGTTTTCAACAATATCGTCAGATATGTGTGGATTTGACCCAAAAATAACTGCTTAAACAAGCTGTATGACCTTAAGTTGGAACGTTGCAAGCATTTAGATTCTTACAACAAATAATTAGCTGCCTTGCGACGAGTCAAGAACAACAATTATTACCATCCGTCAAATTATTCTACGTGCAAAAGTTTGCATATGTCTTTAGTTTAGACACATAAAGAAGCGCACCTTAATTTTGAACTTAATTAAATACACTCTTACAAAACTTACACATGGTGGGAAGTGATATCTAACATTTATGTACAAACATATACGAGTATATGTATATTAATTGTGTGCACGTTAAGTGATTGTGCAACGAATCTTGAGAGCACTCATGTTCTTCTCTTTGTAAATATATATAAGGTCAAAAGGTAGTTTAGCTACACGGTAAAGGCAGTGCTTAGCGACATAATTTCGACGATAAAATTTATTTATAATTTTCAAGCATTATAATTTCTAATTAAAAAATTCGGACTTTATCCGTTTCGGAATACATTAAGGGCCGATTTCTCATCTACTATATAGGTTCTATATGTCAGATAAAGTTAGAATTTACACTGCTATTTGTAAGTTTATGTGACAGATAGTGCTATGTAGAAGGTGAGAAATCAGGCCTTAGTACATTTTGGTCTACGGTTTTTTAAACCTTATACTTAGAAGGAAATGGTCTTGAACCAATCCCGATTCGTTCGTATTAGCTTGATTCGTACTTAGTTTGAGTACACTCAAGAAGGAATCATTCTTAAATTTTAAATTCTATCCCGTTCGTTCTAGAACGTTTAAGTACAATAAATTCTTGATTTAAGTATTTCGTACTTGATTTGAGAATTTTGTTCTCATTTTAGGAACATTTTGGGTAATTTTTAATCTTAAGACTGATTCGTACTTACTTCAAGTACAGCCAAGTTCGAATTATACTTGGAATTTTAAGTACAAAATGGTATAAATTCTATTCCGTTCTCTATTGGAAAAATTCTCTGAAAAAAATCCATCCTAAATTAAGGCAATCTTAAAATTTAAAAATATTTTCGTTATTTTTTTCTTGAATCGCTTTCAACTCAAAAACGACCCAAATCGTAAGGGAATTGGTTTGAAAGCGATTTGTGGAACACATGGGATTATCGTTTCGTTCTTTCTTTCTAAAAGAATCGCTTTCAAACCAATTCCCTTACGATTTGGGTCGTTTTTGAGTTGAAAGCGATTTTTAGAATACATCGAAATATTTATAAACTACCCAAATCAAACTTGAAATGAGAAATTTGTTCTTAGATTTGGATATTCCAAACTAAGTCGGCTTTTAAGATCGTTCGTACTTGAACTTTACATGTTTAAGTTATACTCAGAAAAAAATTTCATCCTATATTTAGGTATGACCTTGATCTTAAATTAAGATCGTTTTATTCTTGGAATTTTACGTTATTTTGGTCTTTTAAAAATCAATTATGAATTAAATAACAAAAAGATTAAGAGTAAATAACAATCAAATTGAAGCTACCAGAAAGATGTGATTTCAAGTTTAAGGGAATTTATAATCCCGAAACGAGATCGTTTGTACTTGAATTTCCCCTGTTTAAGAACGGAATTCTTGATTATTTTTTTTGAGTGTAAAAATTCTTGATTTTGTATGATGTCCGTGTAAGCGTTATGCGTTACTTTCAATTTGAATTACCGTACCGATATTTATGATGTTTATTAAATCTTTGAGAGTTGTTTAGAAAAGTTTATCCTAAATCGTCCCTTCATTTCGAAGTCTGCCGTTGACTGTCTGGGACGCGTTGGGTTAACACAATTGAGAAGTTATTTTGAATGTAAAGCTGGAAAATTGTTAGGTCGATTTTTTGGAGTTTACTTATACATGGAATAAATTGTCTTCGCATGACGCTTTCAACGCGGTATGAACAACATGATTTGTCATCGCTTTCAAAAGCTATAGGATTGTCAGATGGGTCAGATCTTAAAGGACTACTCAGTATTATTTTTATTATTTCTCACACATCAGCTAAATTTTCCACTAAAGTAAACAAAATTTTCCGCCAGTAAGATAACTCCCAAAGGATTCGAACTTTGATGATTTTTAAATTCGATATATTATATATAGGGTGGCTGATGAATGCTGCTACATTAATAATCTTAAATAACTGAAATTAACTAACCACACAGAACAATAGATTTTTCGCTATTTTTTTTGGTAGCAGCATTCATCAGCCTGTATGTATAAGCTGAAAGATTTCAGGTCTTAACCTGTATCCGTAACAAAACGTGTTTGAAAATAAGTTTCACATCCATTATTGACCTAATAAAAAACAGGTTCGTAACAAGTATCTAATTCGTTCAAAAGTGGGAGCTTATATGCTAAACAGTTGAATGGACTTGATTTAATTATTTAGACAAAAAACTGGAACAACAGATTCTGGTCGGGATTGTCCAAATTTGTTCATAACCTGACATTTAGGGAGAGCACAAATGATGGCAATGGAAAGAAGCAACGAAAACAGAATTAGCCGTTGTATTGAAAATGTATTTTTACCAAAATTAACAAAATTTGAGAAATAAAGTAGCAAAAAAAAATACCACTATTTTTTTAAACTGTTGTTGAAACTTTGGCTCGTATATTGAGTTAAAACCATAAAACTCACTTTAATGGTAAAACATTTTAAGCTTCAAAAATAAATATATTTGCTTGATTTTAAAAGATTGAGAACAGAAGTTTTCCAATATTTTAGTCCTGAGATAAGTAAAAAATTAGTTAAAAGATAAGAGTCCACAAAATATTCTGAAATATGCTAAAAAGTCTGCTGATGAAACATCTGCTTTAAACAGGGTTATCGATCACTATGAAAAATGTTAAAAAAACTACTATCGATAAATAGATATTCGATAAATTAATCGAACAGACGAAATAATAAAATATTATTTTTTTTATATAGTTATTAAAGAACGTCTAAAGAAAAATAATATATAGTTATTAAAGAACGTCTCAGGAAAAAAATCAAGAATTCCGTACTTAAACAGGGAAAATTCAAGTACGAACGTTCTTAAAAGGTAACTAAGTTCGGAATTTCTATAACTGAGAACAAAATTCTTATTTCAAGTTCGTTTCGAGATTTAAAAAATTTAATAAACTTTAAATAAAATTTAATCGGATACATTATTATTTTTTTTTTGCCTAATCTCATGTTATTATATTGTAAATTGATTTGAACTAAAGTCTCAAAGGAAAACACAAAATAATCTTTAAATTTTAAGAATAAAACGGTCTAAATTCAATCACGCCCATACTTATATTTAGTACGCCTTTTTTACCCTAGGTAGAGCATGTTCTATTCGATATTTCTGAAACCGGAAGCGTATAGTGAAAAAACCGATACATATTTTGATATTTTGATATATTTGAGAAAGTAATTTTGTTTTGTGGAGTAAAAGTTTGGTGAATTGTCATAACTGTTAATGCAATGTTGTTTGTTAAAGAATCTTCTATACGATAGTTCAATGGGTTTTTGCACGATTTTGCCCGAATTCGTAAAATCTCTATTTTTCTAAGACAACTTTGGGTGTGAGCATCAAGAACTGCTTGAAATGTGGCTAAGACATCAGCTGATTTAGAATTTGTATATGGAAAATATATGGGAGATTGTCTTAACTTCTTACATAATAAATATCAAAATATAGTCAAATGGATTTAGAATATGCTTAAAATGACTAAATGATTTTGTGTACAATACAAAAGATAGCTTTTGTAGAACTTAAAAGCTGAATGCTTTTTGAATATTATTATATAATTTTATAAAGTATTGGTCGGAAATAAAAGTATTTCATCTGAGAATAGGCCCTAAACAGAAAGATTACATAAAAAATAATAAAATTTTTTTTTAAAGTTCAAAGACCCCAAATCAATTGACCCTTAACTTCCCAAAAGTTTAATAAAAACCGAAACCACAAGGTTTCTCAGCAGAGATTCAATTACCGATCCAACCTATGTACCTACACACCTACCTATCAAAGTCGGTTTCCCACCTGGTTCCACTTAAATTAATGACTCCACACACACACCATAAGCATTTAACCATAACCTGACATAATTGCAGGTAATAATCTGATTTTGACTGGCAGCTCCTGTTAGCTCCAAGTTTCGGCCAGTTCCTGCCCAGCCGCAACAATTGTGTGGTCGGTCTGTGGCCAGTAATTTTCCACATGATTTCCTGCATATTATTTCAATGCTGCCAACCAGTTTAGTAAGTACTTAGCTCCCCCTCCCCCCTCCATCTTCATCTCCATCACTTGCAGTTGCCGCTAGGCCACGTAGGGAGTGACTTAAGGGCGTTCACAGATCAAAGCTTGAGTGGTTCTGTATGTACTCAAGGCAAATGCTAATATTAAGTGTCAACTTTAAAATTGTTTACCTAAGAAATAATTAAACAATTTAGTTTGTTATGCCACTTAACAAAGTCCCCGCGTGGGTACAGTCAAGGAAGTTAATAAAAAAATATCTTCAATTTACATTTGAAAATTTAAATTCCTGAACTTTGCCCATCATTTTCTAAGCTCACTGCGCACGATCAAAGCTTTTAGCACATTTCCAGCCAACACGAAAGTTGTCAAACAAGCCTCAAAAAAAAAAGGCATCCCAATCCAAACAATTGGTTCAACTACTTTTACACTCACCTGGCCATGGTCACCAAATGCGTAAATAAAAGCTCTTTTGCAGTTCCGGTTGATCTCTGGATGCGGAGAACAAAATGTGCCCAAAAATTTCTCTTTTCCACGTCCGTAAAAAAACTTCAGTTCTCTCTTTTCGCTTTGCTGTTGCGCTTCTTTCTTTCACTTTGTTGTTGTTGTTGTTGATGTTGTTGCTGCTGCGACAGTAAACAAAATACAAATGCCTCTGTATTTGTATCTATATATCTGGGTATTTGTGCACAGTTACGTTGGCTCTATCTCTATGTACGGTTAGGGTGTAGGTCGTTGGGAAATTGAAGCGGCGTGGCTCTCGTGCACAACTCGAACGTTTGCCGGCCGAAGCGAAACTGAACAATTTTTATTCAATGGCCCCACAAACAAGATCGGGTCTTGGACTCGGTATACGATCATCATAATTGGTTTTGCCTTAATGATCATTAAGCAAACCAGTTATGCAGTGGTGTGTCATTTGAAGGGGGGGAAATATGTCTTAAACGAATTGGTAGAGAAAGAATTAATGATATTAATAAACACCAAAAATAATCGATTAAAACTCATAACAAAACTAAATCAATATTCCAAAATCGTTATTTATGAACAGAAAGAACATAAACCTTGTACCGACACAGCTTCGTCTCTTTCGTTATCAATATAAAAGCTTCATCAAAAAAATCGATTACAAAATTAATAAGATGTACTTAAGTTCGCAGAATACAGAGGATTTTATATATATACAAATTTTAAGAGATCTTTTTGCTGTTCCAGCTACAGCCGAACCGAATCCCCTCAGAATGAGTACGATTCGGATATTTGCTTCTATTTTTTAAATTTATGACCTCTCGAACCTGATACCTAACTTAACCTCACCCACTCAGGTTCAGGTCAAAAATCACTTATTAAAAAACTTAGAATTTCACAGTCAGCCTTGTTTCACAATAACATTTGTGATTTAAAACCGGTTTTTGGACAAAAGCTGTTGCGGTAATGCAATTAAGAGTCGCAAAATTAATAAATTTTTTTTCCGCAGCCTGGGACTGATTTTTTTTAAAAATTCATTAGGGTTCCCATAAATAAAAAAAATTTTTCTTCAGATTACATTTTTTTTAAAGATTTTTAAAAAATCTTTTTTGAGAGGAAATCTTAGACATTTTACCACAACTTCCAGTCATTAAAAAAATTAAAAACGCCCGAGGCGATTTTAATCAGAAAAACTTTACAAGATTTAACAGAAAAATAAAGAATAAGATAATTTTAAACATTGATAATAAAATTTGATACCATAAAAAAAAAACACATCCGACTATCGGCCTAGGCAGCTAGCGCACGATTGGGAAACAAAAACAAAAAAAGATTTGAGACGCACGATGGAAACAAAAAGTTTTTCTCACAAAGACTATTTTCCGACAAACGTCCAGGAGCTAACAAGGACGATTTTATACATTTTCCAGAATTATGTGGAAGCATATAAAACTAACAATACCAAGATTAGAGAACGATGGAAACAAAAAGTTTAATAGAAACAACGACGTGAGAGAAGGCGGCGGGAGGACCGGCCGGCGTGGGGTGCGACACAGACGCGGGGGGGGGCGAGAACTAAGACGGGGGTGCACTCACGAACAGGGGGGAAACCCCTTATGTCTGTTTTATATTGACTACTGCTTCCAAACCAAGCATGCTAGAGACTTAATAATTTTTTTAAATTAAAGGTCATTTAATTGTTGCAGTATATCCAGAAGAAAGACTTAGCAACGAAGTTTTAAGTAATAACAAAAAATATTTATAGTGAAAAATGCGTTTTTATACTTTCAAAACCGTTTTATACTTCTGCCGATGATTCACAAACCTGATAACGCTCCAATACATACAGCCCGGGTTGTTAAAACGTATATAAAGAGCCAAAATGTGAAGCTATTAAGCTAGCCGATTTACTCACCGCATTTGAACAAAATCGAAAATGTCAGAGGATGGTTGATACATGAAGTACAGGGTTGCCCATATTCGACGGACCCATCTGGCAACGCCATAACTTTTGACAGAGATGTCAGATCGCTTAATGACATACCGCGTTTGAAGCGTCAGTCCAAGCAGATTTTTACCATGGAACAATACACGCCACGCGAGCGCTCTGAAATAGTTGAAATTTACATTCAACAGAACAAGTCAATTGTGAAAACTCAACGTGCTTTTAAAAAATTAAAAAATGTGAAAAGTGCGCCTTCTAAGAACACCATTAAGCGTTTATACGAAAAATTTTCGACTGGTGTGGCTCTTTCTAATCCGAAGAGGCCAAATAAAAGTCGACCAAGGCGATCGGCCGAGAATATCGCTGCCGTACGAGCCAGTGTTGAGAGGTCCCCAAGAACATCCCAAAAACGCCGTTCTCAGCAGTTGGGCATGGCTCGGTCCACTTTACAACGGATTATTCGCGTTGATTTGCATTTGTTCCCGTACAAAAATTCAATTGACGCAAAGATTGTTGCCTGCGGACAAGCCTCGTCGATTGGAATGGGCCCAAAGAGTCATCGAAATGGCCGAAGATGACGAGCAATTTTGGAACAAAATTATCATGTCCGATGAAGCCCATTTCACATTGAATGGGACCGTAAATAAGCAAAATTGCCGTATTTACGCCACTGAAAATCCTCAGGAGATTCAAGAAGTGCCTCTTCATGACGAAAAAGTCACAGTTTGGTGCGGCGTTAGTGCGAAAACGGTCATTGGGCCGTTTTTCTTCCAAAATGAAAATGGCCATGCTGTTACCATCAACCAGGAGCGTTATCGCGACATGATGACCAATTTTGTGATGCCAATTATTCGTGGAAAGCGTATGAGGCAGTTCTGGTTTCAACAAGACGGCGCTCCACCGCACACAAGTCGCATAACAATCGATTTTCTGAAGAAATTGTTTCCGGGCCGTTTGATGTCGAAAAGTGGTGATTTGGACTGGCCACCGCGTTCGCCCGATTTGACGCCGCCTGACTTCTTCTTGTGGGGATATTTGAAGTCAAAGGTTTACGTTAACAAGCCAAGGACCGTAGAAGAGCTCAAGGACAACATTCGTGAAGAAATAGCCGCTATTCCGGCCGAAATGTTGGCGAAAACGATGGAAAATGCTGCAAAAAGGGCACAATACGCCATCAACGCCAGAGGCGGCCATTTGAGAGATATCATATTCAAAAATTGATGTAAACAAATCTACTTGGAACAAATTAAATGATTAAGATTGCCAACCGCCAAATTTTTATTTTTTTCTTTGATTTTTTTAAAAAAAAAAACATGGGTCCGTCGAATATGGGCAACCCTGTATATGGATCAGGACAACAATATTCAGTTATACCTAAACTAATCCAAGCCATACAATCTCTTGAAATTATTTGGGCAATTTAAAAGAATCCCTTTCAAACCGGATGTGTGAAGTTTTGGAGCAGAAAGGTGGCTCAACACACTTTTAAAACTTTCTTTTAAATCTTAAATACAGCAATTACCCTGGACTTAAGCATAAATTGTGTTCAGAATTCCCTTAAATGGCTTTTTCGTTATATGTCCTATTCAAGGCGCAAAATTAGGACCCCGAATTTTTTCGCTTTATGGAAATAATTATTAATTAACACTTAAAACTTTGACTTTCTTTTAATGAAAAAAAAAAATTAAGTCTGTAGCATGCTTGGTTTGGAAGTAGTGATCAATAAAAAACAGACATGAGCGGGTGTCCTATTCTATTGGTAATAAGAGCTAACCAAACCGATCAGTGTCCATTCTACACGATTTCTACATAAATTTTACTATTTATGGGTAAGCCTAAAAGTATGCTCCACTCTTTAGGTGGCTATAATCGTCGAGTTAATGTAGGAAAGCGAATTGCAATGTAGATGTTGTGTATTAATTTCGATTTCTGGATTCCAATCGTTCTTTCGGGGCAGCCAAGTAAATCTCTATGCCGAGTGTACCCTAGTTTCATAAAAGCAGTTAAAACATGATTTACTTAAACTTAATAAAATATAATAAATGGAAGTCATAATGGAGGGCTAAAGCTGTATTTTCACTTGTCTTAGTTCTCATATGAAATTGCCAAAAGACACCTGAGGTTGCTGTGACTATGAGTAACTCATTTGAGAGCTTGGCCAGGCTACTTCACTAAAATTAAACAAATATAAAATTCTCAGTTTGATTCTCACAAGAGAAATTTATATGAGAAATCAGTCAAGTGAAAATACAGCTTAAGATAGGTTGGAGTAAAACTAAGAAAATATAATTCCTAACTTATTTTTCTGCTATTCTAAAAAAGTACATTTGTGGTTCATGCCAGCACTTTCGATTAAGTTGTACTTAAGTGTCATACTTTAGATATTAAGTAACACTCACCACTGAGCTATTAGCATTCTGTTTACACAGCATATTTAGCTTAACAAGCATTTCTGTTTTTGTGCCATTGAACTTGCCAATTGAGCATTCGACTTAAAACATACTCTTGCTGACCCAGCAAAATGCAGGCAACCAGTTTTTAGCATTAAAAACCATTACCAGTTTTCTTTGAAGACAGGATAAATCAACTATTCGAACACCTTTCTCTTGTAGAAGCATAAGATTTTAAGTCAAAAAGTATATTGTAAAATGCTGATATGGGCATTTCCGCCAAAAATGTCCACCGAGGCTAAAAACTAAAAGTTCTTGAAATCTCTCTGTTTATTCATATTATGGTAAAGAATCATTCAAAATTAACTAATTTAATTAAAGTGAACATATGGTCATTAACCTCAATAAGTAAATCGACAGCAAAGTTGCAAAAGTGCATTTTTCTTTTTTTTTTGCCATTTTAAATTGCATGCTTTATTTGTTATTATCTTCTTTAAGAAAGATCATACATGATAAAGACTGTTCTACAAAATGTCTCTTACATTATAATTTATCTAAAAAAAAAAAAAAAGGTACAATGCAATCGCGATTAACTGCAAATTTTTGGTTTCCTTTTAGTCCATTTTCCAATGTCCCGTTCGATACCGAAAAAGAACATTAGTTATCAGTGTGTCACAAATTGAAGAAGTGAATGCATGGAAAGTTTAGCACAAACAGATTTTTTTATAAGCAATTTAATAAAAAAAAATCCCAATTGGTAAAATTTTTTTTGTTATATTTTAATGTCGTTCAAAGTTGGTCCCGTTCGCGTCTGTAAGTGTAAAGTTTAGTGGTTAAAAATTAATTCATACTAATATTTTTTTTGTGTTTTGTGCAAAAACCATTTCAATACAATTGTAGAGACCCGAGCAACGTCGGGAATAGTACTAGTTATTGATTATAGGTAAAATGCATAAATATATACATTATCATACCCACTTGAATCATATTGGAAAAAATGTCCCGTTCGCAATGTCCCGTTACGAATCAGATTATTATTTATTTAAAAAAAAGTACTGAAGATTTTTGAACCAACTAAAAACCATTTCAAAGTACCATTCATGCATAAGATTCTAAAACATTTTGGGTTTTAGAAATGCGTCAGGTTTTCGCTAAGTTCTGCCTATTGTAGGTGGCCCCGAAAGCAACTTCTGTTTTTGTCCCGTTCAAATAGCTTCATATTTTGCCATTATTTTGGAATCAGTATTTCACCTGTCATTCGACTTTTAGCACTATTTATAGTGCTACTCAATACCTTCATTATAAAGTAAAAAACGAATTGAAAATGCCTTTTATTTTGCCTTTTTTTTTACTTTATGTCGTACGAACGTCCGCGTTCGACATCATGGAAATGCCCATATGTGTTTGTGTTGTAAGAATATAGTCAAGTATTGAAAACATACATACATTTGCGTAGAATAAAAATAGAGAGCTAAATTCGGATTGAAATATAAAATACGAGTCTAAATTGTTTGTATTTGAAACAAGTACTAAAGACTTGATGCCTTATGTCCTATACGGGATTGAGGAAAAGAAGACGAAAGACTTGTGACAATTCCAGAACTCTTCAAATTTTGTAGTAGTAGTTTTAATTTGATATAGAATACTTCTTTCAATCCGAAATGGCTCATTTAAAGTTCGGATATTACTGGTTTGGAGCCATATCTCAGCCATTGTTTAAGCTAGGAACTTGAAGTTTGGTGTGTTGGCTGATAATTTGGAGTTAAACATTTAACTGTTCGAACCAGATTGAAAAAGTGTCTTAGGGCCATTTCCTCAGAATTTTTTTAAGCTTTAAACTGGATGTTTGGTGTGTAGATTAGTTATATGGAGTTATTTACAATCCCCGTTCCGATTATTTTTAAACGAGTTTTTTAAAGTGGTTCAAATTCATATCTCAGTTATGATGTATGAGCTATAAATTTTAAATTCGGTGCTTCAAGACTGGTTCCGAACCAGATTGAACGTATTCCATAGCGGTTCAGAGTCAATTCTTAGTAATGTTTTAAGCAATGAACACAAAATTTCTTGTTTGGGTTGAAAATATGAAGTTAGTTAGTTTCCCGGATCAAAACCGGTTATGAACTAGTTTTTAAAAGTGGTTCACAAGTTTTTTGGAGCCACATTTTGGACTTGAAATTTGGTGTGTATGTTGATAAGATGGAGTAAGACCTTTTACGGTTCTGAACCATATTGAACCAGCTTAAAAAAGGGGCTCTATCGGAATCCTTCTTATCAATATGGAGTTAGATATTTTCCTGGTTCAAAGCTGGTTCAAAAACAATTTGAACCGCTTCAAAAGTGGTTCATAGAAATATCTTAGAAACAACATTTAGGCTTTGAACTTAAAATTTGCTAATACGGATTTAGACATTTTACTATTTTAAGGTCTCATTCCAGATGACATATACTTCATATAATTAAGTCCGTTTTTATACCCGTTACTCGTAGAGTAAAAAGGGTATACTAAGTTCGTGCAAATGTATGTAACAGGGAGAAGGAAGCATCTCCGACCCCATAAAGTATATATATTCTTGATCAGCACCAATAGCCGAGTCGATATAGACATGTCCGTCTGTCCGTCCGTCCGTCTGTCCGTCTGTCCGTCGTTGAACGAAAGATCTCAGAGACTATAAGAGCTAGAGCTACCCTTTTTTCAGTGTAGACTTGTATTGTCTGCACGCAGATCAAGTTTGTTTCAAATTTTTGCCACGCCCCCTCCCGCCCCCGCAATTTGAAAAATACCTTATACCTCCCACAGTTTTGAAAATAGATTGTTAGAGCCTTCTAGACATATATTTTAATGATCATTACCTATCGATCCGCCATACATCATTTTCCGATCAGATGAACAATAGCAGAGTTGCCACCCGAAATGAAAAATACCTTATACCTCCCACAGTTTTGAAAATAGATTGTTAGAGCCTTCTAGACATATATTTTAATCATCATTACCTATCGATCCGCCATACATCATTTTCCGATCAGATAGACAATAGCAGAGTTGCCACCCCCGCAATTAAAAAAATACCTCATTCTCCCACAATTTTGAAAATAGATTTTTTAGAACTGTCTAGACATATATTTTAATCATTATTACTTATCGATCCGCCATACATTGTTTCCCGATCATATGAGCTATAGTAGAGGTCCCCCCCGAAATTTGTGATCTAATAAAATATTCTTAAATAAACCTTAACCTGAGTAACGGGGGCTGATTCATAGCTCGTTTAGAAGTTGTTTCTATTCATATGAGTAATTGTGCCGAAATAAATTTTTATGTCATCTGGAAGGAGACCTTTAAGATGGGTACAAAAGCTGTTCAGAGCCTTATCTTAGAAATTATTTAAGCTACTTGAAATTTTCTGTGTGGATTAGAAAAATGTTCCATAATTTTGTTTACAAAACATTTTAACGCAGTAAAAAGTTGATTGGGCGGGAGGTGGGCTGCTATTTTACTTAAATATACCCCTAGTTTCCACCGAAAAAATGAAATGCATTAATTCTTGCTTATTATTAAAATTGTCATATTTATTTGAATATTTATATTTATTATATTTTCTTTTAAATATTTTTTTTTAAGTTTAGTTTCGTAATTTACAAGTGTGTGCTTACAATTTTTTTTACTATTTGACTATATACCGGGGGAAGGATGATTTATAAAATCGTGTTTACAATCTTTGTTACATTTTGTGTATATTTAAAGTGACTAAGTTTTGGGCTACTTTGCATTGTTTGGGTGAATCTGCAGGAAACTTTGACTTGTACTTGTGTGAAAACTTAAAATAAAATACACGATACCCTACGAAGAACATAAAGAATGGGGAACAGAGAAATATTGGAGGTTGGTATGAAGCTAGAGCCAGACCAGAAAGCCCCAGATGAGTACGGCCAGCGTGAGGCCAATTTGAACACCCAGGAAGGGAGTGAGGACAAAGTAGAGGACGGCAAAGATGACCACATAACCCGCATAGTAAAGGACATTGAAGCTGGGAATAGAGAGAGAGAGAGAGGGAGAAAACAGAATATACAAATTTAGATAAGATCAGGTGAGGTGGATTTTGCATATTTTCGGATTAAATATAATCGTAGTAGGCCAGGGTAAATGGTAAAATATGCAAAATTCGCTGTCTCATGATTACTTACACCTTCCAATAGTTGCGATGCCATTGTGTGGTCACTGCCGATTCCTTGAAGTAGAAACGTCGTATGCCTATAAGACAGCGATCAATAAACTCCGACCAGTCGCAGCGACTGGCATCGAAATTATAACGCTTACGATCGCTCTCATGTATCAAGGCGGATATACGCAAGGCATTCTTTAAAGAATAGCGAAAATCCTTATCCAAGAAGTAGTCAAAAGCCTTGGTACCACGCTGAAAGACACGCATATACTCGTAGGCCCTATTAAAAAAGATAAAACAGTCAAGTAAAGTCTTTGAATTATGTTTAAAAATCTTACGTATGTTGTGGCATGCCTATGCCAAACAGCTTCTCCGGTATGATAAAGATCATTGCGGGTAACAGATGAAACAGATAGAAGAATAAATTATAACGCCAGCCATTACGCAGTTTGGTGGAAGGTTTCCACACAAAACTATTTGGCGGATGTCGTTCCACGCTGTCATTGATGATGGTACAAAACTCCGACAGATTCAATGGGTTAACCTCACCCGAAGTGCAGTGTATTATCTCTGGTTGATCTATTTGACGTGTACCCACATACCAAGCCATGACCAAAGAAGAATTAATGACATAATCGCAAGGTATTATATCTATAATGGCATTTGCTTTGCCACACATGGTGCGAAAGATGCCCTTGACAAAGCCAGCCAAGAAACCCAAATGACCAGAATTGGCATTGCCCACCCAGCCCTTCATGGGATGCTCCAAAGTGCCGTAGACTAAAAAAAATTTAAAAAAGAAATTATATATTTGTTGATGTCTAATTCCGAAACACTCACCAATCGATGGCCTCACTATAGCCGCCGGCAATCCCGACATTTCCGCCATCAGCAAATTCTCCGACAGATTCTTTGTAAACGTATACGTATTGGGATGATCACGTATATATCCCTTACATTTCTGTTCTGTAAAATCCACCCATGCCTCATCATCTTCTGCCATTTTCATCATTTCATATGGATCAAATTGTGACTTGTACACTTCCTCGGAAATTAATCCACGATTGTTGCTATTACAAAATGCCGTTGAACAATATATATACGCTGACAGCGATTTCAATTGCTTGGCCAATTCGATTGTGCGCATCGTACCCGTCAGATTTGTACGTATGGCCGTACGCAATGGTGAACTAAACTTAATGGTGGCTGCACTATGATAGATCACATTGACTCGATCGATTAGCTCTTGTAGAATTTCGGGTGCAAAGCCGAAATTCACTTCGCTTAGCTCCCCCACCACTGGCACAACTTTGGCAAGCGTTTTCTCATTGTATTTCTGAAAGATCTGCGAAAGAAAGAGCAAATGTAACGTATTTTAGTAAAGTAAGGAAAAATAGAAAGACTTTCAAATGGAATTTTAATCTTTTTAAATATTTTCAGATTGAATTTTTTATTCTAGTAGGCCAGGGTAAATGGAATTTTGTATACCTTTGCCAGAGGGTATATTAAAATTGTCACGATGTTTGTAACACATAAAAGGAAGCATCTCCGACCCCATAAAGTATATATATTCTTGATCAGCATGACGAGCTGAGTCGATAAAGCCATGTCCGTATGTTTCTAAGCTATCTTCTCCCTCAGATTTAAAGCTTTCTTAACTTTGCAAAAAGTCTTTAAATAGGCTGCACATTTGTTGGAATCGGCCGGATCGGATGACTATAGCATATAGCTGACATATAAACTGGTGGTCCAAAAACTAGTTCTAGTTGGAAAAACTAATTTTTCCAATTTTTCGGAAGGGACCGAGGAAGAATTGTACAAATTTGTTACGTATTTGAATTTATGTTTTTTACACTCAGAAAAAAAAAACCGAAAACTTTGTACAAACGGTGTCAAAAGTACGCCAAGTACGAAAATACTTGATACATGTACCTAACACTTGGTTTAAGTACGATTTTTGTTCAGTCCCGAAATACTGCCTATTAGGCGGCTTCGGAATACAAGTACACTGAAAAAAATTTGTATTTTTTGAAGATTCATTGGATGTTTATCATATCCATTTAGACTGGATATGTCCATAACCATTTTTTTCATCCATTTGAGATTAAATAATGTTAAATTGATCTTAGTTTTTCACCTAATGGAGCCGTAAAATATTCAAAGGATTTGTAAATTTTAAAAGGATATGTATTTCATATCCCCAAAAAAAGCATATGTGCATATCCATTCCAAATTGATCTACTTATTTTCTGTGTACATTTTGGGCTATTCCAAGTTTTTTTAATCGTTATTCTTAGAACGAAATCGTCCTAAACCAATCCCGATTCTAACTTATTGGATTGATTCGTGCTCAGTTTAAATACATCCAAGAACTTATTAGTAAAAAAAAAACAGGAATGCAAACCGGTTCTGAACTGAACCGAACCAAACTGTACCGAACCGCTTATTTTAGCTCGAAAACCGACCCAAGAACCAAACCGGTGTTCTTTTAAAAATGCTGAACCGAACTGAAAAGCAGCTACAAAAACGGTTCAGTTCGGTTTAGTTTATCCATGAGTTTAATGATGTAAATATTACGATATTGTACCTTTTCGTCGAGCAATTTTTCTAAGGTAGTGGTAGTGTATCCTTTTTGTTCCCTATTTTACGTTTATAGAGAGATTATTATGCGTTCTTTTTCTTCAGACAATAGAACAACGCTTCCTTTTGCTAGTCTTTAGCTGGTAATCCAATTAATACGCACCGCTTTCGAAATGCTATGGTAAAATATTCAATTTTTCCTCGAACTTATGGACCACTAAACACTAAATTGTTTCAAAAACCATATTATGAACCGAATCAGTGGTTTTAAAACTCAGTGAACCACAGAACCGAACGGTTTGCATCCATACAAATTTTATTCCTTTCGTTCTAGAACGTTGAAGTACAAAAAATTCTTGATTTAAGTATTTCGTACTTGATTTAAGACTTTTGTTCACATTTTTGGAACATTTTTGGGTAAATTTAAAACTTAAGACTGATTTGTACTTAGTATACAATCAAGTATGAATTATACTTGAAATTTTAAGTACTAAACGCTGGCAGCCGTTTTTTTCTGAGTGTACACCATCCAGCTTTTCTTCCAGCTTCTCTCTCTTGCACTCGACTTGAATGATAATCAGAAGGGATTTAAGGAGACAATAACCGCCCTTGCAACTAGATAAGTCTTAAGTTTAAAACTTTTGCGGCATTAAAAATATTATATTAAATGAATGCTTCAAGAAATTCCATGTAAACTGTTTTTCTTTATACGTCTTTTTGCTAGTGATAGATGAGCAAATTGCACATGCTATGCAAAAAGAAAAGGAAAAGATGAGCTAAAAACCAAAATAAATTTGATTTAATTGTTAAAAGATGGACTTGAAAATGAGTAACCAAAGGTTAGGGAAATGCCAAAAAAATAATGTGGAAAATTTATGGTATATTTGAACGAAACCATAAATTTTCAATATTTTACAGAGCTAGTGAATAAAGTTGATAAAATGATATTCAACTTATCTATACAATGTTGCTTTACTTCCTCGATTTAAGATATTTGAAAAAATGCAATAAAAGAGAAATATTTTTTTATTGTTATTTAACGTCAACTTAATTGAATTCAGCGTTACAAAATACATAAAAAAAGTTTGCTATTTCCTCTGTTGCAAAAGTTGCTTCTTATTTGTAAACCTGTGTTAACCTTAAGCTGTCGAGAATCAATCACTTTGAATTTAATTTGGTATTATTTTGAAATCAATAGGTGTGCATTTGGCTTTTGAAAAGCTAAACAATTTTTGATTTAATGGTTTCGAGTGATTTTTCAGTTATAATTGCAGTCTTAAGCTTTTCACTTCTGTTACAGTGGCAATTAATTGCATTAAAACTCTCTAATTAATACGCCCTTCAAATTTGAAATGACTAGTTCATAGTTTAGGTAGAAATCATAAAACAATCTAGCGATTTGATTCATTACATGAATTAAAATATCACATATTTGTTTGCTTTGGCAATACCAAGTATTGGGCTGGCAAGAAAGTCAAGTCGGATTTTTTGTACAGATGGAGTTAGTTTCAAGTTTGAACCTTAGATGGTGCCTTAGATCCGTACGGCTGGCTAATTATCGCTTGAAAGCTTTATGGCTAAGTTAATATTTATAATAAGTTGAGGTTGATTTTAAGGTAAAGGACGCACCACGCACTGGCTGGCCTTTGGAGGCTGATGACAATCAAATCAAGGCAATAGTTAAATCATCACAGAGATCTATCATAAAAACGCTCGACCGCATCCATCTTTGGCCACTCATCAAAACTTATCGAAGTTGAATTGGGAAGTGATGGCACATCCATCATATAACCCCGACCTTGCACCTATAGATTATCATACTATAAAGTTTTTGCCAAAAACTTTTTGGTCGTATTTATGTAGAGAAGTTTCGAAATTTAAAAAAATTTTTTTTTTTTAATTTCGAATTCAACAACAGATTGTTAGCTCTTTTTATAAAATTAATGTATTTAAGTCATCAATATAAGCGATGGGCACATAGTGGCCCAATTAAATTAATTTTGATGTCGCTACGCCCTTTGGACATATTTTGGTGCCCACCGCTGGTATAAAACGAAATCTCCAAATGTGTTGAAGTACAAAATGAAGTTTAATTATTGAAGAAATGATACATAAACTCCATAGCCCACACTCCCTAACGCTTATCCACACCCACAGTAACCCCTAAACAAAAGCACCTCTCTCACTGTGCTTCGCCTACACCTCTTTTTTTTTTTTAATATTGTTCCAAGCATTTTGCTTTCCCAGCACATAATTATGATTATTACGTACTTAAGTGTTTGTAAAATAACTAAGCAATTTATATAGCAGCAAAAAGCACTTTGCTTTATAGCGTTAAAAAATATAATTAAAAAAAAAACAATCTCAAACAAAACAAACCAAATATATGTATGTACCGCATAGCGGAAGAGGTTACGACTTCAACAAATTAATGTGCCATAAAGATGCGCGTAATTGTTTTAAATAATAGCCAGGCACGCTGACCAAGTGTCAAGAGGCCAAAAGTGGCAACGAAACTTCACACTTACCGGCTTTTGTAGCAAACGACTTATACGTTCATTGGGATCAAACTTGCGTTTGCCTCGTACCAAAACGTAGATGGTGCCAATGTCAGGATGTGTGTCCAGTAAAGCCTCAATTAAGACCGTGCCCAGAAATCCGGTGCCCCCAGTGATGAATACATTTTTGTGGGCAAAAAACTCGGGTATGGTCAGGGCCGTGCTCAATTGACGTTGATGAGTGGCAACTTTGTTGTGATTAATATGATTATTGTTGCTGCCATGTTCCGTTATGACAGCCATGGTATAGGGCTCAAGATTTGTAGGTGGCGCCAATTTGCTGCTGGGATGGGGTTAACGGAGGGCAAGCTGGAAGAAAAAAAGAGGGAAAAATTAGGTTAACTGCATTCGAGTGATAAAATCTGCAATTAACAACAAACTTAAATTTTAGTATTTCAAGTGAATCGTGCACTTTTGTTTGATAATGCGGCGGAAGTTAAAAAAAAAACACTACTAAATCGTAGATGGTCTCTTTGCTCATTACCAAATTTTATGATCGTTTGGAAATTGGGACATGTTGCATTTCTTTCTTTTCGAAGTAAACCTTGAAAAGTTGGTTTATGAAACCAGGCACCATTTGATGTGGTTATTTAATGATAGTGCTGTGAAAATAATTTTTGTGAATTTTACGAACCCTGAACGGATTACACTCAGAAAAAAATCCATTCTTTATTTAGGTATGACCGTTATTTAATTAAGATCGTTTTGTTCTTAAAATTTTAACGTTATTTTGGTTTTTTTTTTTATTACATCATGAATAAATCAATTATAAATTAAATAAAAAATAGGAGTAAATTAAAATCAAATTGAAGTATCCGGAAAGATGATATTTCAAGTTTATGAGAATTTATAATACCGAAACGAACTTGAAATGAGAATTTTCTTCTCAGATTTGGAAATTTCGAACTTGGTCAGTTTTTGAGATTGTGTGTACTAGAATTTCGCCTATTAAAGTACGGAATTCTTTATTTTTTTCTGAGTGTACTTATCTTATATTGTACATAGCGCCAATAACAGAGTAAATTGTAAGTTTATCTGACACATAGCAAGCTATCTGGAAGATGATAAGCCAGTTATTAGTTTCATTAGCTATTTCAAGGAATTTCTGTAACTAAAAAAAAAAAAAAAAAAAAAAAACACAGCGCCAATAACAGGTAGTTTTCTGACTCAGCAGCTATCAAGATGAGCCGTGTTTCATTCTATTCAAGATTGAAAAAAAAAAAAAAAAAAAAAAAAAAAATTCTATACCTTAATCTTTTTTTCCCCCCCAATTGCTTTTGTGACTGATGCAATAATTAATAAGTTTAAACTTGTAGCTTCAGTTCAAAAAAAAAAAAAAAAAAAAAAAATTCTGAAAGGTCCTTAAGCGGGAAGTACACTTAATACAAAAATTCTTAATCCATTGAAAAACATAGTTTTATTGCCCCCAAATTTGGTCTTTTGAATTTGAATTCTTGTACACCTTCACTGAAAACTCTCATTTGATATTATAGCATTCGCTTACGACATTTTATATATTTTTTAAAAAACCCAAAAATAAACAAAAAATTTAGATTGATTACTCAATTTTGAACTTCAATTTTGTGTGCTAGTGTTGTAAAATTTTTTCATCAGTGGCTGTACTTCCTACGCTGGTTTCTGGTAAAGTTTTCCCAGACATCGCATATGGAGGGACGCAAACAGCCGGTATATTCCCGCTGGCTGGAGCTAATGGGATTGATGCTCATACGCTCAGAAAAACTGCCCAAGGGGCTGCGCATGCGTTTTATTTGCTTGGACTTGATGGTCATACGGAAACGGGGTGGTTGTACGCTTAGTTGACTAGATCTACGGTTCGTTTCCATATCTTCCATGGTATCGTCATGCAACATGGGACGCAGTACACGCGACCAGTTGAGACGTGGGAGAGGCGGTTGCTTCTCCGACGATACTTCCTTAGGTTGCTCCTGCTGGCTTGGTGGGCTAGGGCTACGGCTCAATTCTAAGCTTTTTACTATTTCTTCTGCCCTCCTTAGTGCCCTAGAACGCGGTACTCCCGCCCAGTTGAAACGAGCTAGAGGCGGCTGCTTTTTCGATTCTTTCTTAGGTTGCTCCTTCTGGCGTAAACGGGGTGGTGCCACGCTTGGTGGGCTTGGGCTACGGCTCAATTCTAAGCTTTTGGTTATTTCGTCTGCCCTCCTTTGTGCCCTGGAACGTGGATCCTGCTTTTCAGCTGCTTCCTTGGGTTCCTTCTGTTGTTTTTGATTAAACATACTTGCTTTGAGCAAGGATGCAACACTTGTGGTGCCATATTTGAACTGTTTTTGCATGCCATTGGGCTTGCGGTTGATACGTGGCTGATGTTGATGATAGCCACGCCGACTGCCATCATAGGGACGTGGTGGTTTGGTCAGCTCATGCTGTTGACGCTCATAGCTAGTGGTTGGCTCCTGCTCAGCAGCCTGCTGCTCTAGCATGTGGCGTTCATCCGGGCAGGTGTACCAGGAGTGCCAGTATTTGGCTTCTTCTTCCTTCTCCTGCTTTTTACGCCAAGCCTTGCTGGGCCCATTTGGATCAAAGGGTTCATATTCCGTATACTCATCCTTTAGTTCTTTTGCCTTACGCTTCGGCTCCTGCTGACGAGCTGCTCGCCGTGGGCTGCTGTAGTCTTCAGCTGATTTCTTAGCCTCCTCGGTACGGCCTGGTGTTCCTTGATTGGGCTTTTCGTAATTGTATTTCCCACTGGGGTATTTCACTTCATGCTTTTTCTGGCCTCGATTTAGCCACTTGTTGTGATTCTCCTGGATAATACGCTCCTGACGACGCTGATGCTCGGCACTGTCCTGTGGTATGCGTCGTCGGGATTCGATTTCCTGCTGCTGCTGACCACCGTAAGCATTCTGATAAATTCTTTTGGCCTTTAGATTACGTTTTGCACGCATCTCTGCATCATAGCGCCGCTCCGCCTCTATGGCCTGCCGCTTATGCTTAAGGAAATGTCGCTCATCATAACGTGGATCAAATCGGTCGTCCTTCATTTCACTTCCTTCATTCGAGTTCGAGGCCAGCTTGTCATAGTACAAGTCATCATACCTGGGCTGAGCTTGATTCATGTTCGGCGATTCATAAGTGGCATCCATACCCGATTGATAGCCGCTGCCCGGCAGTCGGTCGCGCCAATCGTAGCGATCGTCATAAAAACGTCGCTGGTTCAGGGACATCGGCGCTCTGGTAGCTGCCGCCGGTTCATTAGACATTGAGTTTCCCATACGAAATACCACCGAATTGCCACGATGACCCAATTGACGCATACAGTTCTTGAAAGATTTGATGAATTTCAAATGACTGGTCATACTTTTTATTCTGCACTATTGGAAAGAAGTCGTAGTTTATGGCCGAAATTATGCGTGGATGTGTTGCTTTTAGACAGGGTCGCTCTTTTATGTATTGAAATTGTTGGTGTTTTTTTTTTTGTATATATTTTTATTTTAAATATTCTTTCCAAAATTCAAACCAAAATTTTGTGTACTGAATGCCTTGCGGGCTGGGAATATTATACTTTCTGGTGTAAGCAAACACGACATTCTAACTTGATAGAAAAGGCAATGCTGACACTATTTTTAAGTAGAAACTAAAAAAATGTCTCTGAAGTGACAGAAGAAGCATAGTTCGGCCGCAAAAACAAAATACATGCGGCGTATGCGTCCAATCGGATACGGGTGTGGTTTTTTTCTGTTGTTGATGAGGCAGCGAACTAAAATTTCTTGCCCAACGCTGATCTATCCCATGTGTTCCACAAATCGTTGTCGACCCCGAAAACGACCGTTTTCCATACGATTTGGGTTGATTTTTTGGGTCAAAAGCGATTTGTAGCACATTTATATTGTTTATAAACGATATTTTTCTATTTTCGTTTTTAGTTGGTTTTAAGTTTATACACCACATTTTTTGGTTACCACTTTGCCTTGAATTCAATTATTTATTTATTTTTTTTTTAATTATAGATGAGTTTATAAGCCGCGACTTAAAACGATAAATTCATTTTATTGCTTTTTGAGCCGAATAGCGAAACAAGTGGCAAGGTTGCAACAACATATGTATAAGAAAATGTAATTGATAAGCTTACGATAATGGTTATTGGCTCTGTTTCGAATTTCGAGAAGATGAAACGTCGTATAAGATCGAATAAAAAACACGGACGTTAGGCACGAATTCATTTGGCCTGCTTCTTAGCTTGAAGCTGTAGGCAGCATCTGCAGCGGCATGTGTATCTTAATGTGTGTATTTTCGTTTAAATAAAAACACACTCAGAAAAAAAATGTCATTCTAAATTTTTTTGAAGGATTCATTACTTTCTTCCTTCAATTTTTAGTAACAATTTTAGTCACAATTGTGACTAGCACAATTTAATAATAAACTAAACTAAAAAAAAAAAAAAAAAAAAAAATAAAATAAAAATAAAATTTGTCTTCTATAGATAAATGTCGTTGGTATGTGTAAGCGTGTCAGAGTATGCTAAAATTAGACGAACAATGCTTTTGATGGCCCTTTGGGGCTGTAAGGCAGCCAGTTATTTATAGTTGCATCAAACATACCAATGAACAAATTCCAAAACGATGAAGAACTAACATCCAAGACGTGTTGGTTACTTTAGAGCAGTAGAGCACAAAGAAACGTTCTGCGTGGGTATGGCACCCAACATAGCTGCCTTTCAATCCCCACCATACGTTTTTTAAGGCTAATATGCCCACTTATGTCTAAATAAATTGCTGCCAATTTAATTTTATTGGAATTAATTTTTGATACAACACATTTTCGAGAGCAATGACTGTCAGATGTACTTAAGAGGTTGCCAATGTAAATCTCTTTCCTCTTAAAATGTTGCTCAGTGTGTGAAGACTATAACCTACTGGAAAAATTATGCTATTCAGACAAAAATTAATCCTAATCGATGTCATAAGTAGGTCGATCCCTGATTTTCTCAAAACCAATGATTGACTTGAGTAAAAATTTACCAAGTGGATTTGATTTTTAAGTAGGATCAAAACTTGATATGAACTTTTTCGGATTGATACAAGATTTCTGGGATTGTTCCAAGTCTTTCATACTTGAAACTTCAATCCGAAGGACGGGATCAAATAAGTTTTTTTAAACTTGGATTCAGCTTCACATTTTTTCCTTTCTGTGTACTTATAAAAAAACATAAAAATTTTTTAAATAATTTTTTTTTTTTTTTTTTTGGAAAAAGGAAATGGTTTTATATTATAATCAATAACGAACCATCTTAATCCAAGTTTGTTTAATCTGGAAAAAAATGAGATTATATTCTTGGTATATGATTTTTCCATCTCTGTCAAATTTTGACACTGTTTGGAGTCGGTTTTTGAGATTGTTATCTTGATTTTTATTCTCTGTGTAAAGTTCCTGTAAAAATTATCTCTTTTCTGATGTACTGCCCATTGAGGGGACAGCAAGTACTCTGCAAGTCTGCCGTTTGTCGGTCGTTTAAGAATACACAGACACATGCTGCACAATTGTGAACGGTGAATAAGTGATGAATTTGACGAGAAGTGAATTCTGGAACTGAAGGGAAGGTACACACCAATGCAAATGAAATGAAGAACAAAAAAAAAAAATATTTTACGCCTGTAAAAAATTTTTGTGAAATTTTTTTTTTTTATTTAATTTTTTTTATTTTATTTTATTTTTATTATTTTATTTTTTTTATTTTATTTTTATTTTATTTTATTTTATTTTTATTTTTATTTTATTTTTTTATTTTTATTTTTTTTTTATTTTATTTTTTTAATTTTACTTTTTTTTATTTATGTCAATAAAGGCATCGTTTGTGTTTATGTTATTTTTTTTTTGTTCATTATTTTTTTTTTTTACTTTTTTTTTTTTTTTACTTTTTTTTAAATTTTACTTTTTTTTATTTAAAGAAAGACATCGTTTGTGTTTTTGTTAAATAATTGTACATTCATTTAAAATCTTGTTCCTATTCAGGTGTTAACCAGTTTTTCTATACGAAGTTTTGATTAAGTAGAACAATATCTACGATATTTTGTATCTTCCATGACCTCCCAATTAAGCATAAAGGGACTTCTATTGTAAATGGTTAAACTTAAGAAAGTTTTTATGCATTTCCCAACCGCTTAAATGCATCATCTTACATTAAGTAAAATGTTAAAATCATTAATCAGTTGCTAACCATCTCCAACTTCAAACTCTATTCAACATCTTCATTTCTTTCTTCACCTTGTAAGATACTCGCTCAATAGTTTGACTAATTAATGACAAGCGACGTGCATGTCAGTAAGATGAACAACAGATGAAAAATTTGAACCAACTAAATTTGTGTGTGTGCATAGGCCATGTACGTGGATCACACCGACAAGCCGGAGGTGAAAAAATGCGTAACTATTGGTGGGGAGATTAATTTTATATTTGAACATTCTTCAGTGATTCGTTTGACGCTTTTATTTGTGTCAAGGCCGTCGCATTGCCAAGTAGTTAATTCGAACAAAAAAGCCGGAGCAGGGCTGCTACAAAAAATGTTGGAGTTTGGAGCCACACAAGTGGTTGAGAAAACTCAATACAAATGCACGGTCACGGTCAGATTGAATTGATCTTTGGAGCGTGTGTCGCATATGCAGATGAATTTAAAAAAAAAAAGGAAATATCACACATGTATAAAAAATATATATATATACTGATATAGTTGCAAAAAATATGTTACCACCTCTTGGCTAATTAATTAAATTTAATTAATTGTGGTGTAACCTTCGCTTTGCTTTTCATATTTTCATTTTGGTGCATGACTCAACTGAATTGCCTAATGACTTGGCTACTTTCAAGGCAAACTTTTATGAAATTCACTTGCTCAAAATTATTTAAATATTTTTTTTTGTAGGGTTCTTAATTTGAAACAGGTTTTTTGCTATGTGGATCATCTTAGATCTTTAGCAAAATTTTTTAAATATTTTCTAATCATTCTTGAGAACTTTCTTTTTAGAAACAGGTTTGTTTATTAGCTAAAAATTTGTTTAAAATTTGCAAAATGTGTGGGGTCAGTAAACTTTAATTATATTTAAGAGGAAAAAATTTCTAGATCTTGATTTATGTTAAATGGGTTTTTTTTTTGTTATACTCTTTCATTTTATGCCACGCAATGAAGCGTAGGGATTTGTTTTCTGCAGGTATGCAATTTTTTTTGCATTTTAACTTGTTGTTGTTGGCTCTTGACAAATACCACACCGGGACTTTACGTATGTATATATATATATACAGATACTGTGTGTGTGTCTGTATATGCATATGCCTATACTTATTTAAAGATTTGCATAATTTTGCTACGTCTACGTTTCGTTTGCTAATTTTGTTTAAACCAAAAACGACAGACGACGAGTGACTGTGTGTGTCCCTCCATCCCCCCTTTGGCTTTGTGCTGTGTGGAGAGCAAAACCGTTTATGCATATTAAATGTTTGGAAATTTCTTTCAGCTTCAAATGGCAGTTTGACCTATTTCGCAAAAGAAAGAAAGAAACAAAAGACACACACAAGTTCATATATTTATATATATATATTAGCCAAGAGAGAAAGAGTCGGAAAGAGTAAAAGTAAACAATTGAAATATCAAAATTAATAACTTTAACTTAGCTTAGGCACAGCCCCTCTGCTTTACTTGCTTAAGTTGAGTTATTTAACTCATTTATCTTACGCTCAAACCATAGGGGGAGGGTCTTTTGCACATAAATCTTAATGAGAGTGGCAAAACCAAAGGCGCACATACAATACATAACTCCACACTGGGTATGGTCATTTGGTGGACCTTTAACCCTTTAACATAACAAACAAATAACAAATCTAATGCAAGTGCGGCGTCGCACCGCGTCTCAGTGACAGCGCATACAACAAAAAACACTTCTTTTATTAACCAGCGATCATTTGACGATCATTTGCTTAATATTTGCAAATGGACTTTAACAGGCTAACCAACGATTTTCATTGAAATATGCCATAAAAAACAGCTTCATATAAAGACTCGCATTATATTTGCCAACTGGCTTAGAAACGAGCATTTAACGTGCGTTAATGATACTTTTTGCAAAGTATTGTAATCGAAATTTATGCTGCCGTATAATTGGTTTTCTGTTCGTTTTTGGAAATGTTTTTGTAAGTATACAATGTTTCGAGAAGAAGCGAGGGAAGATTATTTAGTGTTTACAAAGATACTCTTAACGCTTGCACTTAAGTCTATCGCCAAATATTCGTCTGGGCAAACGTTGCTTGAATCTAAGCATGCTCATTGCAACAAAACTTTTGTGGGACTAATTGAGAGCGATTGTTGTTCTATTTCGTGTACAATTAAAAATAACTTATCATTTGCGCCCATTTCAAACGAAAAGTTTCGCTGCAGCATGATGTTGTTGTTGTCAATTATTGCATTAATGGCCAGAGACTCTGCTTAGGGCCGATTTCTCATCTTCTAAACAGCTGCTATGTGTCAGATAAACATCAAATTTCCTCAGCCTGCTGTTGTTGTTGTCCAGTTTCATATGGCTTGGATTTTATAAAAGTTATGTGTCGATAATTATGTATTTGTAATAGATGAGAGATTGTGCTATAAAAGATGAAATATACATATAGAGCGGGTGTTAACTAAAACTGCACACGTGAGGGATTTTTCGATCACGTAACTCACGCTTTACGAAATAAAGCATACCATTCTTAGCGCGTTTTGAGTTAGGCACGATTCAGGCATTATTTAAGAAGGAGTTACAAATCATCACGCAAGATAAAAATGCATCCCTATTAAAATGAATTTATCAAAATACAACGTAATTATGTTTATTTGTGTAACACACAATGAGAAATTGAAGCTGCTTTAAGACAGTATTCTCCCTATTGTGAGTTTTTAAAATGTATTTGAAATCTCTAGAGATTTCTCTAGTGTGGCCATGAAACCTGCAGAAAGGTGGCCGCATTTTACTCAGTTTTTATGGCCACACTGCGCCTTTTTATGGGGCAACTGCGAACAGTGGATTTTGCGAAATCAAAAGCAAATCAGTTTCAGGAGTACCCACTACTTATCAAATACAAAAGAAAACAAAATTGTAAATACTGCGTGACTTACATTCACGATGTATATATTTTAACTACTCACGAATCACGCATGGATCACAGATGCACACGCAGGAAAGTCTATGTTTACTCTGTGACACATTTTAAGTTAGTTTGTGAGCAAATTAACGTAAGTTTTTGTTCTTCTTGTTGCAACTACTCCCAGTTTGATATTAAAGTCGAGACAAATGATATTGATGATGATAATTTCATGAAGTATTTTTATACACTTGAAAAGTGTATATTAATTTTGCCCAGAAGTTTGTAACGCATAGAAATATTCTTTTCCGACCCCATAAACTATATATATTCTTGATTAGGACGACGAGCTGAGTTCTGCCTGTCCGTCCGTCCGTCTGTCCGTCTGTCTGTCCGTCTGTCTGTCCGTCTGTCCGTCTGTCCGTCTGTCCGTCTGTCTCTGTCTGTCTGTCCGTCTGTCTGTCCGTCTGTCTGTCCGTCTGTCTGTCCGTCTGTCCGTCTGTCTGTCCGTCTGTCTGTCCGTCTGTCTGTCTTTTTCTGCGCGAACTAGTCCCTCAGTTTTAAAGCTATCGAGCTGAAATTTTGCCCAGAGTCTTCTTTTTACTACACGCAACTAATATGTCGGAACCGGCCGGATCGGATGACTATATCATATAGCTGCCATAGGAACAATCGGTCTAAGAACTAGTTCTAGTTAGAAAAACTTTTTTGTTTCCCATCGTAGCGTCTCTAATCTTGGTATATATTAGTTTTATTTGTTTCCACATAATTCTGGAAAAATGTATCAAAATCGGATCACTATAGCATATAGCTGCCATAGAAACGGTCGGTCAAAAAACTACTTCTAGTGAGAAAAACTTTTTTGTTTCCCATCGTCACGTCACTAATCTTGGTATATGTTAGTTTTATATGCTTTTACATAATTCTGGAAAAATTTATCAAAATCGGATGACTATATCATATAGCTGCCATATAAACGGTCGGTCAAAAAACAAGTTCTAGTGAGGAAAACTTTTTTGTTTTCCATAGTAGCGTCACCAATCTTGGAATATGTTAGTTTTATATGCTTCCACATAATTTTGAAAAAATTTATGAAAATCGGATGACTATAGCATATAGCTGCCATAGGACCGATCGGTCGGAAAATGTGTTTTACTAAGAAAAGTTTTTTTTTATGATATCAAATTTTTATTATCAGTGATTTAAAATTTGTTAATGTCTGATATCTATATCCTATACATATTTTACTGGTTAAATCTGTTGGAGTAAACTTTTTTAAGTTAGCTTTGCCTTCTCGTTTATGATATAAAATAGATTTGATCTCTGAAAAATAAACCTGACAATTAGAATGAAACAAACTGAATTCTGGACAAATCTTAGCCCTAAGCTTTTTTTTTACTTGCAAAAAGTATAAAAATATTTTTAGTGCTACTTTCGACACTAGACTTAACTACCAGGCACTGTGATCTTTAATATTGTGACGAATTTTGTTTTTTATGGTTTAACACAGATCCATTTTTGGTCACTTTCTATTTGATGATGTACGAATCTCTCTCTCTCCCGCTTTTATCTGTGCATTGTATTGATTTCTCTTTATGTTTTGCCAAATTTTTGGCCTGGCAACAAAAAAAAAAAAAAAAATATGTAACAAAATTGATTGTTTATTTATGCGGAGCATGAACATATATATATACATACAGATAGTGCGTATTAAGCTCCACGAGTTGTATTTTAAATGCGCCATTAAACAAAACAAACTTTTGTTTGGGTTGGGCCAATTTGGGGGGGCGGGTACATAGACCTTAACATTGAAATCGGACGGAGAGTTCAATTAATTCCAATGTCAAATCAAAAGACTTAGACAACAAACTTGAGAGCGCTTCTTTAAAGTGGTTTCCGTTTATCAGTTGGACAATTTGCACTTTAAATTAACCATTTACAAATAGACAATTGGCATGTGGGGCCATAAAAAACAAAAAATTATAAAAACACACACAAAATAAAAATAAAAATTTTTGTGTCTTGTGTTTTGTATTTTTTTTTTTTTTGCAAACCGGTTTGCGGCATAAATTTTGACATCATAGTAAAAGAAAAAGAAAAAGAGCTCGAGTGTCTGGGGTGAAATTTGGCCACGCTGTCAAAAGAACTAACATTAAATCATCTAATTTAATGGAAAAACCTTGAAATGCCTGGAAAATTCAAGAAAAACAAACTCTGACTCACAAACACACTCACACACACACACACACACACACGCACGCACTAAACAGAGAGGAAAAGAGCGGAAAAATCATTTGGCAGATGAAAATTTAAGTGAAAATTGCAGTGCTTAACAAATACATAAATGATTAAACAATTTCCACAAACAAAACTATTTCGTCATCACATTTCCGTTTCATTTGTGGGGCAATCGATTCTCGTTCGATTTTTTTTTTATTTTTTTTTTTGCAATTATTTATAATTTTTCCATTTTTAATTGTATTATACAAGGTTTTCCATTTGCTCGATTGGCAAGTTTCACTTTTGTTTAGACACTTTGATTCAGTTAATAGTACTTAGCGCACACACAAAAGGTGTTAAATGGATATGCAAACGTTAAACAAACCAAAAAAAATTTGATTTCGGCTATCAAACACACAGTTTTGAGGTTTTTTTTGTTTTTGTTTTTGGATTTTGTGAAAAACGTTGAAGAGGTGTTTTTTTTTTTTGCTGCCAATGCCGACGCACGCTCAACTCAGACTGAGGAAATTTGGAAGGCGAGCAAAGCTAAAGCCAGCCGCTCGATACTCGGGCTCAACTCAACACACACGAAGACGAAACCACGTAATGAAAATCGGAACACACTCACTCACATAGATGTGAAAACAAAACAGCAAACACAGCTTAAAAAAATTGGTTAAATGAGTCGCCAAGAGATTTTGAGTGGCGGCCAGCCAAGCAAGCACCAACAACAACAACAACTTGGCCAAGTACCGCAATGTTTTCGGTAGCCAAGAAAGCTGCCTCTCTGCTTCCTCCTCCTCCTACCCATGCCCAAAGCTCTCTTCCTCATCGTTGATCGTTGTATCTATTACGAGTGCGTCTATCTTGACTCAGAGTTGGCCGTTTTGTGATAGTTTTTTTTTTTTTTTGACTTTGAGTGGCTTTTGGCTAGAGAAGCCAATTGTGGGCCAAGAGATAACAACGTGTTTGCGACTCGATTTAAGTTTTTTGTTTTGTGTTTTTCTTAAAGCTTTGAAGGGAACATTAAATTGATTAGTCGTTTTTTTTGGTGTTGTATTTAAACATAGTTGTTAGAATGATAAAATAACATAAATTAAATGTTCAAATCAAAGAGAACTTAGAGGCCAAAGATGTCGTTGTATTTAGGTGTTGAACACATTCTTAAACAGCAATTTTACTTTATAAAACGTTACCGCGTTTTTTTGAAAATCAAGTCGTCTTTAACAGATGACCTCTTTCTTTGACTAGCCATTTCTTTAGAAATGGATAATTCTAAAAAAGTATAAATTCTATGAAATACGTTAAATGTTTGGCAAAGCAACTTCGTGACTTTATTCTAGTGCAGGGTTCGGTATACATATACAAAAAATATAAAATTAATGAAGAAAACTTCGTCGTATGAGTTTGAACTAACTGTCGTGCACTATTTGAACAAAAGAAAATCTACAGAAGAGATGGACAAGCATATTATATATGAGAGATGGCCATAGAGAGATAGAGGGCAATTGCAAAGCAGACAATCTCGCGAGACAGGGCACTACCATCAACCTCCTTCCCGATAAGGAAACTGTAGGTATGCCCATGGCAACGTACTCATTTTAAGATATTTATACGAGCTAGAAGCTACTCAAAAATGACAGCTCGGCAGAAGATGCAGAGACTAGGAAGAAGTAGAGACTGTCTTACAATTCTTCTATCTCATTCTTTATTTCTTAGGTTAGGTTAGGTTAGGTTAGGTTAGGTTAGGTTAGGTTAGGTTAGGTTAGGTTAGGTTAGGTTAGGTTAGGTTAGGTTAGGTTAGGTTAGGTTAGGTTAGGTTAGGTTAGGTTAGGTTAGGTTAGGTTAGGTTAGGTTAGGTTAGGTTAGGTTGGGGTTGGTTGGTTGGTTAGTTGTGGTGGTGGGGGGGGTGTTGTTTTTGTTTGGGTTGTTGGGTTAGGTGGTTAGGTTAGGTTGGTTGGTTAGGTTAGGTTAGGTTAGGTTGGGTTAGGTTAGGTTAGGTTAGGTTAGGTTAGGTTAGGTTGGGTTAGGTTGGGTTAGGTTAGGTTAGGTTAGGTTGGGTTGGGTAGGTTAGGTTGGGTTAGGTTAGGTTAGGTTAGGTTAGGTTAGGTTAGGTTAGGTTAGGTTAGGTTAGGTTAGGTTAGGTTAGGTTAGGTTAGGTTGAGGTTGGTTGGGTTAGGTTAGGTTAGGTTAGGTTAGGTAGGTAGGTTAGGTTAGGTAGGGGTTAGGTTAGGTAGGTTAGGTGGGTGAGTTAGGTTGGAGGTTGGGTAGGTTAGGTTAGGTTAGGTTAGTAGGTTAGTGGAGTTAGTTAGTTAGGTTAGGTTCGGTTAGGGTTAGGTTAGGTTAGGTTAGGTTAGGTTAGGTTAGGTTAGGTTAGGTTAGGTTAGGTTAGGTTAGGTTAGGTTAGGTTAGGTTAGGTTAGGTTAGGAAGTATAAGCCTAGGAATTTCTTTCTTTGACGACTTAGAGCAGGGCACGAGCAGAAAAAGTATGAGGTAGATTCCACTTCTTCCTCGTTTCTACAACTTCTGCAGAAGTCGTTGTAAAGGGCACCCAGTCTGCCGGCATGCGTTCCGACCAGCCAGTGTCCTGTAATGGACCTGACCACTGCTGCGCAGTTTGCTCTGCCGAGCATGCAAAGGTTCAGTGAGCGTTTTTCGCTGCGATCTGGCCAAGTCAGTCGCGCTGTCCTGCAGGTACTAACTGCCATTTTCGAGTAGCATTCTGCTCGAATAGTTCTTTAATAATGAGCCTGCACGTTGCCATGGGCATACCTACATTTTTCTTATCAGGAAGGAGGTAGTACCTTGTGTCGCGAGTTCGTTTGGTTTGCAATTGTCCTCTATAAGCAAGTCGTTGGCGTTTCGCTAGAGATCATGCGTGTACCCTTTGGAACACCAGCACGAATGTTTTGCGTTTGTGAGGTTCTGCTCGTCAAGAAACTGGGAAATGGGAAATGGCTAAGCCTCAGGGCAGCGTTCAAGATGGCCTTGTCTGGTAGAATCTTCATTGTCCTGTTTTTTAAGGTTGTCGATTTCCCCTTTCACCTCAGCGAAAGTGATAGGGGGAACTAACACTAATTCTGATGTTCTACTAAACAAGTTCTTCTCTTCCAACGTTTGTAAAGATATTAAAAGTTGCCCACAACTGGAATAATTATTTCATTATTCTCTTCATTATAAATTTAAAACATACCTGGGCTCAAAAATGTTGCACTGGCATTTTTTAAAAGCCCGTGAATAATTTTAAATTATTAACTGTCGCTTTTATTTTTTAAAAATGTTGACAATTTATTTACAAACAAAATTTTTTTTGACAATTTAGTTTTAGGACATTTTTAGCCATAAACTGGCTGAATAACAACAAAGTTGTTGGCGTTGATTAGCCACTTGTTAAGTTGTTGAAGATTGATGGCAATGAGTTGGTAAGGTGCATGTGGCAACTTCTATGCAAAAATAAGTTTCAACAAGAGCATGCTGTAATAGGAAGCGCAAGGTGATTGTAACTAAATGCAATAACAAGTGGGCGGGGTGCAAAAAAACAAGGCAAGTGTTTAAAACAGTCTAGTAGTTTCTGGTTAGCAAAAAACAGAACACGGATTCTGTATAAAAACATTTATAAAGCACATTCAGAATGTAACATAGGAAACCCTGACGCTTTTTTCTATGCGTTTATAATTTAAATAGCCTTTATTTTTATTATTAAATTATTTTAAATTGTAATTAATAGCCTTATTTTTATTATTCAATTATAAGTTTACAAAAAAAATATTTTTTAACTTTAATTAAATATCACTATTTTACGACCATTAACAATTGCCGCAAATTTTTGTTGGTTGGTCCAGTTGCCATTAAAATATTTACTATCTACATAAATATATACAAAATAATTGTTGATAATTTCTGCTGCTCTGAAGTGCTAGCTCTTGTCTGAAGTAAGATTTGTTGATGACTAAACACTCAGGAAGCTGTGCTGTCTATTATCCAATTTAAGTAATGGAGCTCATCATCTAGCCAGCTTTGCGTTTCAAGTTTTGCCTCGCTAACAAGATCTTTGCAAAGATAGCTTCCATTCTTAATTAAGTAAAAAATAGTAGTATGAGTTCGGAATGTTGTGTAGTAATCAAAAATCGTAAAAAAAAAAACATAAAACATCTTTACTTTCTCGTTAAAAAATTTTATTTCTTTATTAAACTCTGTACCAAGGGTACGATGAGTATATGGAGTTGGTGCAAATGTTTGTAATAGGCAGATTAAGGTATTTGCGACCCCAAAGGCCTCATTCCAAAAGGCATACAAAATTATTTCGGAACTATGCTTCATTTAATCAAGACAGCTTTTCAAAAGCAATCAGATTTTAGAGCTTTTTAAAAGTGTATCTATTCATATGAAGAACAAGTCCTTAAAGACTATATACATTCTTGATCAGCATTTAAGATTCCCGCGGGAATACCGAATATTCCGAACCTTAAAAGATTTATTTTTAGTAGGAAATCAAATATAAAAAAAAAATTTTATATATTTAATTATATCTATATATATTGTGGAGAGTCGCACTTTCAGATATAAATGTATGTGTAAACAAATATTTAACCTTCAAATTTACAGTTAATCCAGAAGGGATACGGAGTTTCTGACACAAGATTCCAGTTTTCAATACTTCTCAAAATTTAAAAACTGTTAAATCCTTTTAATTTAAATGGATTTTGTTACTTTCTATAATACATATTTTTAGAACAATGGAGAATCAGAATTAAATATTAATCAATTGGAAAAATAATTTTTTTGGGCAAAATAAGTGGACAATTTTGAATTTTTCCGTTTTCTAAACACGTTCTGGTATTACTGTATTTATTTAGTATTTTTATTCTGTTAAGTCGAATCTAGTAGTGTCGAATTGTATTGTGTTTTGTCGTGATCGTCTTGTGTTGGACTCAAAATAAGTGGAAAAAATAAATTTTTCCGTTTTCTAAACACGTTCTTGAATTACTGTATTTACTTGGTATTTTTATTTAAGTCGAATCTGGTAGTGTCGAATTTTATCGTGTTTTGTCGTGATCGTTGTGTTAAGTCGTGGTGGATTCAAAATTAACACGCACGTGCACATGGGATTATCTGATTATCCCACCTGAGTGGAAATTGGTGGAGTCAATTTTAAATGTTCACCTGATTAACTTTAGACTCATTTTTGTAGCTTTGAATATAAAAATAATTTGCAAATTTTAAAAAATCTACCCCAATGTCGAAAATGGGCGGAAAACTGTAGTTTGCAATTTTTTTTCTATTTAGATCCGATTAGTTCCCTACTTATTTCAAAAATATTTCAAAGCAATTTTAAAATATTTTTTTTTTAATTTGTGGAAAATGTTTCTTTTTGAAAGGATGGAAATATAACAAACTTGACGGAACTCACTATCTGAACAATTGAATTATCGCTCAACACTGTAATCTGAAATCTGTAACATAAAAATTTGTATACACTTGAAAAGTGTATATTAATTTTGCCCAGAAGTTTGTAACGCATAGAAATATGCATTTCCGACCACATAAACTATATATATTCTTGATCAGGACGACGAGCTGAGTTCAATTCCGTCCGTCCGTCTGTCTGTCTGTCTGTTATTACGCGAACTAGTCCTTCAGTTTTAAAGCTATCGAGCTGAAATTTTGCACATTGTCTTCTTTTTACTGCACGCAACTAATATGTCGGAACCGGACGGATCGGATGACTATATCATATTGCTGCCATAGAAACAGTCGGTCAAAAAACTAGTTCTAGTAAGAAAAACTTTTTTGTTTTCCATCGTAGCGTCACTAATATTGGTATATGTTAGTTTTATATGCTTCCACATAATTCTGGAAAAATGTATCAAAATCGGAACACTATAGCATATAGCTGCCATAGGAACGATCGGTCGAAAAATAAGTCTTTGTGAGAAAAACTTTTTTGATTTCCATCGTAGCATCTCCAATCGTAGTATATATTTGTTTTATATGTTTCCACACAATTCTGAAAAAATTTATCAAAATCGGATGCCTATAGCATATAGCTGCCATATAAGCGGTCGGTCAAAAAACAAGTTCTAGTGA
>JAEIFT010000643.1:0-128384 GCA_018904225.1 Lordiphosa mommai | reverse complement strand
TAGATAAAAAGAATTGGTCATTATTTTCGACCAATAAAATTAAAGAAAAATACTAAATTTTAAACTAAATACCATTTTGATTTTTATTTAAAAAAAATATGAAAAAAATAGAAGGCTAACATCGCTACGCCGATGTTTTAAATACCTTGCAGTTTTGAAGGCGCTACCATTGATAACCAAAAAGTTTTTCTCACTAGAATTAGTTTTTTAGACCGATCGTTCCTATTGCAGCTATATGCTATAGTCATCCGATTTCAATAAATTTTTGCAGAATTGTGTGAGAGTATATGAAACTAATATATACCACGATTGGTGAAGCTACGATGGAAAACAAAAAAACTAGAACTAGTTTTTGTACCGACCGTTTATATGGCAGCTATATGTTATAGTCATCCGATTTTGATACATTTTTCCAGAATTGTGTGGAAGCATATAAAACTTATATAGCACGATTAGTGACGCTACGATGGAAAACAAAAAAGTTTTTCTCATTAGAACTGGTTTTTGGACCGATCGTTCCATGTCAGCTATATGCTATAGTCATCCGATTTCAATAAATTTGTCCAGAATTGTGTGGAATTATATGAAACTAATATATACCACGATTGGTGATGCTACAATGGAAAACAAAAAAGTTTTTCTCACTAGAACTAGTTTTAGTACCGACCGTTTATATGGCAGCTATATGCTATAGTCATTCGAGTTTGATCAATTTTTCCAGAATTGTGTGGAAGCATATAAAACTTATATATAGCACGATTGGTGACGCTAAGATGGAAAAAGAAAAGTTTTTCTTATTAGAACTAGTTTTGGACCGATCGTTCCTATGGCAGCTATATGATATAGTCATCCGATCCGGCCGATTCCGACAAATGTGCAGCGTATTTGAATTTAAAGACTTTTTGCAAAGTTTGATCAAGATAGCTTTAAAACTGAGGGAGGAGATAGCATAGAAACAGACGGACAGACGGAAATGAACTCAGCTCGTCATGCTGATCAAGAATATATATACTTTATGTGGTCGGAGATGCTTCCTTCTATGCGTTACAAACATCGTTACAATTTTAATATACCCTCTGCAATTTTGGACATTTACCAAAAACTATCTCAAAACTAATTTGATACTCCAAACTTTCAAAGACAAAAAGTAGAAATAAGTGTTGACCATTACATTGATCCGCTTTGGAAATTTTTACCTCAGCAGGTAATCAGCTGTTAAGGCCTCATCCCAGATGACATACAAATTTATTTCGGCAATATACTTCATATAAATGAGACAGCTTTTCAAAAAGCATTCAGCTTTCAGAGCTTTTCAAAAGTGTTTCTATTCATATGAAGTATTGTACCGATATAAATTTTAAAGTAATCTGGAAAGAGGCCTTGAGCAGGAATGAGTCCCGAAACGAATTTGGGTTCCATTACTGGGTCCAGAACGGGTTCCAGAACTGATTCCAGTACTGGTTCCAAAACTAATCCCAGAACTGATTTGAGAACTGGTTCCAGAACTAGTCCCAGAATTTGTCCAGATTTTGTTCCACAACTTGTTCCGGTAAATCGCAAAAAAAGTGTATCGAATAATTGTTCTATCAATAAAATCAATCCTACACGATGTCAGAAGTGGGTCGATCCCTAAATTTCTTAAACCAAGTACGAAAGGATTAACTTGAGCACGATTTTACCGATCTCAAAATTCTTAGGCTTGATTTTTAAGTATAATCCTAATTTGAAATGAGCCTTTTCCGTTTGACACAAATATTCTGGGATTGTTCCAAGTCGTTCTTAATTAAATTTTTAATGCGAAGGTCGGGATCAAATCCATATTTTTTTTACTCGAATATAGCTCCCCATTTGTTTTTTGTTTATAGGTAAAGACTGTAGTTAGAGTCATAGAGATATAGGGCGCGTTCAGCAGAGACACTTGATCAGTGATCAGTTTAATAAAATTGTTCTTATTTTTTGGCATACTTTTAGGCGGTCTTGTTTAATTGACATTGTGAAAAGCTTTATATAAATATCATAATAAACACAAGAGGAAAAGTAGGCAACGTAAATTACTAAGAAATATATCATTGATCAGGGATCAAGTTTTTCTGCTGAACGCGGCCATAGTCAAAAGAGAACTCAGAGAGCGGAACTGAAAGCGAACAGCTGACTGATTTTGCCTACCTTGGCAACGTCTCAAATTACCCTTCTATGTTAATTATTCTCTAATCACTCTTATAGTACAGACTTGGGAGTTTCTCACCCAAAGCGCCTGACTGAGAAACACTTTCGGCCATGGTATAATAATATAAAGTAGAGTAATCACAAATTATCCATAGGAGCGGAGTAGCAATAAGCACTAACACATTAACAGCTGCTGCTTTACACCATTCAGAATGACTGCTTTTCACCACTGCTTCACCACACTTTACAGACCTCACCTTATATTATTATAATAATCTTTCGGCAATTCACACAGACACCAGCCGAACGCATGCCGAGCCTTTCGCCAAGAGAGCAACGAATGAGCAAAGCCAATTAGTCGCTGGTCTGCGTTTAATGAAGTAGTTAGATTGGCACACCAATACACTTTCACTTTTTCGCCCCGCTCTTGTCGACAAACGATGATCCGGACTGAACTTTTGCGCTGTTTTTTTTAAATTGAAAATAATTGAATTCGCATGTTCAATAAATCATTAATATAACAAATTAATTAACAAATTAAATACTCTTCTATACAAATTTGGTTAAACTTGTGACGAACCAAGGTTCGACCGAAAACCTTAACATAAAAACCTTGAACCTTAAATTTCTGAACCTTAACCAATGGTAAATTATGGTTCAAACCCGCACACTGTACCTCCGCAAAAGCTATTTGGGTTGGCAGCCCTGGTTAAACCTTTTAATTATAAAGGCGGACTCTAAAGCACTAAAAAAATTGAGTAATTCCATCACTTAGGGCCGTTTTCTCATCTTCTTTTTTTTAAATTTAGGTGCTTTTTGAGAAATTGTATGTTGCCTGCTTTTAGGCTATTTTTAAATATCCATGCTTGAGTATAAAACGACCCGCGTATGATTTTGATTGCGACTCAAATGATTTATTTTACATGCATGTAGATAAAGTGACTTGTATACCTCATCTACATTTAATGATAGAAATTCTACATTATTGAATATGTAAATTACATGACATGCATGCTGGCGCCCCCTGTATGAGCTTTACAAGCTGCTCGTAAGCTGCTTTTCCACTAACGTCATTTTAAATTTGAATTTTTCTTAAAAAAAAAAAAAACAACAATTACAAATACTTAAACTAATACACATCAAAATGTCACTTAAGACCCCAAGTGTCGTAAGTGTAAGTGCTCCAAATGACTCAGCTGCCCCGGCGGAACAGGAATCCCAATCCCAAAAAGATGGCGGTGATGCTGCCGCAAGTGGCAAGATTCCACGAAATACGCGAATTAATCAGCATAAGCACAAATTAAAGACCAATTTTTGCTGCATAGCCAAGGAGTGTAAGCCATTGAAATCGAAACGCTAAGTAACTGCTTACCAAAATCACCCTACAGACTACAGTGAATACTCCAATTTGGTAGATTCTCTGCACATAATGCCACGTCTAATGATACACCAAAAAGGTTTTAGAACAAACTCCACATATGGCCTAACGCTGAATATAAGAAATTCCGGACTGGTAGGTAATAGCATATAATTGAGTCTTTCTATATATAAATTCCCTCCCTTTGCAGTATCCACGTTTGATCAGATGCAGCACTGATAGTGCCATTGATACCTCCATTTCAATTGCCGAAGCGGATTTGCATCGTTATTTGGAAACCGATGAGTTGCTGGAGGTGAAAATATGGATACGAAGTCGAACTTCACGTGATATAAATCGACGACGTCATATTTATATTGAATCCTTTCATCCCAATGTCATATTTCAAGTGCCAATTATTGTGCTAGAAAAGATAGAGGATCCATCGGTGTGTGAGACAGTCAATTTTCCAGCATGTGTGCCGGGGAATATGAGCTATTTTGAGATGATTATCTATAATCCCACCAAAGATCGTGTTCGCTTGAAGTTTAGAAAGTGAGTGAACAAATTTAATATACAAAAAAAAGTATGAGACCCCAGATCCCTGAGCCTCCATCCCAAATCCCTCATCTTTTATCCCTTATTCTGATCCTAGATCCCAGATCCCTGGTCCGAGATCCCAGATCCCTGGTCCGAAATCCCAGATCCCTGGTCCGAGATCCCAGATCCCTGATCCGAGATCCCAGATCCCTGATCCGAGATCCCTGATCTGAGATCCCTGATCCGAGAATCCTGATCCGAGATCCCTGATCCTAGATCCCTGATCCCAGATCCCCGATCCCTGATCTCATATCCCTGGCCCTGATTCGAGATCCCTGATCCGAGATCACTGATCCGAGATCCCTGATCCAAAATCACTGATCCGAGATCCCTGATCCGAGAATCCTGATCCGAGATTCATGATACGAGATCCGCGATCCCAGATCCCTGGTCCAGCTCCCTGATCCGAGATCCCTGATCCCTGATCCGAGATCCCTGATCCCTGATCCGAGATCTCTGATTCGCGAATCCTGATCCGAGATCCCTGATCCCCGATGCCAGATCCCCGATCTCAGATCCCTGATCTAATATCCCTGGCCCTGATCCGAGATCCCTGATCCGAGATCCCTGATCCGAGATCCCTTGATCCGAGATCCCTGATCCGAGATCCCTGATCCCAGATCCCAGATCCCTGATCCGAGATCCCTGATCCGAGATCCCTGATCCCTGATCCCAGATCCCTGATCCCAGATCCCTGATCCGAGATCCCTGATCCGAGATCCCTGATCCCAGATCCCTGATCCCAAATCCCTGATCCCATTCCCCTGATAACCCATCTCTGATCCCAGATCCCTGATCCGAGATCCCTGATCCTAGATCCCTGATCCCTGATCCGAGATCCCTGATCCCAAATCCCTGATCCCATTCCCCTGATCCCATCTCGATCCGATCTTGTCCGAGATCCCTGATCCCAATCCCTGATCCGAGATCCCTGATCCCAGATCCCTGATCCCAGATCCCTGATCCCCCCTGATCCCAGATCCCTGATCCCAGATCCCAGATCCCTGATCCCAGATCCGAGATCCCTGATCCCAAATCCCTGATCCCATTCCCCTGATAACCCATCTCTGATCCCAGATCCCTGATCCGAGATTGCATTTTACCCCTACTGATCCGAGATCCCTGATCCGAGATCACTGATCCGAGATCCCTGATCCGAGATCCCTGATCCGAGAATCCTGATTCGAGATCCCTGATCCCAAATCCCTGATCCCAGATCCCATGCCCCTGATCCCAAATCCCTGATCCCATTCCCCTGATACCCCATCTCTGATCCCAGATCCCTGATCCGAGATCCCTGTTCCGAGATCTCAGATCCCTGATCCCAGATTCCTGTTCCCAGATCCCTGATCCTAGATCCCAGTTCACTGATCCGAGATCCCAGGTTACTGACCCCAGGTCCCTGATCCCAGGTCCCTGATCCTACATCCCAGATTTCTCATCCCAGATCTCTGATTTCAAATCCCTGATCCGAGATCACAGACCCCTCATCCCCCATCCCTGATCCCAGAACCCTGATCCCATATGTTTGATCCCTTATCCCAGTTCTCTGATCCCTGATCCCAGATTGCTGATCCCAGATCCCAAATCACTGTTCCCAGATCCCTTATCCCAGATCCCTGATCCCAGGTGCCAGATTCCTGTCCTGTGTTCAACTACTACTACTACCAAGTAGCCACGGTTGGCCAGGCAATTGCTTGATGTATACCAGTGAGCGTTATGCGTTATGCATTAGGCGTTAGGCGTTATGCGTTATTTTCAAATTGCATTTTACCCCTACTAAAAAACATCGTACCGAATTTAAAGAAGTTGCACATCAAAAATGTTCACTTAAATTCATTCCTCTCTAAAACTTAGTACATTTCGTGGTCTTACGATGAACACTCTGAACAAGGACACCTTACCGCCTCGTGACTATATAAAAATGCTATTAACCTTGCAGCCCACCAAATTGCAAGTATACAAAGGATTCTTCAATGTCAAATTCGGTGTGGGTAAGTATCGATTACTTGTACTTTCTCTCACAAAAACTTATCATCTCCAGCTCCTCCCCGTCTGGTTAACTTTGAGTTAATACCCAAATCTATGGGCGTTTACCTTAGCGGCGGCCACTGTACTTTTGGTCCCACGAAGTTCTCTCGCGAGGAACACCGCATCATACATATTTGTAACGAGAGTCCCCACGAAGTCTTCATTAATGGCGAATTTTTGAGCGAACCTCCACGTGACACAGCCAATTATTCGCTGGATTCCACACGCTCCAGACTTTCGAATAAGCTCATCGAAGAAGCCATTAGCATGCATAGTGTATTGCTATTTGATTTCGAAGAAGACGTGGGAGTCAGGCGTGTGAGCTATGATAATGGAGCGGGAAAACATTTTTCAGTTGTGGCACCCAACCGAATTGACGCCCTTGCCGTATCTGAAATAAGTCTAATCTTTCGACCGTTTTATGATCGCAATGATCCCTTCTCGGATGAAATTGAACCGCCATATTATCAACGCACTAAAGTCATTTTTTGTGTTACCGATAAGAACGAGTGTATTGAGACACATTTTGTGGTAGTTTCGGGTGAAGTGGCTGGCGTTGAGGTGGAAGTATATCCCAAAATAATAGATTTTCGTAAAATCTATTTGGGTGAAGAGCATTGTGCTCATATTAAGATATTGAATGTGGCTGGGGTGGTGGCAAAAGTCACCTACAAGGACTATCAGGAGGAGGATACGTGTGGAGTACGCATTACACCCTTGGAGGGTTTCATACTGGAGCCGTGTTCACGTGGTATATTCCATTTGTCTTTCTTTTCGATAGTGCCCAACCGTTTTACAGTGTTTCTGCGTTTCAAGGTGGAGAATGGAGCTCACTACAAGGTGATGGTCAGGTAAAAAGGTTCAATTTAGTTAAAAGAAATTTAATTGATTTTTATATACCGCTTAGAGGTACGGGCCAACAGGTACAGTTGCGTACCTTTCCACAGCTTGTGGAATTCGGTAGCATACCCATGGCCGTACCCCAGAAACGGTATATGCTGCTAATGAATCCCTTGGCTGTGCCCATTACTTTACAAGTACATGCCACCGATGATGGTGAGGAACAGCCCTTGGTGCTGAATATACGCGACTCTACGGAAATGCTACCCATCACCATACGTGATCCCATTAAGCACTTGCAGCGTGTACAAGAGGACTTGCGTAACGATGAAGAACAATTGGAAGATAATATTGAATTTTCTATCAAAGAACCGGAATCGGAATCCATACAGTCTTATAAACAGAATGACTCCATTTATAGCGCAGAGTTTGAAGAAGATGTCATGGGTAAGCATAACTACACTCGGGAAAAGATCTGTTATAAATGACTGAAAACCGTGTTTTTTGTTCTCAATAGTAGGGGAAGTCCGTTTTTTCTTATACTGAGAACGGCGGGGCTTAAGGTGAGAACGGAACTTTAAGAACCATCGGTCTTAAAATTGGAACGGGAAAAATTTTAGTGCTGACCTCCCCCACACTCCCCGTCACACCATTTCTTTACTTATAACATTTCATTTTTCTGATTTTACTTTCAAAATTTACATATGAGCATTTTCATTATGTCGAACGGGACCGTCGAACACTTTTAAAGTGAAAAAAGTCAAAATAAAACGGATTTATATTTTGACAAAAGGCTTTACTTATAGCTCTTAATGAGCCCTACAATTGGTGCTAAGGTTGATCTTGAGCGATTTATACTTTTCCAGATAATCGCAAAATACCAAGGCATTCGCACGGGACAAAAACAGAAGTGTTTTTCGCGACCAACAATTGAAAAGTCGATTTTAGCGAAATCTTAGGCAATATTTTAATGTGTTAAATTTTAGAAAGTTGTGCATTGATTTCACTTAAAAATGGTTTTGATTTAACTTCAAAAAACCTTTTTTTTTTAAATTTGAATTTTAAGCACTTTTGCACGGGACGTGTCGCACGGGACATTTTTTCCATCATGAAAATTATGTTATTTCAGTTACTCTTCTGACAAAATTATATATAAACAAGCTTGGTAGAAATGTTTTTAAGTCAACAAAAGATTTCAATGTATTTATTTTCACATAATATCAAAAGACAACAAATTTTTCAAAAATATTCGATCGTTCTTAATTTTTTGCCGCCGTTTTTGCTCATTAAATAATAAAAAGTAGGATTTTACCAAAAAAAAAATCATTTATGTAAGAAAAAATTTAATTTTCGCACATGCGATGTCGCACGGGACCAACTTTTTATAAGTACCAAGCTCACAAATCTTGTTTTTTTACAGAACTGTTTTTATTATTATTTAAATTGTATATTTGTACTTAATATTGGATAAGCATTCTGCATGTACTTTCGACGCACTGACAACAAATCTTGTTTTTCAATGTCGAACGGGACATCGAAATATGCGAAAATGCACATCAAACAATTTGAATTTTTTGCCACCGCATATTCTTTTATGCATTTGTTTTTTACACTTTATAGCCTTGGAAATATTTAAGAAAGTAAAAGTCAATGCATAAAGAGAGACTTTTAAGAACTTTTATCAAAACAAAACGTGAAATAGAAATTCCAAAATGAGAAAATTAGGGCTTGGGCGACTTTGCTTTGAATATCTCGAAGTGGGTTAAGCATAAATGTAAAATTGGTTTATATTTGGTCTTCTTTATAGTTTTCCTACGAGAATATAAAAATAGTGTTTTGAAGAACTTTCAAATTTTTGGTCTTAGTGAACCTTTCGGTGAAAATGTCCTTATGTTAATTTTGACTTAAAGGTCGTTGAAATATACCGAACCGATTCGTTTTTTTCGGTTCGCTTCATAATTTTTAGAAAGATACCGGTTCGGTTCGTGGTTCGGTTTACGAGCACAAAATAGCGGTTCGGTTTGTATTCAAGCTAGCTTGTATATTTGATATGTCCAATATGAACTGCAAGTATCTGCGATCCTTGATCAAATAATGATTTCTTGATTAAATGTCGATTTGCTAGCCAGCGCGAATTAAAATAGAGAGTACATTGAAGAACCTATATATATGTAAATTTGATGAATCTGTAAGAGCAACTTTCTTTTCTTCTTTGGAAGTAAAGTTAGTGGACAGTTTATAATAATGCACGAATAAACTATTAACTAAGAAATAGTTCAGCTCAAAGATTAATTTAATTATTTTATTCCAACTAAACCAACCCTTGTTTACCTTTCTCCAGAACCCGTACCCCAAATGGCCGCCCATTTGCTGACCACTCTGAAGAAGCAGAAAATCTTTGATAAAGCCGAAACCGATAAGCGTGTCATTCAGGAGGCATTGCAGGATCTGCTTAATACCAAATACTTTTCCATTTTTACCAAGCATAATAATTTCATATTCATGGACTGGAATGCCATACCAAGTGATCCCCAGGAGGTATACTGTGACAATGAGATTATCTATCTTAGACCAAATACGGGCCGTAGTATTACCATATTGATTATACCCAATAAAGTGGGCTACTTTCATCGTTCGCTTACCGTACGCATTTGTCCGGCTATACCTACCGCCAATGCCGGCTCCAGTGATGATCAGCCGAATAATCGTGTGCTTATTAAATCGGATTTTTTGTGTTCGAAATTGTGGTTCGAGTACAATTGCTGTGCACCCGATATTGACTGGTACAATTTTGTGGATCTATCAAATCGAACTATCTATGCGGGCGAGGAATATGATTTTGATATGCAATTTAGCAATCTGACCAGAGTGGGTGGATTTTTGCACTTTGATGTTATAGTAAGTATTTCTGTGGATATTTTATAAATGACAACGGATGAGTCTAGTTTTTCTTTTGCAGCCCAATGAAATGAGTTTTCGCGATGGCACCTGGAAATACTACATAGGTTCGGGCGCTCAAATAACGGCCAAATGTGCGGTGACCTTCCGTTCGCTGGGTAATACCAAGCTATCTGGCTTGCTAAAAATAGTGGGTGCTCCCCGACCCTATCCGTTTCATTTGTTTGCCAATGTGCTGCCCACGGAAATCAGGATATCACCAAACTATGTGCATCGCAGACTGCAGGTGTATGAAGAGAGCAAAGTGCATTTCTATATAGATAACCATTCACCCACTAATACGAAATTGATCATGAATTTGGTGAATATGAATGCCTGAACTTATAACAGATTATTGCAACGGTGTAGGGTAATTATTTGTCATCGCAAAATGTACTCATTTATTGATACTTTACCGCAACACCGTTTTCCAGTATCACTATTAGGGTTTTTGATTACGTAAAACAAACTAAGCTTCATAGGTTTCCCCAATTAATCTTTTTAGTACCGAAGTTATAGAGTATAAATGGTTCTTTTCGGTTTCCGCAAGTCACAGCGAGCTTGTTGCTCGTTCGTCACGAGTTGCAGCGAGCTATGTGAAAAACATTCAGCTCGCCGCAACCATCAAGAGCACGATCGCCTTACATTTTTTGCTCTCTCTTTATTTCTAGTCGGCCGCTCGGTTGGCTTGCATATATTGTTTAAATGAGCTTGAACTATTATTACTCGTGCTTGCAAAAGGCTTGCTTGTTCTGATTAAATGTCCAAACGATGATTTGTCTAATCTCAAAATTAGGTGCAGAGGTTTTTGGTCTAGGTAAATGACATTTTTTAGAAGCTTGCCTCAACTGTTCTCTTATACGCTTGATTGTGCACCATTGAAACTTTTAAATGATACAGTCAAAACACGACACGACCAGACACTACTTGACTCAACAGTATGAAAAATAATAAGTCAATAAGTAAACCGAAAAATTATACTGTATACATGTCCACGTTATTTTTTATCTGGCTGTTTAAAGCAGGGCTGCAAACCTCCTAAAAATCTGGAACGGTTCACTCCAGGGTTGAACCCGCGATACAGTTTTGGTTCAGGTTCGAACCCGGGTTCAACAATAATTAAGACTTTCGCTAATTCAGAAAACAATGATGGCTCACTCGCTTTCGGACGATTTACATGAGCTCCAAGAACAAATCAAACGGCAAAAGCATAAATGCTGCTGCTTTGATATACGTACGCGCCGAACGTTGATATACACATACACATATATTGGTTGATTGTTGGAATTTGTCTTCGACTCAGTTACTAAAGACTTTTATTTTATTACTCAGAAAATTAGAGTTATCGAAAGACTTTTATTATGAAACTCAGTAAATAAAACTCAGTCAGAGACTTATATTTTTCAATCACAATATAAAAGTCTTCTTTATTTATTGCAGGTAATGATAAGCTACACCCAATAGATCATTCAGGCAGAAAGCAAAACGCTGAAGCTACAATAAATGAAAAGCAGAGATAAATATTAATCCCGAAACGAATATCGGTTCCGGTAGGTGGTGAAACGAGAATTGCGGTTAAAGGTTCTATTTCGGATTTCAGTTAATTTCGGTTTTCGGTTCCAATACGTAACCCAGAATTTTATTTATGCAAGTAAAATTTTTTTCATGATATTCTTTTCAACTTTCACATAGAACTGCCACTTAATCTTATACATAACAGCTTATATTGTAAGGGCCGATTTATCATCTCCTACATAACACAAATAACAGATGTCACAATAAATTTACAAATTTGAAAAAAAGCTATCATAACTTTTATTTTCTGAGTAATAAAAAAAAGTCTTTATATTGTCATTTATTGAATTTGCAAAAAGTCTAAGAAAACTTTTTAAATGAGTTTTATTCGAAAAGTCTTCCAATAACCGTTATTTACTGTGCAATTAAATAAAAGTCTTTTAAAACTGTTATGGATATCGATGGTGGAAAGGAAAACAAACCTTTTTGTGTATTTCAAATAATTTTATCACATGAGCTTTATTGTTTTATTTTTATATTTTATCGATTTATAAAAATAACTGTTATATTCCGTCCCAGGTTTTATACGTTATCTAAAAGATACAAAAATTAAACTCTACGCATTATTTTGAGTTTAGTACATACTTTTATAGCAATTTCGTTCAGAATACTGAGAGTTAGAGATGTGCACGAAAATTCGGGGAACTCGGGAAATATTTCAAAAAAATCTTTACGGGACTTCACGAAATGAATTTATAATAACGAAATCGATAAATTTTTTGGTAATTTTCTACAGTTGATTTATTTTTAAAGAATCAAAATCAGAGTCAAAATTATCAGTTGCAGTTCTCTGATCCATACCAAAAAAGTAGAAATTTTATTTTAAATTTCCTTAGAAAGACGTAACATTTCAGTATATGACGTCAAGGGGAGGCGTTTTAGCCTCTACGGGACAAAGCATGTACACCACCTTAGTCTCTCAGTTTCCTGATCCGGATTTATATCAAAATATTATGTATATTGATCTACAATTTGATCATGTCATAGAATTGCCCATTACCTTTCTGGTAGAAGGTGTACCCCTGTACTTTGAGCCCAATATACGCGAGGGTTTCGATGCGGGTTTGCTGTATACCGATACCAAGGAAGCCTTTCATGACAATATTTTTAATCATCGTTTTCCGGTGAAAGTCATCAATCGTGGTTTACGCGCTTATAGGGTGACCATAACACGTCTTAAAACCTATGGTGATTTAGGTACAACTAGTGGAGCCTGTTCCTTATCCATATTGACTGCACGTTTCGATATGATGCCTAAACATTTGATGCTCGAATCCGGTGGTGAGGATTATTTACAAATTTTTGCCAGCAGCTATGCGGAGGGTACAATGTTTTGTGATTTTATGCTGGAAGTCACGGATCAAAAGTATCCACAACGCAAGTATGTCATCAAAGTGACCACCAAGGCCACTTTTGTGGAATGTCAGCTCAATTGGAGTCCCAGGCTGGTTAGTTTTTACTATCATCGCTGTGAGCCCTTAAAGGAGAGATCTTATATTGAAACGCCGGAATTGATAAATACACAAGCGGTGCCGTTAGATAAGGTTTTAGTGCAGGCGGTGGGACCTTTTCGTATAAAGGAACTGTTTGAGCATTCCTATGAAAAAGAAATAGTGGTTTCACTAAAAGCCTTGGAGCAGAAGGAAATTTTTGTTATACTCAATCGAGCGCCATTAAAAAAATTGTATTGCCAACAAATTGAGGGTAAATTGGTAGTCTGGGCCACTGGTAAATTGCAAAGACCCTTAAAGATAAGGGTAGAAGTTTTGGTACCCGAAGTAGTTATCTTGCAACCCGAATTGGTACTCTTTGATCGTGGTATACCCTTTGATAGTGAGGTGAATCTGCTGAATCAGGGTTGTCTAATGGCCGAGTATAAATGGAAACGTTTGGAAACCCAGGAACAGTATGTGGGTACCGAAGATGATGCGGCAGATTGTGTGGCTGAATTTTTATCCGAAATTCTACGCATGTTGGAGTATAATTTCAGCTGTGCGGAAGATGAACCCAATATGTTATTACGCTATCAAAATTGTCGCTGTCAATTTCATGAGCAAACTGAAACGGATGATTTGATTTGGGAAATTTTAGATGAAATTATAAATGATTTGGATTTGACTCATCGACGTTTTATTATACAAGATCTAAATCGAGTGTCGTCCACTTTGGATGACAGTGACTTGCATAGCTCAACTAGTTTTGTTCAGCATACCATAGATGAAATTTTAGCTGGTCTTAATCTAGAATCAAGTCAACAATTATCGGAAGCCTCTACGGAATATTGTTTTGCCGAACGTTATATTTATTTTCATGAAAAGTGTGGACTGATAAATGTTATGCAGGATGAACAGTGTCTCATACATTTGCCACACCTAAGACGTTCGCATGAAATGAAGGCTTTGTTTCAATTGGATGTGGTGGGTGGACGTAGTCAGTATTTGTCGGTGACTTTGGTTAATCTTACACAAATCATCAAATTTCATAAGGAAAGCCTTTACCTGGGTCTTAAGGTAAGTATTTGCCCTGCTTCAAACTTAATTATACCCTTGCAGAGGGTATATTAAAATTGTCACGATGTTTGTAACGCAGAGAAGAAAGCATCTCCGACCCCATAAAGTATATATATTCTTGATCATCTGTCCGTCTGTCCGTTTGTTTCTTTGCTATCTTCTCCCTCAATTTTAAACCTATATCGACCAAACTTTGAAAAAAGTCTTTAAATACACATAGGCTGCACATTTGTCGAAATCGGCCGGATCGGATGACTATATCATATAGCTGCCATAGGAACGATCGGTCCATAAACTAGTTCTAGTAAGAAAAACTTTTTTGTTTTCCATCGTAGCGTCACCAATCGTGGTATATATTAGTTTCATATGCTTCCACATAATTCCTGAAAAATTTATCAAAATCGGATCACTATAGCATATAGCTGCCATATAAACGGTGGGTCAAAAAATTAGTTCTAGTGAGAAAAACTTTTTTGTTTTCCATCGTAGCGTCACCAATCTTGGTATATATTAGTTTTATATGCTTCCACATAATTCCGGAAAAATTTATTAAAATCGGATGACTATAGCATATAGCTGCCATAGAAACGGTGGGTCAAAAAACTAGTTCTAGTGAGAAAAACTTTTTTGTTTTCCATCGTAGCGTCACCAATCGTGGTATATATTAGTTTTATATGCTTCCACATAATTCCTGAAAAAATTTATCAAAATCGGATGACTATAGCATATAGCTGCCATAGAAACGGTGGGTCAAAAAATTAGTTCTAGTGAGAAAAACTTTTTTGTTTTCCATCGTAGCGTCACCAATCGTGGTATATATTAGTTTTATATGCTTCCACATAATTCCTGAAAAATTTATCAAAATCGGATCACTATAGCATATAGCTGCCATAGAAACGGTGGGTCAAAAAATTAGTTCTAGTGAGAAAAACTTTTTTGTTTTTCATCGTAGCGTCACCAATCGTGGTATATATTAGTTTCATATGCTTCCACATAATTCTGAAAAAATTGATCAAAATCGGATCACTATAGCATATAGCTGCCATAGAAACGGTGGGTCAAAAAATTAGTTCTAGTGAGAAAAACTTTTTTGTTTTTCATCGTAGCGTCACCAATCGTGGTATATATTAGTTTTATATGCTTCCACATAATTCCTGAAAAATTGATCAAAATCGGATTACTATAGCATATAGCTGCCATAGAAACGGTGGGTCAAAAAAATAGTTCTAATGAGAAAAACTTTTTTGTTTTCCATCGTAGCGTCACGAATCGTGGTATGTATTAGTTTTATATGCTTCCACATAATTCCTGAAAAATTTATCAAAATCGGATCACTATAGCATATAGCTGCCATAGAAACGGTGGGTCAAAAAACTAGTTCTAGTGAGAAAAACTTTTTTGTTTTCCATCGTAGCGTCTTTCAAAACTGCAAGGGTATTCAAAACATGTTAGCCTTCTATTTTTAAAGTTCTAATTTTCAGCCCTGGTATGAAAGATATCTGACCACTCAACGTCTGACAAATGTAACCAAATATCCTATAAATCTGGTCATACTAGAAATGAAATTATCACCCTCTGACAAACGTCTCATTGAGGGTTATGCCAAACTGGAATCCAATGAATTGTTACATCTGGAACCCTTGGAACAAGTACAAATCAAATTAAGCGGCATTTTGGGTTTTAGTGAGAATTTTCTACATACTTTTGGCGTTGTCATCAATGGCAGTGCCACCTGCTTATTTCGTCTACGTGGTCAGGGTATTTTACCCATTCTCAGCATGTCTACGTACTTACCACCCACCGATTATTATATTAATGATATTCTAGAAGAATATCGTTTTATGCAACGTATTTATAATTATGAAATTTTCAAACCCTTTACCGAAACGGATGATGAGCCTTTGCCTGTAGCCCTAGAAGAAGATGGCGAGGATTTGTCTGATAATTTTAGCCTTCTTTCGCTTAGTGAAGAGGAAATGTCCAGTGCTCGTCAGCGCCATCATGACTATCAATTCTTTCGTTTGGTCCAGAGCTATATTTTGGTCAATAACAATCAGGAACTGCCCAATGCCATAGTTTTGAAACAAATGTTAATGGCCGAACGTTATATGGATCATTTGCGTCGCAAACCCGAAGTCTATGCCTTGCATCAACAGGTCTATCAGAGCTATATCAAGCAGCAGAAGACACCGATTTATAAGTTAGCTGCCAATATTAAACATTTCACGGTACAACCCATACCCTGTGAACAGCATGGTTATATATTGGATCTGGGTCAACTGACGCTCAACACTTTGAAGCGATTTGAATTGAGATTGCATTTCTTTGGACCCGGCAAGCTGATAGCTGCCGCACGAACGGCTGTACGTATACCAGGACTCTTTGTGGATTTCAAAGTGGAGAATCAGTAAGCATTGAAATTAAACCAAAAAAAATAAGAAATTCGGTCAAGGTTGGTAAAAAACTGATTTCTTTATTTGTGAGCTGTCCAACAATAACAGAAAAAAATAACATTTTAAACCGAACTTCTGTTTTCCCCAAATCACGGTCGCGCACACTGCCTGTATTTTGTTTTTATTGCCGACTGCTGTGCAAGCTGGCGGCGAAATCGCGTGCATTTTGTTTTGTTTGCTCCCTTATTCTTTTACCTTTATTCCTTTGGTCATTTCACACTTTAAAATTAAGATTAAATTCTTCTTCATTAAATTCTTCTGAAAAACAAAGTTATTTAACAATTTTAATTGTCACCATTAAGATTAGTCTTGTCTAGGACTTCAACCCAGGACGATTGCATTGAACACGAACTGAATCACTTCTCAAAGCGCTGCTCCATCACACACGCTTGTTGCCACACGTCTAGGATGCTACATATATTTTTTTGTATGGCGGTCTCTCGGCTATAGATCGAAAACAAGAAACCGATAGAACGAATTCGGACTGTTGCTAAGCTCTCGCTTCCTTATTCAAAAATATGTGATCTTAAACGGAATTGAAGTACGAACTCTTGACCAGGCATAAAGGGAATAATCTCGAAATATAAATATTAAATTTATCTAGCCGTTTTTTTCTGTATACATCTGGTTCTTAACTGTAAGTAAGAAGCCAAAAGCAAAGCCACCCCCGATCTGTCGTCAGAGCATTTCTAATCTTTGGAGAGCTTTTAATAAGGGTCTAAACTCTAAATGAAATTCTGTTCCGGTAACGGTTCCGATACATTCTAAAATTAGCTTTTCGGTTAATGGTTAAATTTCGGTTTATGGTTCCGACACGGTACCCGGATCCCGACGCTAGTCTATACCAACGCCAATTTTTTAATTCAATCCCGACCCTGGTGTATCCTGGCCCTAGTATATCCTAAACTTTGTATATCCTGTCGCTAGTATATCCCGAGCCTAGTATATTCCGAACGTAGTATATCCCGTCGCTAGGATATCATGACCTTAGAATATCCTGTCGCTAGTATATCCCGACGATTAGTATTCCCGACCTTAGTAAATCCCGACCCTAGTATATTCCGAACCTATTATATCCCGACGCTAGTATATCCCGTCCCTAGTATATCCCGAACCTAGTATATCCCGTCGCTTTTAGTATATCCCGACCTTAAAATATCCCGTCGCTAGTATATACCGACGATTAGTATTCCCGACCTTAGTAAATCCCGACCCTAGTATATTCCGAACCTATTATATCACGACGATAGTATATCCCGACCCGACGTTTTTGTAATTTTTTTGGCGACCTTTCTTAATGTACTCAGCGAGTTTTGCCGGATCAGTTAGACCGCATTTACACGATGAAGTTTCCTTCATGAAGTTCTCATGAAGTTTTATTTGTGGGGAAGAGATTAAGAGAGACAGCCGAAGCTGGCAAAGCTTCATGACCTACCGTGGCGTGAAGCATTTCGATAATTCAGCTTTGCCTTGTTCTGATTGTACTGATGCAGGGTTGATTTGTGGGTTATTTGCTTATCGATAACTCGTGTTGTCAGGCGAGTTGAAATAGAACTTCACGAAGCAAACTGCATGAAGTTTTAAAGATGCTTTAAAACAAAATCGAAGAGAGCTTCATGAAGCAAACATCATCGTGTAAGCACGCACTTAGACCGGATTTACACGATGAAGAAAACTTCATGAAGTTTCTGAAAAAGCTTTTGTTTATGGGAAAGAGGTGTGGTTAGGTAGCTTGCATTTCTACACCTCTTTCCTACAAGTAAGAGCTTTTAAGAAAACTTCATGAAGTATGCCTCATCCTGTAAATCTCGACTTAGTTGTGTTTGCTCTCATCATAAATAACTTATACATTCAACATTAAAAAGAGCAGGTACAGCACTGTTTCAAAGACTTGCCAGTCTAATCTTTAGTATGCTTTGCTGAAGACTGACTTTAAATAGCAAAGTTTTCTTACTTCGTGTGCCGTTGTTTGCTCGTCTTTATTGCTTTTATTAATTTGCAATTCCCAACTGTTTAAGGTATTGATTGACTCTCAAGTAATTGGAGACAATCTCCATTGAAATGAGAGTTTAAATTTTGTATAAAATATTTTCCTACTTACCGTAATATAAACACCGAATAAACTTGATTTATAAACAAATTCAACGATTTTTTTCGATAGTGATTAAATTTATTTTTGATGTGTCAAGATTTCCATTATTATTTTTGAATAAACCATAATTTCCATTTTTTCCCTCAGCTTGGATAAAAAGTTTTCTTTCTGGGCTGAAAAGTGTACCAACTTGGAGTACTTCAAAGACAAATACCGTAATATGTTTGAACGTCTTATCGATGCAAATGATGTACGTGTGAAGCATGCCCATTCATTTGATTTGGACAAATTGGTTAAGCATCAGCGTGATTTGACAGCCAAGGATCGCCGTTTAATTGAAGAGTACTACAATAGTCTGAATCCCTCCGTCTATCCAGATCACAAGCATCATTTCACTTTGGCCAAAATTATTACAGCCAGTTTATCGAATTTCTCTGGGGTGGATTTAAGTCTGGTGGGTTTCTTTAAGCCCGAAGCGAAATTCTATGAAAAGGATCAACTGGTGGAGGATTATATTTACATAGATGTACGTAATGAAGGTTAAACATGATTTCCATTTCCATCTAACACTTTATTCCTTAAATTACAGCTTCATATGGGACCCACTATACCCATTCTACTGAGGGGAGTTCTATTGCCTTAAGCCAAATAATTTGTTTAATTTGTATTAAATGTTGTATTAGTTAGAATAAAGTCTCATGCTTTTTGATCAGCAGTACATGTTGAGTTGGCGAAAGAAATAGTGGAAAATAAGTAATACCAGAAAGGAACTGGTCACTGGCAAGCCTGCAGCCTTAATCCAGTTTATTATATTATAATCATCTGGATAGAACTCAAACTGCTCGGTGGGTAGCTCACCGCAATTGGAGATGACCACCGGCTCTAGGGGAAAGTCATCCGTGTCGGTTTTTACCTAAAAAAAAGAGCGAACGAGTCTTTAAATGCTCATTTTTGTTCAGTTGCTCACTTGTACTTACATCCTCAATGGCATAAATCGTATCCATGCCTTCCAGAACTTTGCCAAAAACCACATGTTTCCCATCCAGCCATTTAGCTCCCACTGTGGTCACATAGAACTGACAACCATTTGTATTTGGTCCACGATTCGCCATACCCATATAACCCGGACGATTGTGCTCTATCTCCAAAGCCTTCTCCTCATCCTCAAAATATTCACCATAGATGCTTATGCTACCAGTGCCATCACCATTGAGTATATCACCGCCCTGTACCAGAAAACGATCTACTATGCGATGAAAACGTGCACCCACATAGCTGGAACCGTTAATGCCCCGTAAACAAATATGCCGGAAATTGGCCACCGCCTTGGGAGCCAACTGACCAAAGAGACCAAATGTAATACGTCCCAATGGCTGCTTTTTATGCTTCACATCTATAAAAATACGCGAGGTCACGGTGAAACTGAGTGCCGATGCGGTGCCCAACAAGAGTGGCAGTAACAGGCCGATGAACTTCATTATAGTAGATATCCGTCTGACGAAATGTTAACAACTGAATTTGGAAAATTTGCTGACCAACAAACTACTGTGTCATAGATAGAGACAGAGAGAAAGCTTCACCGTGAAGCCCTAGAAATTTTAGGTTAAGTGCAACAAACTAGACAAAATACAAAAGGGAACCGGACACACTATGCCCATATACTTAAAACGCAGGGGATGGAACTGGGACAGGTGGAAAATTGATTTTTATTTTACACTTTTAAAGTGCACATTAGTTTTGTACAGACGTTTGCAACTTATAAATTTTAAATAACGACCGAAATCGTATGTGAATTGGGTCGTTTTTGGGTCGGAAGCAATTTGTACAAAACATGGGATCAATTTTAAAAAATGAACTGTAGTTACTAGTATTTATTTCATTTCATCAAGTTAAGAATTTATGGTTTTTCTATTAGAGCTTTATATGGTCACACTTATATACTATATATGGTCACACTTATATACTATTAAGAATATTTGCGAAATCTTTTTAAAGAAAACTGGCTCTTGAGAATCATAAAATGCTCTTGAAGGCATATGAGACTGATTTTCAATCAGAATGGTTTCGAGGCATTAAAAGTATATTCACCACTAGGCAGTGAATATCATAGGGCAGGTCCAATTTCTGAAATCAAAATCAGATCTGGGCCAAGTCAGAAAAGAAAGAAGCCCATAAAAGACACTGCAAGATATCAATTTCAGGACCGCTTTGAGGCCACCTCTACTACTACCACATTTTGATAAGGTTGTCCAAACCCAATCAGAATCCCTGAACTGAAACATCTTATCACCAAATATTACTCCTTTAGAATACAACTTCCTCCAAACGATGACTTACGGATTCATTAGTTCTAGTTCTCATTCATAATTCTAGGATTACACGTATCTTGTCAATCAAATATGCAAAATATATTTTGAGCACCTCGGATTCGGTGATTATATATTAGGATCAAAACTATTTATAATGGTATCTTTGAACGGGAATTATACCCAGCAAAAGTACATATTGTACATGAGAAGAGTTCGTACCAATACGTACCAAAGGCTAGATATAGAATGAGCAAATACTGGATAAAGTTAGATATAGATGAAGAAACTCAAACAATTACAGAACACGCAGAACAAGGCCATTTCATTCACAATTTTTAAAGAAGAATTGCAGACTGGTGACAGGAATATAAAGAGAACAATAAAGAATTGCATGTGAAGAAACGGATGTTGTATGAACTTTGTAACATCTTATCTGTAACTGTCCCGACACCGATGCAACCCTTCAGCTAGCTGCTCTCTAAGGAAGTAATGCTATTTCGTTCAGTTGATTATACACACAGCTGACTTTGCATTGTGGGAATACTGGAAGAGGAAATAAAATTTAAGTTAGGAATTACTCTGCTGAGTTTGCGGATCTAAGGGAGAGCAAACCAAAGAAGATATAGAACAAACAAACCCAATCTTCGGTTCATTAGCGAGCATTAGTGGTGCGCTTCGGTTTGAATTCCTGATTGAAATAGACAACATGAATCATCAGTTTGTCATATTGATACTTTATGTGGTCGAAGATGTTTTCTTTATGCGTTACAAACATCAGACCTTTTTAACCAACCTAACCAAACCGTACCGAACCGCTAATTCGTTGGAAAATGCTGAACTGAACCGAAAACCGCAAAATACAACGGTTCGGTTCATTATAAAGGGGAGTTTTATGACCTAAACTGCCAACAAAAATATTCGTAAATTTCAGAAATCGTATTTTAAAAATCAACTGAACGAAAAGCCTTGCATAGCTTTAGCTCTTCTTTTTCCCTAAATAACTTTGATGAAACTTTCGAAGAAATTTGTGTAACCATTTAAAACAGCCTCTTTCGAATAGCAAGCTGTCGGGTTCCAGTGTTTCTATACCATCTGACTTTGTCCATCTCCTGCAATTGTCGTCTCTTTTCTAAATATAAAATATATCTGTCATAATTTTGCGTTCTTTCCTTGAAAGTTTCAGATCCAATTGTGAGAGTATCCTGCTCCGTGTGCGGCACATTATTGTGAATATTGTGGCAGTAATACTAGGTGGGGTGATAAGTAACCTTCTTGACCACCCGAGTGCGCTGCTAGCGCAAAAAGATAATGGTACCTTATAGTCCATTCATATTTAGATAGACATGTCAAATTTCAGCGCGATGCAACCCTTAGTTTTGTTTTGACAGATGATTGTTGTTGACGTGTTTGGCATCATGTTGATTATGACAAAAAAACACGACTTTCGTTCTCTTATAAAACATTATTTTTTGAGAGTTTCAGCTCTCGGTTTCAAGATTTTCATGCCGATGCGGTTACCCAGGACAATGTCAAAAAATACATGAAATGGTGTCGGCTGACCCGAAAGTGACGGTGCGAGCTAGTAGATGCCTCAAGGATTAGGACTGAGAGCACACGTCATATTTTGCATAACCAGGGTTCGTTATAGGTTAACCCACATATTTCTTTACACGCAAGATATTAACACAAAGTAAAATAAAAAAGCTGTAAAAAATAATTTTTTCAGACATGAAAATTAAAAAAACTTGTAAAAATCATTTTTTTCATGTTACTTACACGAGAATTTTTGGCACGACTGTTCCTTACAGGTGTAAGAAGGCAGCGCAAATTATTGACATGTCTGTAAATATCAATCGTTTCAAAAATGCTCTTTTCCATTTGTAAAATTTTTATACCGCCGAGGAATGGGTTTGTGCAAGTATGTAACAGGAAGGAAGCATCCCGACCCCATAAAGTATATATATTCTGATCAGATCAACACCGAGTCGATATAGCCATGTCCGTCTGCCGTCGTCTGTCCGTCTGTCCGTATGAACGAAGAGATCTCAGAGATGGTAAGAGATAGAGGTTTGAAGTGTATGGAACATATATTTCTTATACTTGCAGGCAGATCAAGTTTAGTTTTGATTTTGCCACGCCCCTGCCTCCCCGCAAATTTAAAAAAACGAAATAACTCACTCAAGATAGAAGTTCGAACATTCTAGACATATATTCCTACTATTTGAATCGACCCGCTAATCTTTCGATCAGATGAACGGATATAGAGCTATTGTAAGAAAATAAAACCAACGCCAACAACAAACCGTCCATTGGTAGAACTTACGAGAAAGAGAGAGCGAGAAGGCATGCTAACTGGTAATTGCCTGCTATGAGTGGACGATTATGAGATGGCCTGCGTCGATCACGCGTGTCCGCGTGACTAATATAGATACGTTTTTGAATAGGAAATTAAACAAATTTATAATTTTACGGGTTTGTACTAGTACTAGCCCCCATACATCGTTTTTCAACCAGAGAACGATGGTTGAAAGAGTGACCTCAGATTTTGAAAAAACCTCACACTTTAAAGTTTTTTCTACAAACAGGTACAGAGATAGTCGGGCGACCGTTTCTTGTTTATTTTCATGTCTGAAAATAATTATTTTTTACATTGATTTTATTTATCATGGCGTGAAAATAATTTTTGTGGATTTTACGAACACTGCCAAGAACACGAATGCGAACCCACGTCGAAAATCAAGGATTTAGGGCTCCAATTGCTTCTCCATCCATCCTATTCGATCGATTTGGATTATTATCTCTTCCCAAACCTCAAAAGATGGTACATCAATAAAAAAATTGCCTCGCGCGAAGAGATTATTGTCGGACGCCTCGGAGGAGTATTTCGCTGATCTTTCGCAAAATTATTTTTCGAACGGAACCAAAAAAGTTTGGAAATCGCTGGAATAAAGGTATCGACCTATCGACTACATAAAATAAAAATTAAATTTTAAAACATTTTTTTCATGCCCAATGAAGTTACTTTTTACCCCAATTTCCGATTCCGACTCAATTTTTCTTATTTCCGACCGTTGGCATACTCAAATACCGGTTTCCTAAAATTTCAAAGTATCGGTGGTTCTGGCTCTAGGTTTTCGTTTTGTTTCACAGTTTCGATTCCGTTCCGGATTGATTCACTGGTTTTGTGGCATGAAACGGCCCTCCGAATTCATTAACAATTTCAAATAAGTTTAAGATTGAGTGTATCATTAAACTCTTAAAGTCTCCACCTTTGCCTAAAACACACATATCTTAAGATTTTTAACCCTTAAATAAATGGACAGTATGTTTAAATTTTTCAAATGTTTAATCCATTAATAATGTTGTTTATAATTAAATAATTTTACATATAATTTTATAAATTGTTTGTTCCATTAAAATAAAAGCTAACTTAAGTGTAGGTCATAATAAGTTTGCATAATCTTTCATTAATTTAAACACTTTACAGTTTGAGTCCCAGTTAACATTACAGCGTGGTGTTAACTGGCAGCCGTTAGGGCACTGTTAGGCTGATGGCATTGTTATCGTTGCTTAGAGATGTGTGTTAGCTAAGGCGCCATTTTTTGAATCTGTTAATGTAGACTTTCCCATTTAAATTTTCATTTTTCTTTTACAATTCATCCGATGACTTGGTCTCTTTTTATTATTATTATTTTTTAATACTTAAAATATAAAACTTATAAATAGGATAATAAGTGTAGGAACTTATAACTAAGAGCAAATATATCAAAATATTAAGTACCATTACATTCCAAATGCGCGTGTATCCTCTTAAAATGAGACAAAACAACAAATATTTGATACAACATATACAAATATATCTACAGAGAGGGCGGGAGAGCTAGCTAAGGCGGCTGCTGTCGGACAGTCTTCAGTGGCTTTGGTGTGAGATCTATACAGTTGAATCTTCCTGAGAAGATTCGGGTGAGTCCTACATGCGTTTCTTTTGCGGATGCACATACTTGCAGGACTTGCCCATGGAGCAATGACCGCGCATAAATTGCTTGCAAATGCCAGCATTGGGACCACGATTGGAGCCAGGGCCCGCTGAGCGCCAATTGCCGCCGCCGTTGTTAGAATTCTCTTGAAAGTTGTTGCCACCACTGCGCCAGTTGCCGCCGCCGCCGCCGCCTCCATTATTTTTACTCCTATGCTGATTGTTGCGACCATTGGGCATGGGTCCCATCATCATGGGTCCGGGTGGTCCCACTGGTCCCGGACCAGGACCTGGACCATTCATCATCATGGGTGGGAAATTGGGATTAAAGCCAGGCGGCACTGGTGCACCATAGCCATTACCCATAAAATTGGGATTAGGCATGGCATTCATATCCACTGCGGGACCATTCATCCACATGCCCGGTGGTGGTCCATTGAGTGGCATCTGCTGCTGCTGTTGCTGCTGCTGCTGCGGTGGTTGCTGCTGCTGCTGCTGGGGTGGCATAAAATTGCCAAAAGGTTGAAACGGATTGTTAGCTCCCAGCATCAAGTCATTTGCAGGTGGTGGTCCAGCCATCATATGATGTAATCCCTCATGGAAACCCATATCCACCGGTGGTACTCCCCCCGGAGATGTTGGACCATAACCCTTGGGCTCGGGCCAGGGCAAAGCACTGTAATCATTGACCGCATCTGGATTGCCAGTCAAATCATCCATGGGTATGACGGGTATATCATGAGCAAAATGTGGTTCCAGCTCCGCCTCGGCTCCACTATCGGGTATCATGTCCGGCGAGAAGTATAAAGCACGTAATGTGGTGGCTTCGCGATCGGCTTGCACTTGACGCTGCTTGGAGAGATTACCATTGGGATGATCGGGCACATTGGCCACTTCAAGTAGGGGACGCCATTCCATTTGTGGCTCCATATTGTCATCAAAGCCACGTCTGGATATATTTAAGGCATCACGTTCGCTATACCGTTCCATATTCTTCATTTCCAGGAAACTCTGTTTGGTCACATTCACACGCTCCGAGCGATCCACCTCAAAGTAACGTATCTGTGTGAGTTTATCCTCCGACTGCCAGGTGAGCTTCTTTTTGGGTCCCTTGCGACGATGCAGCGTTAGGACACCAGGTGGACCATCGGGTCCACAGCCCGGACCTGGAGGACGCGGTGTTATCTCTTCGCTAGTCTCCTCAGGCGTGGGACTTTTAGCACTAGCTGCCGCCTCATTGCGTTCCTTTTGCACCTTCTGTTCAATATCCTCCTTGACCCGTTTAAGGGGAATATCATCATCATCGGCCTCGTCCCGTTCCTTGAGACTATCGTCATTCTCCTTGGAGCTATCATCAGATTTTGAGCTCTCATCACCCTTGGATTCATCTAGAGTGTCCTGATAGAATTTCAAGGGTGCCAAAGGTGTATCCTTTTCGGTGGGTGAAGAAGCTGTGGCACGCTTGCGTTTAACCACCTTTTTGGGTTCAATCGAAGCGGCCAAGGCATCCGAAAAGAGATTGGTTTCCACCAGAGTTTGTACTAAAATGAGAAAAAAAGAGAGAGTAAAGGTATAAGTAAACAGATTTTATAAAAGGATTTGAAAAAAGGAACACTTAAAGATGAGGTTTTTTGCTTTTGTTGTGGTGGATCGAAGAGCTGGAAGAAAAAAACCTTTAAGTCACACAATCAAACATCTAAACATGTATTAGTGTATTTCATTTGCTTTTGCCTCAAGACAGAGAGCAAAAGCAGAGGCCTGGCATTCTCTGAGAGTCAGTTACAGTTTAAGTGAGCGAAAAAGTAACTGTAAAATGGTTCATAGAGCAAGAAAAGAGCATGTAGATTGTATGTAGAATGACTCATTTATACATAAGCTGTAGAGTTGGGTTAACTAGTTCTTATATTGTCGTATATTAGGTCTTATACTAAATTTCTTAGTACCTAGTGTGTATAACATGGAAAAATACATCAAGTAGGTGGTACTTATTCAGGATTCATTCAATTCCACTTAAATTTCTGCTCATTTTTCACACACTTTGAACAAATGTACATATCTCTACGAAGGATTAAGGGGGCTGTGGTCTGATATGTCAGTCAGTCAGTGGTTTGGGTTAAGAGATTTATAACTATATAAATAGATGTATAACAGACCGTAGACTTCATCTCCTAACCTATATAGAAACTAAAGCACTCCCAGTTCCAAAAATCACTTCCCACCCAAAAACGAACCAATTTCCTTACGATTTGGGTCGTTTTTGGGTCGAAAGCGTTTTGTAGAACACATGGGACCAACTTTAAATAGAATCCAACTTGCTCTTAACCCACTTAAATCAAAAGACTTCCTATTAGCTTAACAAATACCCAAAATTTCATAATAAAATTTACCAATCCAATAAAATTGTAAAGTAAGAAAAACAATACCGACCCAAAATCGACCCAAATCGTAGTGGAATTGGTTCGTTTTTGGATCGAAAGCGATTTGTGAAACACTTTGTAATATCTTAAAAAAAAGGATTTGCTCTTAACCCACTAAAATCAAAAGTCTTCCTATTAGTTTTACTAATAGCCGAAATCTCCATGGGTTCCACAAATCGCTTTCGATCCAAAAACTAGCCAATTCCCATACGATTTGGTTCGAAAGCGATTTGTGGAACACTTGGGAATATCTTCAAAGAAAATCGACTTGCTTAATACCGCCTTAAAAGCAAAAGATATCTTATTAATTTATCTAGTATTCCTTATAAATGAATATTTCAAAAAAATACTTCTTATTAAACATTCGCTGAACAAATGCGTTCTTCGATATTTCATAAAGGTCTTTTTTACCTAATAAAGTAAAAACTGTGTAAGTTTCTTTAAGATATCATTTCAAAATTGGAAATAAAGACTAATCAGGGCCGTTTTCTTATCTTCTAGATAGCGTTTATATTATTTATTCGAAATAGTTTTGAGTAGTGACCTAATCGTAAGAATAAGGTAAACGCTTTTAAGCAAGCATTAGAGCAGAGTTTGCCCAACGCCTATACTCGCAAGCCTCTTTTGTTGTTGCCTAGCTCACCGCTATAGCATACGAATTAACAGTCAAAGCTCGCGTCATACGCGAATCCATTTTCTTCTTTCTCTGTCTCTTCTTGTCTGTGGCTGCTCACAATAACTTTTGTTGGCGATTGAGAGTCAACTACGTCGGGAATTACACCATGAAGCAAACTAGTGAAATTTATGGGAATTCTTTCAGGCCTAATAAACGAATAATTTAGAAATACATCTAAATATCAGATACAGATACAGTAGTGTTTCCGAGGTGGCAGAACCATAATCTTCGAACGTTTTTTTTTTCATTTAGGGCTCGATATTATGTGAAGTTAAAGAGAATATTACAATTCATCTGTTAGTTTTCAGTTTCTAGAAACTATATGGCCACTGTTCTTTAGAGGTACGATTACACTACCTTACAAGGTTTTGTACAGGGTTTTCACCAGATACTCTCGATGAAGAGATTTTTGAATAAATATGAATTAAACGAGTTATTTCCTTCGAAATCATTTAGTCATTTTAAACCATATTGCGTCATAGAAAAACCAAATGCACTATGTCTGAGCCATTTTCTTTATGTCTGTTTTTAAGTTTTTGAAATATTAAATTTTGTTTCCCAGATTGAAAAAAAATTTAAATTAAAAAAAAAAAAGCTCTTGCTTGTAGGAAAGAGGTGTAGAGGGGAAAGCTACCCCACCACACCTCGTTCCAACAAACAACAGCTTTTTAAGAAACTTCATAAAGTTTGCTTCATCGTGTAAATGCGATCAAAGTTTCAAAATTTTAATTTTAAGAACAAAATCCAAACATTGTTTTTGGTTTTTCTGTATCGTTATATTCAGCTTAATTTACATAAAATCCATTGAGATTTGAAAAGGTTTCTTGATATTGCCAAAAGACTTGAAAGTGTAAGCATACGTACGTACGTACTGGTAAAGAAATTCGTTTCAGGACAAATCCCGAAATATCTAGCTTAAATATTGCAATCAATTTTCATATTTAGATATATTTTATCAAATTTTGGTATATTATTTTAAAAAATATGATGCTTGCCGAAAAAATGTTTTGTTAGCTAGTGTAGTGAATCATCCTTAGATAGGGCCCAATGTTGTTTGGTATTGTTTGTGTGTTGTATAATGCGGGCATACAAATTTTAGGAAGTATTCATAAAAGTGAAAACAGATGCTTATATGTTAGGCGATGAGACATATTTGATTGATTACTGAATTCTAGTTAGTAAACAATTTTCAAATTAAAAAAAAAAACTCTATCAACTTCTTCTCAATTAAAAAATAAATGTTTGGCTTTACAGACACAAAGGGCCAAGCCGAGATTCTTTTAATCTCTTGGCTCATGTGTCTGTTTCATTTTTGCTCAACAGAAAATCCTAAATGCCAAGTTTTTGGGAAGCTTTTTATGACTGCATACTTCACAACTGGAGGCAACTGGTAATGAGGGACAAACGCTACCCACTGAGCCACACAATTCCACTTCTTCAAAAGTAGTGTAATTTGCAGACCAAACCTGGTCTAAAGCCAGTTTAAAATAAATAAAAATGTTGGCTGAAGTGGAAATGTATATATATATTCCCCTTAAAGTTCTTTAAAAACGTTCTACTAATTTTTTTTGGGAATCGTTTTCTTATAAACTTAACTCCATTTATTCACCCACTTTGCTAACTAGTTTATAAAGGGTGGCTAATGAATGCTGCTACCAAAAAATTATATCAATTTTTGCCCATTTTTATGGGTACAGGGTATTATAATGTAATAGCTTTTGGTTCTGTGTGATTAATCGGTTACTTTAGATGCCCTGTGTACCTTGAGGGAATATGGACCTAAAGCAGAATCGGTTAATTTTTTTGTTTTGATTTTAGTTTGAAATTTTCAATTTAAAAAATATGCCTTGAAGAACGGAATTAAAACCAGCTCTTAAAATAATTTATTTGAACGAACCGAAAGCCCTGGCAGCTAGTGCTCCTTTAATAAGAATATTTTTGTTAACCTTCTCTCTTTAATAAAATAAAAAATTTATTTGAATTTAAAAAAGGTTTATTTCCGTTTAATAATGTAGCATTATTCGTTAGCCACTCTATATAAGAGCTTAGAGTATTTGTGGTGGTCAGAAAATAAAACGGGCTTTCTTTTGTTCGATAACTTAACTTTTTTTAGATTTTGTTTGAATATCATTATTGAAAGTTATGAAATTGATAATCCCAGTTGTTATACAAATCGTTTGGGAATTGGTTCGTTTTTGGGACGCATGGGAATAGCCCAGAAATCACTGATTCTGCTTTAGAAAAATTCTTTGTAAACTCTTTCAACTGTTGATGTCGAAATAAAAATGTATATATTCCCTTACCATTTCTTTAAAAAGTTCTACTCATTTTTGGGTATTTTGGGAATCGTTTTTTCATAAACTTAACTCAATTTATTCAGCCAGTTTATAAAGGATGGCTAAATATCAACTTTTGTAAACTCAAGAGTTTCTTTCTAAGTTAAAGTAAAATTAACTGTTACAGCCCCAAAGGGCCAAGCCAAACTTCTTACAATCTGTTTCCTTTCCTTCTACCTAGGTAATTATTAGAGTTAAATTGTGCTGCGTGTATTTTAGGGTCTGGAGGTGGTATTAGCCAGATTTAGGTATATATATGTTATAGATTTTTGATCATAAATCTGGTTTATTTAGATATTTAGAAAGTTTTTGGGGCTGAAATGCAATTTATTTGCATAAAAATAAAAGGAAAGACCAAAATGTTGAAAAAAAAACACGAGATTTCTTGAAAAAACCTGACTCAAGCGTTTGGAATAATCAAATAAGAAATTTGAGAATAATTGGCCTCAGATTTGTAAGCTTTAATACAGACGCTCTTTAATTCCCCAAAAAAGGAGGATGAAGGTCATCAAAGCGAGCTTAAGAACCAGAAAACCAAAATGGTTGAAATATGACGAGATTTCTTGAAAGAAACTTGAAAAGGCAATTGTAACCCGATCTGTGGGCTCTTCAGACAGAAAATAAACGCTCTTTAAATCCTAGAAAAGGAGGAAGCGAGCGTTAGATATGCAGATCAAATTATTAGATTTCTTTACAATAAAAACGTGACTCATACGTTTAAGATATAAGAAACTTGATAAAGTAATTGTCTCCAAATCTGTGGGCTCTTCATACAAAGCTCTTTAATTCCCAGAATGGGAGGATGAAGGTCATCAAAGCGAGCTTAAGATACAAAAAAAACCAAAATGGTTGAAATATGACGAGATTTCTTGAAAGAAACTTGAACGAGCAATTGTAACCAGATCTGTGGGCTCTTTATACAGCCAGTAAGTACGAGATTTAAAGGAAAGAAATGCTTCTTAAATCCCAGAAAAGGAGGAAGCGAGCGTTAGATATGCAGATCCAGGGCAAACAGCCGTACATCAAGGCTCCAGGCCAATTCTAAAGGCCATTGCTCCTAAAGTTCAAGCTCAAATCTGAGGTTCCAATTTGATCGTGCCCAAATCAGTTGAGGAAAAAAAAAAAAAATCTTCAGGCTTTGTTAATACCACCTTTTAGACCTTGGTAGCACGCTGCCCAAAACCAAGACCCCAGACTGTCTGTATATATGTAAGTGGTATGTTTAGTGGGAGTACCGCCAGCTCAAAGTTGTTGTTCATATTTGTTTAATGTGTGTTGTTGCGAGTGTTTTCTTTTCTTTTTTTATTTCAATAGAAAAAGTGTCAATTTTTCTAAAGATAAATGCGTATTTTATTCTTTTTTTTTTTAAGGAGCTGCTTGCTTCATCATCAAACTACATACCTTATAAGCTAAAGCAATTTCAAAAGTGAGGATTAAAACAAATACTTAACACCAAAAAATTTGATACTTTAGCATCGCGGCTCGTCAGGCGCATGCGCTCAGGTGGGTGGGGGGGTGGTGCAAGACGTCTTCTCTGCGGGGGTGTTGGCAGCAGCAGCTACTTTACCCCTTAACCCACCCACAAAATTAAACAGCAGATCGTACGACACACACAACAAAACAAAAGCAAAAAATCACATCCTTGTGTTCCTGTGAATGAAACTCAAAGGCAAAAAGGCACTGATTAGTCTGATTTAAAATAAAGAAAAGCTTACTCTTTTTGGGTGCAATAAGCTTGGCAGCTCCAGGACGTTCCACATGACCGCTAACATTATTGATATCAATTTTGGGCTTCTTTTCCAGGGTGGGTGACTCTCGGGGTGGCGGCGAGGGACGTTTGAGGGAGACAGCAGCGGGTGGTGTGAGTAGATGCAGCCGTGGATGTGGGCTTCTTGAGACCCTTACGTGAGGGTGGCGGTGGTGCCTCTTCGGTCAAGCCATGAGAACGAAATTTAGATTGATATGTCTTGACAGTGGGTGCCTTATCGGTGATCTCTATGGATATGGAGGCTTTTCTAGATAAGATGGGTATGGAACGAGGCTTGATGGCAGCGGCTGCTGGTGGTGCTTCGGTGGCAGGTGGTGGCGGTGGCATCAGTTGGTTATCTTTCTTAGCAGAGCTACTAGAGGACTTTAATTTATCCTTGCGTTCTTTAGACGAGCTGCTGCTGCTGCTGCTGGAGGAGGAACTGGATTTTGAAGAGGACGACTTGTGCTTATTTGAGCTGGAGGAGGAACTACTGCGTTCTTTATCTTTATCTTTGCTGGAACTTGAACTAGAACGTGATTTGTCCTTGGAACTACGATGATGGGAAGAGGAGGAGGAGGAGGAAGAGGAGGATGATGATTTCTTTGAAGAACTCTTAGAGGAGGAGGAAGAGGACGACGACGATGAAGACTTATGGCTAGAACGGTGTGCAGACGACGAGGATGACTTATCCGTTGATTTTCTCTTGTCTTTTGAGCTGCTTTTAGACTTTTCCTGCATTTCTCTCTTATCATCTAAATTTGTAACATCTTCGGGCTGTTCCTCAGCAGGCTTTTCATTTGTTTTATCCACCGTTTTCAATTTGATGGTTAAATTTTTGGATTTGTTATTTTGTTGAGGGGCAGAGGTGATGGTATAATTGAGTGTAACCAACGGATTAGCACTGCTATCCGTGCTATCTGAAGAGGCCGAGGGTGAGTCCACAGAAGCAGCCGCTTCAGGGGATTCGTTCAATGTCTGCTGTTGTGGTGGTGGTGTGGGTGCTGAAGCGGCCACCGTGGGCTGCGCCGTAGTAACTGAAGCGGTGGGCACTGCTGCTGCTGCTGCTGCTCCAGTGGAATTCTCCGTAACTATTTTCAACCACTGTTCCACCAAACGTTTGGCCAAAATGCGCACACCTTTAGTTAATAAAAAAAAATTAGTTAAATCTTAAACACAAATTCCCGCTAAATCTTAGACTTACCCTCATTGCCGCCATCCTTGCACAAACCCTTGACCAATATGGGTGCCGAATTGATCTTCAAACGATTAACATCCACCGGGCAGAGTAGTAAAAGTTCCAAAATTTCCTGCACCAAAGGCCAATTCATGGCACGTATGGCATCATTTAGCCAGGTATAAACCAAAGACCAGCCACCCACGGACATAAAGTCACCCAGTAGCTCAGTTTTGGTAGATTTTAAAATTTGCACATAAACGCATTTGGAAACCAATTTCTTAGAATATTTGGCCATTAGACTGCAAAAAAAAAAAAAACAAATTTTAAATTTTAACCGTCAAACACTAGAGGGCGCCACTAAGCTACTTACCCAGCAATGCGCTTGACTTCATGTGGACTCAAAATGCCGCCATTGTTATCTAATAGCACCCGGAGGCACTTTAATAACTGTAAAGGCACTATGCGTGGCTAAAAATTAAACAATAAACATTAACTTAATTAACTCAGCCCTATTAAAAAAAAAAACAAAACACTCACCATTTTATACAATTCAATCAAAAAGTGTGGCAACGCTGTCGGCCACAGGCAGGCAGACACACACACACACTACTTAATAAATCCGCGTATGTGTGTAAAAATTTTCACCAGATGACGTAAGAGGCCACAGAGAGATCTAAAATCATACAACAAAACAAAAAAAACGACCACTAAAATAACATACAGATTGCGGGTTGAATACAAATAAAATAAACGCACGGGCTTGGTTAAAAAGAAAAAAAAACCCAAAAATTTCTCTCACAGCTAAAGCGTCAGCAACAACCAACAGCACAAAGTAAGCCTATCGATAGATTAGGTCAATCGATAAACGCAAACCTAGGAGCTAACCACTCGTCTTAAGATAATTAATTTAATTTTTTTCCAAAAAAAAAAACAATTTAAATTTAAGCGTTTTGAAACACAATTTGTTTTTAGCTGCTGTGCAAGGTTTTTATCGAAATAAATTTTCTTCAAGCCGAGTTGGCAGCACCCATGTGCTTAGGCGTCGACCACACGCCCTGGCGTCGCCATTTTGTATTTTCACCAGAACAAAATTATCTTTTTTTTTTTTGCTTTTCACAACTGCGTATTACTTGCTCTATCTCTGTCTAACCAAATTAATCAGCAACTTTTTGCACCAACACACATCCACACCCCATTAAATATGTATGCCAACTTTCTTTTCCACTTTCTGCTGTTGTTCTTGGTTGATAAAAATATTGTTTGTGCCTACTAGAAAATATTGTATAATAATTCAGTTTAGTTTTTCAACGGCCTTACTAGATTTTCTTTTTTATTATTTTGGTGACGTTTTTATTTTGCTTTTGTAGTCCGCCGTCCGAGATTACAAAATTCCTGACGTTTTCTGCTTGGTATACAAACGAGAAATGAGAACGGGGGTACTCGCGTGCAGTATGACCATCAATGAGTTAGCAAAATATACCGAGTTGCTTACGTAAGGCGCAATTTTTAATTTTTTTAAATTTTATTTAAACTTTTGGACTAAATTATGCTTTAGAATAATAGAGTTGGTGAGGGAAATTGTTTTAAATTCAAATTTTCTTGGAATTAAAATGCTTAAAAAATTTATATGCCAAATTAAAAATCAAAATATACCTGATTTGTTTAACGTCATGACGTAAACTTGCTACGTTTTGTCTCACTTAATACAAAGGCATGAAAATGTTTTCCCCTACGCACCACCACCCACCTGGCCACTGGCCTGCGTCTTATATTTCAAAAATGCAACAGGAACCAGATGAAAATTTTATATACAATTTGAGACAAATTAAAAAAATTGTAACTATGAGAGCTTAAGCTGGACATGTTTAAAGAACGGTCTCTTTTTAGCTCATAGGGTAAAGCAAATTTGGCTAATTGATAGCCGAGAGCAGCAGCATATTGCAATAACGGGGTGAGGCAAGGTTAAAAAGTAAGGGGCCCGCGACAGTGAGAGCAAAGGTGTACAGTTGTGCCGATTTTAATGAACTAGTTCGAATGAACTATTCATTTAAATGAACTAATGAACTAGGTCTCAAAAAATGAACTATATTTAAAAAAAAATGAACTATAGTTCAAAAAATTAACTATAACTAGAAAGTGAATAGTTCATCAAAAAATAAACTAGGTCATTGAAATGAACTAGATTTTTAGACTCTTCAAAGGAGCCAGCTTAATGCTGAAAAAAGACTGCTTCCCCGTAGAGTTGGAGAATCTAGTTCATTTCAATGACCTAGTTCATTTTTTGATGAACTATTCACTTTCGAGTTATTGTTCATTTTCGAATTATAGTTCATTTTTTTAAATATATCGAATAGTTCATTTTTAAACTATTGTTAATTTTGTAAATTTTGAGAACTATTCACTTTCGAGTTATAGTTCATTTTCGAATTATAGTTTATTTTTTGAACTATTGTTAATTTTTTGATAAACTATTCACCTTTGAACAATAGTTCGTATTTTGAACTATTCTTTATATTAATAACCAATTATGCAGCAAATTTACCTTCTCAATTTTCATTTGAATTTTGAAACGTTTCTAAAACGAAGGTCTTTCCATTAAATATTGATACAGTTAGGGCCGATTTCTCATCTCATACATAGCATTTCTCATCTCATTCAAAAAATGAACTATTCAAAAATAAACTATAGTTCAAACTCTGAGACCTTGTTCATTAGTTCATTTAAATGAATAGTTCTTTCGAACTAGTTCATGAAAATCAGCACAACTCTACTTCCCCGGTTATTCCGCCATGATCGGCCTATATATTATATATGGCTGAATTTCTGAAAAGGTCCTACCTCCATTCTTTTTCAAACATTCAGTATAGATGATTTTTGGGATGCTGATTACGAAAAAAAAAATAGTCAAAGTAGGCGCAAGTTAATTGTTGTGTTAAATCCGAAAAAAACCGTTATTTTTTTTTTATTATTGCATATATGTCAGAAGATATTCACTTTATGAAGAAATGTTTCAGGCAAAAATGGAAGATATGATAAAAATGCATGTTGTATGTTTAATGACTTTTTATCAAAAAACTTATAGTTTTGAAGATAAACACAAAAATCATGTCCTTTGTATGAATTTGAAAATTCTTCCGTGAACGAGGAAGCTGGTCACACTGAAATTACATCGATAAAGATAGAGGTGGCCAATTTTTAGTATTTTGTTTTAGTCAGCATCCCAAAATAAATAAAAACAATTTTTTTTTAATCGGAAGTAGGTCCTTTTCGGAAGTTTATCCCCAATATCGTATTGATATTATCGATTTTTAAAAATATGGACAACCCTTTTGTGAAGATCAAGGGTAAGCCTGACTTTGATCTGTGATGTGGTGAAATGTTCTGTCCATTCTTGTTCAACCCTGGCTCTCTCAGTAAACATTTTCCATTCCTGCCTCACCTTGTGATTATACCAATAACATTAAGTAGATTAATAATAGATTCAAATTAAAAATTAAATAATAAATAATTTTATTTTCCACATTTGTATTTATTAACTTTCAAATCGGTATCTATGTAATTTTTCGAATTAAAGTCATAAAACTCGGTTTTGGAACCAGTGTGCATACTCATCATCATGCAATGACAGGGATGTTAGCTGAGAGCTTGCAGTCTCCCACCTTGCCTCACCCTGTGATTACAACATGACCCAGTATGGTGTAAATAAGGCTGTGGCATATTCGGAGAGCGCTCTCTTTTATTTGCTGCCAGCAGCTGCCATCGCTTCAGTTATAATTTACTGTTCGTTGCGAAAGGACGCGCAAGTCATGTGTGTGTGTATTAGTGGGGTTTGAGTTTTTGAGCAAGCCGCGCAGTGAATAATACAACAATAAAAAGTAAGGCAAATACGGAGAAGGCCTCTTTTTGTAGTTCACACTCTTAAGTGTGGTGAATTCATTACTTGTGAGCAAGGTGTATCTAATTTACTGTTGTGGTGGTCATTCAAGAGATTTCAGTTCATAGCTTACATATTGACAGTGTGCTATTCATACAAACGTTGTTTGTCTCACTCTTGCGCATTGACGTAAAAATCTTCGAGGTTACAAATTGTATTGTTCGCCACACCCAAGGTGTATCTATTACAGGTGCAACGGTCATTCAAAAGCTTCCAGTTTATAGCTTAAAGCTTTGAGCTTACAAATTTTATTGTTCGCCACACCTGTAATAGATATGTATATCTTGCTTGTGAGGGAGCGGCGTAAATTTGCTAATTCAAATATTTGTCAAGCGCGAGAGAGAAAGAGAGAAAAAGCACCCGCTATCATCACTATGCAACAGGCATTTAAAATGGGACGGGCCATGGTGGAATTATGCAAGGTGTATCTACAAGGTGTGGCGCTTAATAAAATTTGTAAACTCAAAATTTAGTGTAAAAGTTGATTTATTATCTGGTGTGAGTGTGGATTTGTGAGTCTGAATTGAGCCTGTTGTAGTTATGTAGGTAGCATGCTGCCTCTTTTTGAGAGAGTCTGGGGAAAATCAGCCAGTGAGTCAACGAATGGTATAATAATATAAGGTAATCATCACCATGCGAGTGGAGTACCACGATACAAAGCCTGCTTAGGTGTATCAAATAATACCTTCCACATTGACATTTGCTTTGCTACTGACTGTTTTTCACCATTTGACTGGTACCCCAAAAAGAGGCAGCCTAACTTACTGACCTCACCTTATATAATTCCACCATGAGTCAATGGCTGTCAATGAATGAATTTCTGATGACTCTACCTTATATTATTGTACCATGGTAAGGACGAAAGTGAAAGAGACTGACAATATGCAAGGTATTAAGTAAAAGGCTCAAATGACCGCCACACCAGTAATAATTCCATTATGTTTTCGCCCCCGTCTCATCAATAATGTTTTCACCACACCTCTAAGTCATGCAAAACATGATGTAATTATATAGGGTGAGGCCAGTAAAGCATGCTGCCTCTTTTTGGGGTACCAATGAAGTGGTGAAAAGCAGTCAGTCTGAATGGTAGAAAGTAAAGGTGCGCGCGTGACGTGAAATTAAACGTGTCACGACATGATCGTAAGAAAACATATTACCGTGCGTGTGCATCCGTGATCAGTTCGTGATTCGTACGTGTTCACGTGATCATTCGTGAACCCCTACTTAAATCGTGCGTGACGCTAAACGCCCAAAAAATTCTGCGCGGAAATCGTTTTTATTGCGTGTATCGTACGTTACGTGAAGGAAAATTTGCTCACGCGCGCAACTCTAGTAGAATGCAACGGCTGTTAATATGCTAGTGCTCATTGGTACCCCGGTCGCTTGGTGAATTTGTGATGACTGTACCTTTATATTATGTACTATTATATCATGAGTGCGACAACCTTTTGTATCAAGTGTCAGCTGCAAACTGAAGAAATGTCAACTGAAAAAAGACCGCCTCACCATTTTCGTTACACCATGATGGCTGCCTGCATGGTGTAATGATACCTGTTGAGTCGCTTACTCTCCTTTGTCAACCGAGAGCTTTTGCAAAAACCGCGAGAGGAAGCACAGACTAGGGAAATATAGACTGAACGATTGCACTGCTTTTTTTGGTTGCGACGCTGACGTTCTATTGTTTGAGAAAAAAAAAGGTGACGCTCGATGATTCGAGAGAGAAAATCGCGTTGCAAACAGCTGTTTTAATAGTTTTCTTAAAAGCTTTTGTTTGTGGGAAAGAGGTGTGTTGGGGTAGAATTCCCCTCTATGCCTCTTTTCTACAAGCAAGAGCTTTTTCAAAAACTTCAAGTTTCTTTTATCGTGTAAATCCCGTCTAAGACTCATCAAGGCGAAAAGACTCGAATGTGATTGAAAATTTCATAAAATGCTTGCTGGGAAGGGCAGTACACAAACTTTGTATGTATGTGTGGACAGCAAGCAAGCCAACGTGCAGGGCAGAAACCACCTTTCGCATCAAGTTTCAGCTGCCACAGATTAGGGAAGTATAGACTGAACGTTTGCTTTGCTGATGCGTTACAGACGTTTCGAAAGTCCAAGTTGTATCTATCATGGTGTGGCGATCATTTAAAAGCTTTCATTTCATAGCTTACATTTTGTCAGCTGTCTGTATCACTCCGAGCTTACACATTTCAGTCACCACCAATTCAGAAAATGATACACCTTCATTGAGTCGAACTCGAAAGCTCGTAGCTGACAAGCGCCTCACCAGGTATCATTTCACCATGACTCCCACTCACTCATCTTCGATTTTGAGCTAACAACTTTTCAACTGTATTACTTTACTTGCAGTTTTGTGAAAATGTCTGCTCAATATTGTTGCTTATGTCGAACCAAAGTATTTAACGTAACGGTAAAACGTGTACCGCAAAATGAAGATAAAAGAAAATTGTGGTCGGAGTGCACTGGTGTTGAACTTAAAAAAAGAAGCACAATATGCGAATTGCATTTTCAAGATAGTGACTTTTATACGCCTGAAGGCGGTGAAAATAAACGCAGACGCCTCTTGGATACGGCAATACCAAAAGCAGTATTTCAGTATACAGAACATCATGTGTCGGATACAAAGCAAAATACAAATGATTTTGGTTCGCAAACTGAGTAAGTTGTACCCCTGGTAAAATCATTACTGGTGAGGCGGCCGCTCATACTTGACATATCATCAGTGTGCAACTGACAGTTGAAACGAAAGGTTGTTCCACGCATGAGTGCTAACACAGCTCTTCCGTGTTTTATTTATAGTTTGTGAAAATGTCGAGCCAATATTGTTGCGTATGTCGAAAAGTAACAAACATTACTGTAAAACGCGTACCACAAAATGAAGAAAAAAGACAAATATGGTCAGAGTCAACTGGTGTTTCATTTAAAAAGAACAGTACAATTTGTGAATTGCATTTTGATGAAAGTGACTTTTATATGCCCGAAGGCTGTTTAAGTAAGCGCAGACGCCTCTTGAATACGGCCATTCCAAAAGGATTGTATCTATATACGGAACACCATGTGTCGGATACGAAGCCCAATACAAGTGATTTCGGTTCGCAAACTGAGTAAGTGGTGCAAACATTACGGGTGAGGCGGCTGTCACTTGAAGCGAAAGGTTGTTCCTTTTTACTTGACATTTCTTAAGTGTATAGCTGACACTTAAAATTTTTGCTATTTAATTTACAGTTCGTGAAAATGTCGAGCCAATATTGTGCTCTATGTCGTAAAGTAACAAACATTACCGTCAAACGTGTTCCACAAAATGATGAAAGAAGAAAATTGTGGTCTGATACCATTGGTGTTTCACTTAAAAAAACGAATAAACTTTGCGAATTGCATTTTCAAGACACTGATTTTTATATACCTGAAGGTAGTGAAAACAAACGCAGACGCCTCTTGGAAAGTGCCATTCCAAAAGGATTATTTCAGTATACGGAACATTATGTGTCGGAAACAAAGCCCCATTCAAATGATTTCAGTTCGCAAACTGAGTAAGTGCCGCCTCACCATCATAACACTAGCTTTTCATATTATCTTTTACTTCAAAACCATTTCCTTGTTCTTTCTAGAAAAGAAATTGTGGATTGTGGTATAGCCCTACAGAACCTGCGTTTGCAATTACGTGTTACCGAACTGGAGAAAGAGAATGCCGCCCTGAAACGTGATATTGCCAAACACCAAACATTGCAAAACTCCATGAATAAATTATTCACCGGACTCTCAACTGCGACAAATGGCTAGTGAGGGGAAACGTATTAATTGGAAGCCCGAAGATATGACCAATGGCATTTGCCTTCATGCAGCTGGACCACGTGCCTATCGTCATCTATTAAAAAAAGGATTTCCCCTACCCTGCGAACGTACATTGCGTCAATGGACCCAAAAATTGGATGTACAACCGGGCATGTTGGATTTCGTACTCGAGTTAATGGAGAATGCCATAAATGATGCCGAAGATGACAAAATTTGTGTTCTCTCATTTGAAAAAATGAAATTAGCCGAGGGAAGTTCTTCACACAACTATGTTCAAGTTGCCATGGTGCAGGGTCTTCAAAAATCATGGGAACAGCCAGTATACTTTGACTATGACACTTCCATGACTGTGGACATTCTGTGTGATATCATGGATAAATTGTACAGAGCAGGCTATAAGGTGGTGGCGATGGTGTCGAATCTGGGGCCAGTAAATTCCAAGCTGTGGAACAATCTTGGTGTGTCATCGGGTAAGAATATAATATGTAATACCCTTTAAAAATACTTACCAAGAAAACTAGTATACTGTGGAGCAAGAAACTTTAGGTAGTATCACCTCACATTACCAATTTTTCTGCTGATCAATGAAATAGACTAAAGGATTTTCTATAGAAAATAACATTTTTATAATCCACTAGCTATATACCCAGCGGCGATCGGGTTCTTAAAAATTGTGTTGATATTTTTTTTCACAAAATTTTATGAGAGACTTTGTAATATTTGATCAGGTTCGGAATCACTTTCCACAAACTGGTACTGAACGAGTTTTACACACCAGAAAATTCATGAGACATAGCCTACGAATCTTTCCCGATTGACATAAACATACTGTGAAAATTTCATGAAGATTGGTTGAGTGGCTACAGAGATATGGCTCTGAACCACTATTAAACCGGTTTAAACCTATGATTCTTTCCTGATTGATATGAACATACTCTGAAAATTTGATAAAGATCGGTTTAGTGGTTTAGACGCCTATAAGGAACAATCAAACATGCAAATTAATACTAAAATTTGTAATGATTTTGTCCAGGAAACTGGCACCGTATACTATAAAGAACCGATTACAACTTAGAACTGGAACCCCAATATTATGATTTTTTTGAGAACCAGTATTCGGGGAGCGTTATTTTTGGAACCGAATTGAACGAATTAAATCGAAACATTGTAACAGAACAGTTAACAAACAATTTAAGAAAATGTACCTAAATGGTGTGCTGTTAAGTTCCTAGAAAAGCTTACACTGTATTCGATATTCTATCCTTTTATCGGAAAAAGCAAATAATAAACAAATATTTTTGAATAAAAATGTATTTTTATTTGCTCTTTCTCCACTGCGATTGAGGCACTCCTAAAACATGGGTTTTAAAGGCATCAACAGCTTCGAACGGCGTAGAAAAACGTTCACCAGGCAGTTTAGTGTTGATGTTTGGGAATTACAAAAACTAGTCTACAGCGCATAACCCATCATTTCGTAGTGTGTGGACGGGTCACCTTGGAAGTGTTTGAGAATGACTTCGTGTCGGGTTTCAAAGACTTCCGTCAAAATGATCGGTGTTCCGTCAAATTCGGCCGTTTCAACGCTTGCGTCAACGGACAGTGGCATCGCCGTACCACCAGCTATTTGCTTCGTCCTACGTGGCAAAAAACTTTTGTGGGATTTGGTTCGTCTTGGCTGTTTTGATTCCGGCTTATACGCATATATCCATGATTCGTTACCTATGACGATCTTATATACGTCATTTAAAGCACCGCAATCGTATTTTCCCCAGCATTTCTTTGCACCAATCCACACGGGTAATTTTTGAGCGATTTTTATGCGGAATCCAACGCAAAGAATCCTTTTGCTGGAACTAATGTTTAGGGATGTTCACCCACAGCACTAATGTTTTCTGGCACAACCGATTTTGTACGACCCTCACGAAATTCGTCGCTGAGCAAACTACGACCACGATTGAATTCACTATACCAGCGTCATACAGTTGTTTTTGTTCCTTTAAATTTGTAAAACAAATTAATCTTTTGATTTTGATTTATTTGATCCAATATTGTTGTAATTGTTATAGTTTTTATTAGGCCATATCTCGCTCATATCCTGCCGCAGTACATTGGGACTTGGTTTGCCCCTATCCTGGAGACAATTCTAATTGATTCGCATCAAAATTTGTGGGGATTATCTAAAAACCAGGGACTTGTAATCTTACACGAGAACAGGAAACGACTTTATCGAGATCTCTTTGAGAAGTACTCTCTTTGTCTGTTGACAAAGGATATGTGGCTCATCTAGGATCCGGGGTCGCGAGTTCTTAAGTTAATCCTATTTTTATTTTACAATTTAGAAAGCCATTTTTTTAATTTTCCATAAAATATTTTTTCTTATTTTCAGAACAAAGTTGGTTTGCGCATCCATCAAATCCAGAATTGAAGGTTTTTGCCTTTGCTGATGCATCCCATCTGATACAGTTGGTACGGAATCAATATTTGGACACCGGCCTCTTGGTGGAGAATAAAATTCTTACAACCGAAACCATTCAGCAAGTCATGAGGCATTCGGCTTCTTCAGATTTGGCCATCATGTGGAATATCAACGAAGACCATTTGACAATTCGAGGATCAGAAAGGCGAAAGGTGAAGCTAGCAACGAAATTGTTATCCAATACAACCGCAAACGGCATCAGGCAATGCTTTAACCTTGGCTTAGACGTTTACCAGGCTACGGAAACGGCAGACTTTGTACAACTGATGAGCGATTGGTTTGACATATTCGACGCCAAGCTAACCAGCGAGGACAACTCGGACGACAGTTCGAAACGTCAATTTGGGGAAGATTTGGATACGCAACGCTTAGTGCTTACTAAAATGAACACAATAATGTCTGAGCCGATAGTGCCGAATGGCAAACGGAATCAGCCCTTTCAAAAGGGAATTACCGTTAGCAACAATTCGTTGATCCAGCTACAGGAGTATTTGCTAAAGCAATATGGCATACAAAATGTTTATACAAATCGTTTGCAACAGGATATGTTGCACAACTTTTTCCAACAAATGCGTACGAATGGCATTAAGCACGATGTACCCAAACCCTTGGAGTTTAAATACCGTTTACGCAAGTTTCTGTTGACGAAATTTGGCTTCAGCAGCCTTAAGAGCAAAGTTGAAGTGTTGGATTAATCGAAATGTATTTTACTAGTTCACCGACTGACTGATTCATCAGCGCACAGGCCAAATGAAAAAACAACTATTCTTTAGCCGATTAGCTTTAAGCTTAAGTTCGGCTACTCTATTTTAGCATTAAAAATAATTCTTAAACATTTTGTAGAATTTTTAATGGGGGGGATGAAGATTCTTAAAGATTTTTGTTAACCCTTGAAATATTTAGTTTTTAGCAAAAATAACGAGAACAAGTAAGAAAGTCGCTCAAGCCCGACTGTAACATACTCTGTACCTGTTAAAGATTGTACATAAATGAAAACTTTTTAAGTGCTGCCCAAAACGATATCGGCCAGTGCTGCCCATCGTAATTATTTGATTTGCCTATAACTCGACTATCGTTCATCTGATCTGGAAATGGTGTATGGGTGATCGATAAGTAATGATGAACATAATATATGTCTAGAAGGTTCGAAAAATATATCTTCAAAATTGTGGGAGATATGGGGTAATTTTCAAATTGCGGGGGTGGCAACTCTACTATAGTTCATCTGATCCCGAAATGATGTATGTGTGATCGATAAGTAATGATGAACATAATATATGTCTAGAAGGTTCGAATAATCTATCTTCAAAATTGTGGGAGGTATAAGGTCTTTTCTAAATTGCCGGGGTGGCAACTCTACTATCGTTCATCTGATCGGAAAATTATGTATGGCGAATCGATAAGTAATGATGGTGAAAATATATGTCTAAAGGGTTCGATCAATCTATCTTTAAAATTGTGGGAGATATATGGTCTTTTCCAAATTGCCGGGGTGGCAACTCTATTACCGTTCATCTGATCGGGAATGGATGTATGGTGGATCGATAAGTAATGATGATTAAAATATATGTCAAGAAGATTCAAAAAATCTATTTTCAAAATTGTGGGAGATATGAGTATTTTTCCAAATTGCGGGGGTGGCAACTCTACTATCGTTCATCTGATCAGGAAATTATGTATGGCGGATCGATAAGTAATGATGATTAAAAAATATGTCTAGGAGGTTCGAATAAACTATCTTTCAAATTTTGGGAGAAATAAGGTTTTTTCCGAATTGCGCGGGTGGCAACTCTACTATAGTTCATCTGATCGTGAAATGATGTACGGCGGATCGATAAGTAATGATGATTAAAATATATGTCTAGGAGGTTCGAATAAACTATCTTCAAAATTGTGGGAGATATAAAAGGTCCAAACAAGCTAGTTTCAAAATTGTAGGGTATAATACCACAAATACTCAATAATTGTTATTTGTTAATCGACTTGACGGATACTAGACGATTGGAAAATTTAAGTATGTAGTTTCATATAGCATATCGGTTGGGAATAAAAACTTGCTCATTTTTGAATTTTACACACAAAAATTTGGTGATTTAAAACAAGTTTTTGTACCACATTTGGTCCAAAATTTTATGGATGGATGTTAAATTAAGAATAAGGCCATATATTTTTAATAAATTGCATAAAACCTCGATCTATATAAAATTATTGAATTCGCACAGGGCTTTTTTAATTCAAACACTCACCCTCACGCCTCACCCTGTGTAACTTTCACATCCATCTGGCAGCACTCAAACTCAATCTTGTCATTTCTAACTTTCGCTCATACGGTCACACTGCACTGAGGCAAAAAAAAAAAAAAAAAAGAAAAGAAATAATTGAACAATATTCAACGAGAAAAGTGTCGTCTATTTAATAGCAATAACAAAATATATATTGCCCGCGTGTTCCACACCCCACAGCTTGTATGCGGCGTCTGAAGAAACTGTCCAAAAGTCACAGTGTGACGGGCACTCAGGAATTGGAGGGCCATGGCAGCTCAACGGCAGCTGAGACTTCAACGGCGTCGTCGGCGGCTTTGGATACGAATGGAAATGGCAGTCAAAAGGAGTTGCATCTAAATCCGGATATCTTTAAGCATTTCGATAAGGCCGGCAGAAGTGAATTGTACGTGCATATAACACACACACACTCTCACACACACACACACACACACATGTAAAAATGTACTCTACCCACTGAAACGGCGCGAGATTTGCAAAAGGGGCTTAGAGTCTGTCGAGAGGATTGAGTGGTTTATACAGATTAATGTATGTACATACATGCATGCATATTTAATGCAGAATTGTGTTGGGAATTGGTGTTCCAATACTGTTTGATTCTACCAAACGGTTGGTTAATACCCAACAAACATTTTCCTCGCCGGAAACACCAATACTTTGTGGGCATACTTGGCGATAATGATCTATGTAGATTTTTTTTGTTATCTGACCAATAATTTTGTTTGAAAAAGCACTTAAAATCAATTTTCGGTTTCGTTAATTCAACATACGCCTACGAGCGTAGAGGGTACTGTTTCAAACGAAAAGTTGTAATTTTTGCCATACAAATAAGCTAGATCACATAGCTTTTCGATTTCCTTTTTCTCCATGAAAATATTAATATTTTATATGTTTTTTAGGTAAAATAAAAAAATTCGTTTAAAAAGAAACCATGCTTCTCGAGGAAATTCTTTTTGGAATTTTCTGGGTCAGACATTTACAATTTAAAGTTGTTGAAAGAAGAAATTTTTGTCAGCTTGGAAAACACACGACCCCAACTAAATACTTTTCTTTGATGCTATATGTCCCATACAGAATTGAGGAAAAGAAGAATACATGCTTGTCTGACATTTCTGATTTTTGTCCCGATGTCCAATGACTTTATTTCCCATGATGATTTTCCATGATTCTGTTAAACATCAGCCTGGCATCTTTTAGTATTTAATTGATATAGGCATCTCCGAAAAAATGTCTACCAGGAGTCAATTTTTATAGTCGGCCAGCTCAATGGATATAATATAGATAAAATAGTCTACATATTTACCTTTAAGTATATATAAGGGAAATTTCTTTACGACCATTCTAAGTCCCAATATCAGCACAAATGTTCACCTACTTTGTACAACAAATTTGTTGCTCAAAACTTTGATTTTCAAATGACCATAAAATAGCTTTATACTAAGCTAAGGTGCTCCCAACCTATACCAAATTTTAATTTAACCAATTTTGTACCCTCTAATGTTAAACCACAATTGAAAACTCTTTTAGTTTGTCATTTGTATGCATGTTTATATAGGGGTTTTTAATTCACTGAGAAAAAAACATTATTTTAATTGCAACCCAATTTTTTCTGCTCTTGAAAATGGGAAACACATTTTTAGAAAATATATTTTCGTTCAAGATTTTTTGCACGTCACTTACGAACGAAATTCTGACGGCTTTACCAAAACTGTGGTCGCTCGATCTGTTATTGAAAGATATTGGTAAACCAGAATGAAATGCAAAAAAAATTTCAATTACTCGCAGTCTTGCTTAGGTTTCGAGAAATGGAATTATGAAAATATTTTTGGGCATTTCCTTTCGTTGAACGGCTGTTATGTGCGCCGCTGTTGGCATACCAGCTATTCATAAATTCTGCACAGACTGTGAAGACTTTTCATGTAGATTTTGTAAGGCACTACAGTACGTTCCTTCATTTAAAGAACTTGTATTCTGCCAAAACACAGCTTTCTTACGATATAATAGTGCCAATGAAGTAAATTATGTAGTGGTAATTCTTGAACATCAACTTAGATTTGACTCTTCTTTTTTGACTAAAGTCACTGTTGTTGTTGTGGTTCAATGTGAACAAATTTAAGATGGGAGTGTCAAGGAGTAATGTGAACCTCCGTGAATATGTTGGCAAAGTAAGAACGCTTCGTCACCGAGACTTACTTGTAATGATACATTTATATGCTTCACCAGTGCTTAAATGTACATCAATATCCTGAACCTTTCAAAGTAGCCTTTTTTTTAGCAACTTTGTCAGCCACATCATTTTCTTTAAGACCCTTGTTGCCTGGAATGCAAACTATTTTAGACAACTTTAGTTCTGGCCAAGAGAGCAAATTAAAAATTTTTTTAAGTAGATTGATAGCACCTAAACTATCAGTGTAAATTGCAAAATTTTCACTTTAGATATCACAGGCGGCATATTGTTTGGCAATTTTATTCGCTAAGAGCTCAGAAAACTCAGAGAATAAATTTTTGTCAGTCTTATACATTTAATTGATGTTGTTTGATATATCAAAAATAGCCAAACCAACCATGTCATTGGCTAAAGAGGCTTCAGTAGCAAGTATTAAAAAGTTCAAGTCATTTCTAATCTGCTGTTTTTGCTTTGTAAGAAAGTCTTGCTAATGATTTTTAATTTCTGTTTACAGTTATAGACCTAAGCAGAAGTTGTAGATTCAAAAATATCAAGAAACCTGTTATAACATCTTCTTATAAGACTTTCGACTTATTTAAAATTATTTTAAAACTTGAATAATTCTTTTGCAGTAAGTAACGGTAACCTAAACTCTGAAGGCAATACACCAGCTAATGCATAGATAATATAAACTAGGTGTAACTCGAACACATCTTCTAAGAACAGAGAGCTGTGCAGTATTGACCATTTTGTTAGTAGGTCCAAGCCAAACTTCTCTCAATCTCTTGACTCGTGTGTCCTTTAAATTTCCCCTCAAAAGAAAGGGACCCTACAGTTTAACGCGGAATCCGAACGGCAATTGTTTTTATTTTTGAGAAGTCTTTTCAGGGCTACGTACTTTTCTCAACTAGCACCAACAGCGGTAAAGGTGACCTTGTTCGAAACAAATTTTATTTAAATGTTCTGAGGCGGGATCGAACTCACAACCTCATCCCCGCACAGTAGGCACACACGCTACCCACACAAAACCATTTTGTTAGAAGTCACATATAAATTTCAAAAGACGGTAGCAGCATATTCTTGTAAAGACCGTGCACGGTGTGTCATAAAACTAACCGATCTTTTTGGATATAGAAAAAAATACACATTATATTATCTTTGAAAGTTATTATGTATTCAGAATAGGTTCCATTTTCATTTCAATACAACGTTTTTTATGTCATTTATAGGATTATTCTTCAGTACCTCGGTTACGGCTGCTTGAATAGCTGGGATATTATCATAAAATGCTCCTTTCATCTTGGTTTTGGGAATAGAAAATAGTTGCAGGGTGATATATCACACCGTGTAAACTAAAATATGGTGAAATGGACTTATCAGAGTTGATTAGTCAAATTAATCTTAGTGATTCTTTTAGACCGACTTGTAACTTTATCCCCTTTTCTCGGACTATGCTTTGCATGTAACGTTTCGTGTCCTTTGTGCTGATTACCATAAACTCTACCGAGTAATAAACTTAAAAAAATTATTTCGTGCTATAAAAACCTCTAGTTTAACGTACTTAGCCCGTAGATTGCTTTAATTTAATTTTTCCTACGCGTTTTCGTGTCACTCGTTCGTGGCTGGGCGGGCGGTGGGCTGCTATTTTGCCTGCAATTCGCGGAAAACAAGCTTCTGCTTGGTGTCGCTTGGGCCACTTGAACGTGCTGAGCAACGTAAAAAAATAAGAACAAAGCCAGCAAGGTTCTTCTTTACCTTAAACTTAATATAACATTCGAAATATATTAAAATAATGTTATAATAAACTAAATAAAATTCATTTCAGTTTTTAAAGAATTTTGTATATTTATAAATTTTTTTAAAATAAATTTTATAAAATTAAATCGAAAATATAATAAACCAAATAAAATTGTTTTTCCATTTCTTAAAATTTTAATTCTCTTTTTTCCCTAACAGCATGAAATATCTAAAACTACAACTGCAGGAATGTCCGGATAGCCCCGTCTTTGATCGTAATGGTCACTTTAAGCAAGGCATTTCGAATGCCATTTATGAATTGCTTTGGCAGGTCATTAAGTTCACGCATAAAAAGGATCTGGTACTTCATGTGCTCACCGAAGTGGTGGTAAGACTCACTCAATAATCTGTTTAAAAATTGTTTATAAATTTGTTTTATTTTTCATTTTTTTTCAGTCCTTGCACAAAGAGTTTCCCAGTCTCATACTGGATGTGGTGAACATATTGGATACCGAAACATCATTGATGACTGAGGGTTTGCTGGAGGAGCGTCATGGTTTTGTACAAATTGTTAAAGATTTGGATAAAGTGCTGCCCGAAAGTTTGCTCAAGGAACGTTTGGAGATTGACACGCTGCAGGAGGTGGGCATTGTCAAGAACAAAAGTTTCTATACGAAATTCATCAAGATTAAAACCAAGTTGTAGTACGTACACAAAAGGTGGGAATTTAGTGCAAAAGATGACTGATTGCTTTCATTTTTTTTTTTTTTTTTTTTGCATGTTTTAGCTATAAGCAGCGACGATTTAATTTGTTTCGTGAGGAGAGTGAAGGATTTGCAAAACTAATAACAGAGCTAAATCAGGACTTTGAGGAGCAGACGACGCCGGAGAGTATAATGGATATAATCAAGTCGCTGATAGGTGAGTTTAAGGGACAACTGACCCCGATTTTTTATACCGATATACTAAGTTCGTGCAAATGTATGTTAGAGGCAGAAGGAAGCATCTTCGACCCCATAAAGTATATATATTCTTGATCAGCATCAATAGCCGAGTCAATATAGACATGTCCGTCTGTCCGTCCGTCTGTATGAACACCTAAATCTCAGAGACTATGAGAGCTAGAGCTACCATTTTTTCAGTGTAGACTTTCACTATTGTCTGCACGCAGATCAAGTTTGCTTCTCATTTTTTCCATATCTCCCACAATTTTGAAGTTAGCTTGTTAGGACCTTCTAGACAATTATTTCCTTCATCATTATTTATCGACCCGCCATACATAATTTTCCGATCAGATGAACGATAGTAGAGTTGCCACCCCGGCAATTTGGAAAATACTTTATATCTCCCACAATTTTGAAGATAGATTGTTCGAACCTTCTAGACATATATTTGAATCATCATTACCTATCGATCCGCCATACATCATTTTCCGATCAGATAAACGATAGTAGAGTTGCCACCCCGGCAATTTGGAAAAGACCTTATATCTCCCACAATTTTGAAGATAGATTGTTCGAATCTTCTAGACGTATATTTTAATCATCATTACTTATCGATTCGCCATACATCATTTTCCGATCAGATGAACGATAGAGTTGCCACCCACGCAATTTGGAAAAGACCTTATATCTCCCACAATTTTGAAGATAGATTGTTTGAACCTTCTAGACATATATTTTAATCATCATTACCTATCGATTCGCCATACATCATTTTCCGATCAGATGAACGATAGTAGAGTTGCCACCCCGGCAATTTGGAAAAGACCTTATATCTCCCACAATTTTGAAGATAGATTGTTTGAATTCTCTAGACTTATATTTTAATCATCATTACTTATCGATTCGCCATACATCATTTGCCGATCAGATGAACGATAGTAGAGTTGCCACCCCGCAATTTGGAAAAGACCTTATATCTCCCACAATTTTGAAGATAGATTGTTTGAACCTTCTAGACATATATTTTAAATATCATTACTTATCGATTCGCCATACATCATTTTCCGATCAGATGAACGATAGTAGAGTTGCCACCCCGGCAATTTGGAAAAGACCTTATATCTCCCACAATTTTGAAGATAGATTGTTCGAACCTTCTAGACATATATTTTAATCATCATTACTTATCGATTCGCCATACATCATTTTCCGATCAGATGAACGATAGTAGAGTTGCCACCCCGGCAATTTGGAAAAGACCTTATATCTCCCACAATTTTGAAGATAGATTGTTTGAACCTTCTAGACATATATTTTAAATATCATTACTTATCGATTCGCCATACATCATTTTCCGATCAGATGAACGATAGTAGAGTTGCCACCCCGGCAATTTGGAAAAGACCTTATATCTCCCACAATTTGGGCATCTAATAAAATATTCTTAAATAAACCTTACCCTGAGTAACGGGTATATCGAAGTCGAGCAGGGCCGACTTCAACTTACGCTCTCATTTTCTATAATTTCTTTCTCTTTCCCAGGCTGCTTCAATCTAGATCCAAATCGTGTACTGGACATCATAATTGAATCCTTTGAAACGCGACCCGATCGTTGGCAATTGTTTATACCTTTGCTGCGTAGCTATATGCCCACCGGTTTTATTATCTGTGAAGTTTTGGGCTATAAATTTTGTCATTTTAAGGAAACTCGCACTCCACGTTCCTTGTACCATGTCTGCGCTTTGCTTTTGAAGCATGAAGTCATCGATTTGAATGATATTTATGTGTGGTTAACACCCAATGATGGTAGCATACGCACGGATTGGGAAGAAGAGTTGGCCGATGCCCGTGAAATGGTACGCAAATTAAATTTGATCTCCACCAACAAAAAGGAAGATGATAAGGAGCCACCACCACCGCCGCCTGCCATTAAGAAATTCGATGAGGAGAAATATAATGCCAATCAAAAGTTTGGTCTCTGTGAGGCTTTACTGAAAGTGGGCGATTGGGAGAATGCCTTGAAAATTATACAAAAACTGCCGGATCAAGCGGTGGTGGTACAAGAGCCCATAGCACGTGCCATTGCCGAATTGTTGCATCTTTCTGTGGAGCATGTTTACTATAAGAAATGTTTCAAAGCTCCGGCCGGACGTAAACCCAGTCGTAATCGGCTGTACGATGATGCCAAATTGATAAACAAAATGCAGGCAAGAGATTTTGGAGATTTACGCAAATATACTTGGCCCATGGCCAATGTTGTGGGTCCAGCCATGCATTATGATACGGTATTGATGTATAAACTGATACGGATAATGGCTAAACTGTTGCTGGAAATGGGTGTGGATAATTTAAATGGACCGCCGCCCAATTCGGAAGCGGAACAGCATTACTATGATATCATGAGCTGCCTGGATGCCTGCATTTTGCCTGCTTTACTTTATTTGGATAACAATTGTTCCATGTCGGATGAGATTTGGGCTGTGCTGAAATATTTTCCCTATCATTTTCGCTATAGTTTATATGCCAGATGGAAAAATGATAGCTATCAGTTGCATCCGAATTTGATCAGACGTCAGGGTTTGGCACAGCGTGATATTAAGGCTTTGATGAAACGTGTGAGCAAGGAGAATGTCAAGCAATTGGGTCGTCTGGTGGGCAAATACAGTCACTGTGCTCCTGGTCTGCTGTTTGACTATGTAAGTAGCCATTCTTCGTCCTAAGTTGAGTTCATTTTCTCATCTCTTTTTCATTTTTTACAGATTCTTTTACAAATCCAAATCTATGACAATCTGATTGGACCTGTTTGCGACATGCTCAAGTATTTGACTGCCTTGTCCTTTGACTGTTTGGGTTATTGCATTATTGAATCGCTTACCTTAACCGGTCGTGGTCGTTTCAAGGATGACTGCACCTCTCTCTCCCTGTGGCTACAAAGTTTGGCCTCCTTCTGTGGCACCATTTTCAAAAAGTACAGCATCGAGCTGAGCGGCCTATTGCAATATGTGGCCAATCAATTGAAATCACAGAAAAGTTTGGATTTACTCATACTACGCGAAATTGTGCATAAAATGGCCGGCGTGGAGTCCTGTGAGGAAATGACCAACGATCAATTGCAGGCCATGTGCGGCGGCGAGCAGTTACGCGGTGAGGCTGGCTATTTCAGTCAAGTAAGGAATACCAAAAAGTCCTCGAATCGTTTGAAGGAGGCCCTGGCTAACAATGATCTCGCTGTGGCCATTTGCCTGTTGATGGCACAGCAAAAACATTGCGTTATTTATCGTGAAACTGCCGCCCATTCGCATCTGAAATTGGTGGGAAATCTATATGATCAATGTCAGGATACTTTAGTGCAATTTGGCACCTTTTTGGGTTCCACTTATTCGGTGGATGAGTATGTGGAGCGATTGCCATCGATTATCACCATGTTAAGGGAATATCACATCAATACGGATGTGGCGTTCTTTCTGGCCCGGCCCATGTTTACACATCAGATAAATGTGAGTAAAAAATTATTTTTATTTTTCTTATTATCTTAAACTGGTTTGTGCTTGTAAACCGAACTGTTAAACTTTTACGGGTTCGTTTGATTTCATCGACTTGTTTTATGGTAATAAATTGCTTAAGCGATTATGGTCAGTAGAGCCCGGATTTTACTTTAAAATTTGATTCAATTCGCTAAAAGTTAAGATAGGGCATAAAACTTAACAAATTAATAGGAAGAGTCCAAGAAGAAAAAAATTAAAAAAATTAGACAAAATTATGTTATTTGTTTTACAACTGGAATACATTTTTTAAATACATTTATTAACTTATAATTTAAACAATTTTAATAAAGGCCTCTATCCAGATCAAGGTGTACCGATTACTGGTGCGGCGGTTATTCAAAAGCTTCCATTTCTTGCTTCATGCAAACGTTGTCTGTCTCACTCTTGTGCATTGACGCAAAAATCTTTGAGGTTACAAATTTTATTACTCTCCACACCTGTAATAGATACACTTTGATCCAGATGAAATAAAAAATTTATTAAGGCACAATACTTCACATGAATAGAAACACTTTCGAAAGCCTTGAAAGCTGAATGCTTTTAAAATGCTGTCTTATTTATATAAAGCATGGTGGCTAAATGAATTTTTTTGCCATCTGGAATGAGCTTAAAAGAAAAAAAATGTTCCATAGTGAAATTTTTTATTGCTGACTTATTCGACTCAAAGTCGTAACACATATGCTAACAGGCAACGAGGTTAAAACTTCTAAGCGCACCCCAGAGGGCTCATTATGGAGTAGATGGTTCGGAATTTGATAGGAAATCTAAGATTTCTCCTTAATACATTAGGAGTTTATTTTTGTTAAACCGAATAGGATGAATTGTCAATGCTACCAGAAACAAGGTCGTGCAAAATAAAAATACTGTAGCAAAGATCTCGTGACGTTCGAAGTATTTAAATATATTTTACATGCTGCCTGACGACTCGTTGAGACCCTCTCGCGCCCATCTCTAAAATAGCTGTCTCTGCATACTTGACATATCATTAGTGTGCAACTGACACTGAAAGTAGCAGTTTGTTCCATTGTTCCAGTCTATGCGTTTACGACTTCGATATATACACGATAAAGCAAATTTCATGAAATTTTCTAAAAAGCTTTCGTTTGTAGGAAAGTGGTGTAGTGGTGTTGCTTGCCCCTGTACAGCTCATTCCTACAAGCAAGAGCTTTTCGAATAACTTTATTAATGAAGTTTGCTTCATCGTGTAAATCCGGTCTTAAATTCATACAAAATTTGTGTGCCAACTTCTTCTCAATTGTCACTTGATATTTTTTCACTGTTCTTCTGACACTTGATGCGAAAGTTGGCTCCCACGCATGTCTATTGGGGCTGAATTTTTTTTTTGCAGCTGGAACTGACTAAGCAAAATTAAATCGCTCGGCTACACACATACATACAACATTTGTGTGCTGAGCCCTTTCGCGCTAACTCTCGCGCTATTAGCAAAAGCTCTGAATTGACAAATTTTCGCTGCCTTCTCACCATTAATTATTACACCATTATTTAATGCATCATAGTCAGAAGAAATGAAATCATAGCTTAAGAAGCTTCAAGAATATGTTAAGATCGTGTTTGGACACGAGTACAGGACTGTACACGAGCCTGCTCGCTCAGCCTTTCTTTAAATGCGATACAAGCAAGCTTAACGATCAAAAGCTTCTAACCTTTTCAAGCGCAGATACACAGAGCTAAACTCAAAGAACTAATCAATAAATTTGCAAGTATGTGAAATCAACGAGCTTTTTGTGCTTTCAAAAGATTTGCTCGTTTTAAGGTAATGTGGAAATGAGCATTGCGAGCGAGCCTGGTAAATGAGCGAGTGTGCTCGCAAACTAGGAGCTCGTTGCAGGTATCTGCTTTTTTTTACTCTGTACCGAAGGTACGAAGAGTATATTGGATTTATGCGAATGTATGGGTAACAGTAAGAAGGAAACATCTCCGACCCTATAAACTAAATATATTCTTGATCAACAAATATTTTAAAATTTTTGAAAAGGTCTTAAAAACAAAGACTTCAAAATATAGCGATTAATGTTCTATTTCTATTCAGAAACCCAAATAAATACCAGTGGAACAAGCACTTTTAACCTTAAAGATTATTTATCTAAGAGCTAGACAAACATCATCAGGAAGATCAAATGCCTATAAACTCCAACTTAAACTATCTTGGGTTAGGTTGGATTGGTTGCTGGCGTTTCACCCAGCACACTTGTGGATTTGACCACTTGTGATGTGTTCAAAATGTGTCTGAGAAGTGAGATTTACTATATTTTGGATACTTGAATAAAAATCAGATTTCAGATTGTTTCTGTTAGAATTAGAGACGTCTAAAGCCCCACCTTGCACCTTGAGATTTTCATTTGTTTTTGTTTTTGTTTGATCTCTTCAAAACATTCGATTCTGATAAGGCTCTTGATAAGGTAGAGCTTGAAATTATGCAGGTGACCAAAAGTTGGTCTATGTTGGTCGAACAAAGTGGCCAATACAATTAATTATGCTATAATCAAGAATGCCTGAAAATTTTCCATGAAAATGACACAAATGAAAAAACCCAGATGTATACTGTTTATTCTTTATAAAATAAAATCATGGAAAAACGACGAAAGGTGGGACAAAGTTTAATGTAAAAATGCATGACACACTTACACAAAATTTTTGAGATTTTTCTAAATTACTAAAAAGAAAAAAATTGTTGAAGTAGAATTGAAATCAATTCTGAATATTTATCAAAAAGATCGGCTTTGTTTAATACAAACTTTAAATCACCGAACCGAACCAGTTTGAATTCCTGATTAAATTGCATCCCTGCTTAAATTTAATCTAATCTAACTTCATTTTATTTCCTTTAGCAAAAATATGATCAACTACGTAAGGCTGATCCCAATGCCAAGAAATTGACCACGACACAAAAGTTGCAAAAATATCTGGAGGCCACACAATTGATTATGAATCCCATAGTAGAGTCTGTGCGTCCCTTGCACAGTGCCAAAGTGTGGGAGGATATAAGTCCACAATTTTTGGTTACTTTCTGGAGCTTGAGCATGTATGATTTGCATGTGCCCAATGATAGCTATCAGCGTGAGATTGGCAAGCTAAAACAGTTGGCTCAACAGGCGGCCGAGGGCAAGGATTCGGTAAGCGTTAATTAATTTCCAAAGAAAGGCGAAATCTAATTTTATTTCTTTGCAGAATCAATCCAAAAACAAAAAGGAACAGGAGCGCTATATTGCGCTCATGGAGAAGCTAAATGATGAGCGTAAGAAGCAGCATGAACATGTGGATAAAATCTCGCAACGTTTGCAAGAGCAAAAGGATAGCTGGTTTTTGCTTAGATCAGCCAAATCGGCCAAGAATGATACCATTACGCAGTTCCTGCAGCTATGCCTATTCCCGCGTTGCACATTCACCGCCTTGGATGCTTTATATTGTGCCAAGTTTGTGCATACCATACACAATCTAAAGACTTCAAATTTCTCCACTTTGCTGTGCTATGATCGGGTAAGGGGATTAAGAGAAAATTAAGCTGGATAAACTTATGATTTTTATTTACCTAATAGATCTTCTGTGACATTACCTATTCGGTTACCTCCTGCACTGAGGGTGAGGCCACTCGATATGGCCGCTTTCTGTGTGCCATGCTGGAGACTGTGATGCGTTGGCATGCCGATCAGGCTGTGTTTAATAAGGAGTGCGCCAACTATCCTGGTTTTGTGACCAAATTCCGTGTCAGCAATCAATTCTCCGAGGCCAATGATCATGTGGGCTATGAGAATTATCGTCATGTGTGCCATAAATGGCATTACAAAATCACCAAGGCCATTGTATTCTGTTTGGACTCCAAAGATTTCATGCAGATACGCAATGCTTTAATCATTTTGATGAGAATACTACCTCATTATCCGGTGCTGGCAAAACTGGCGCAGATTATTGAACGCAAAGTGGATAAGGTGCGTGAGGAGGAGAAGACCAAAAGGCCGGATTTGTATGTGATAGCCGCCAGCTATATAGGAAAATTGAAATTGAAAACTCAGCATATGCTCAAGGAGAGCGATTTCCATCAGGTGGCCGAAAGGCCCACCAAAGAATCACCCACACTGCCCGCCAGTAATGCCATTAAGGTGTTATCCACAGAGAAAATACCCGTGACAGCAGCCGTAAGCAACACAGTGGCGGCCAGCGCCAAGTCGGCAGCAACGGCGGCGACTTCCATTTACAACAACAACGAACAAAAACAGACCAGCAAAGAGCCCGAGACCAAGACAACGGGTAAGCCAACGGGAAACAAATCTACTTGATGCCAATCTAATTTCCCTTTCCCCTTTTCCAGTCACACTCACCCGCAGCGAATCTAAAACCCCGAAAACGGACAGCACTTTGGTATCCCTTACCTCTGCCTCTTCAGCCAGCGAACCGCGTGAGAGTAAGTCACGTGATTTGCCCGCTCCCCGGGAATCCTCACAAACATCCAATCGCAAAGATGATCCACTGGATCAGCCATTAAACGCCAGCAATGGCAGCAGTCTGAGTGAACGACGAAGTCGTGAAGTGGACCGTGAGAGGGATCATGAGCGCAGCAGTCATCGCAGCTCTAGGGACAACAATCGCAGCACCAAGGAGCGTACCATCGAGAGCGAACTACATCAACGTTCCCGTGAACGTTCGCAGCGTCTGGAAGAACTGGAGGTAGCCATACAACGCAAGAAGTCGTCGCGACGTGATGAACAGCAGCAGCAGCAGCAGCGACATAGACACGATAATCTGGAGACCGTGGATTTGGTGGCCAGCAACAGTGAACCTCAGCAGCAGCAGCAGCAGCGACACTATGACGAGTTCGAGGTCCGAGGGATAAGAGATCGTGATTTGAGCTCCGTTTCCAATGAAAGCAATGGATCACTACAGCCTCGACGTAGTCATGAGACAATTGAATATGAAAAAGGTATGTTATGGTGGAACATAGAGCTGGAAAGAGAACCATGGTTTCCCAGGGGCGGAATGTTGATCAATTGGACGACCTGTTCAAAAGATAGAGAAAGAAAGAATGCACACGCAGTTGACAGTAAGTGGGATCATGTAGTGCTGAGGGCTAGTACGAATGCGAAACTCTTAGATATAACAGCAAACCGTAGTAGGCTTAAGAGGCAACAAAAATTAATGGCCGTGTTCAGCATTAGATTTTTCTCCCGGATCAATGATATATTTCATGGTAATTCACGTGGCCTACTTTTACTCTTGTATTTAATATGATGGTATAAAAATATGCTAAATAATAAGAATAGTTTTATTAAGCTGATCAGTGATCAAGTGTATTTGCTGAACGCGACCAATATCTCCATTGATCAGCGTGGCAAGCCCTTCGATTCTTGAGAGTTAAAAAGCAGGGACCGTAACAGTTATAAGTTTTATCAAAAAAGTCATTATTTAACAGTTATATTTTGCGTTTTATAATAAAACTTGGGAAATAACAATTATTTTTGGATTTTTATTTTAAAACTCCGGAAATACCAATTATTTTATGATTTTAATTTTATTACTCTGTTCATAACAGTTATTTTTGATTTTTATAAAAAAAATTTTTATGATAACAGTTATTGATGACTTTTTTTAAATAAAAGTCATTAATAAAAATTATTCAAAGACTTTTATTTTAAAAGTCATAGCATAAAAGTCATTTGCATATATCGCAATGATAGAGCCATTGAGGACCAAATCGTAAACATATACTTGATCAACTCGGCAAGAGTAAACGACCCACTTCGTATTTGTTTTTAAGCCAATTGACATAGACATCGACTTAATGAAATATTGGGAAGAAAAAAAATTTGCTCTTTCCCATTTGTATCAACTGACAAAGGTTGTCAACAGCGTGCCCGCTACTCAAGTAAGTGTAGAGAGAGGATTTTCTGCACTAAAATTGGTATTGACACACTTGAGATATAATTTGTCTTCCGAATCCTTGCTAAAGATTTTACTAATAAAATTAAATAATAAATAAAATTTTAATTTGTTGATACTCGAACTAGTCAAGCTGATTAAGATTATGTTTACAAGTTTTTCCTCAATGGCTTTATTATTGCGATATATGCAAATGACTTTTATGCTATGACTTTAAAAATAAAAGTCTTTGCATAATTTTTATTGATGACTTTTATTTAAAAAAAAGTCATCAATAACTGTTATCATGTAAAAAAATTTATAAAAATCAAAAATAACTGTTATGATCAGAGTAATAAAATAAAAATCATAAAATAATTGGTATTTTCGGAATTTGTAAAATAAAAATCGAAGAATAATTCTTAATATAAAACTTTTATATAAAAATTGCAATATAACTGTTAATTTCTATTTTAACTGTTACCAGTAACTGTTATATCCGGTCCCTGTTAAAAAGTGAATTAACCGTACTCTTTCAGTATACGATTTTAGTTGTCGAAGAGAAATGCATGAAAAGGAGAAATAACGGTTTCTAAACACTTTCGTACTGAGGAAATCAAACGCATGAGCATGAGGTGTACAAAAGTTTCGTGTTTTATCAACAAAAAAAATCAATATCGAAATTATACTTTTTCAATATGGAAGAAAATATGGATATAGATTTTTTTAAATATCCGACATCCCTACTTTAAACCCCTAACTCCCACCATCTCTGAGAAATCTTCGTTAATAACTTCCTAAATAACGCATACAAATTCCGCTAGTATGGGAAAGAGGAAAATGAGTAACAGGGAGAAGATGTATAGGTGGATTGAAAGAAGACTGCAAATAAATGGGCAATATGTATATGCAGCAGTGTAGCCAGAAGTTCTGAGCCAATAGTGGCTAGATTTGCAAATAAAAATGGCTGGAAATAGCTAAACAAATAAATAAAATCTAACAAAAATAGCTAAGATTTAAAATTTTAAAAATAAAAATATCAAATTTACCCAAATTCTTCAATCTTTTTTGCAATTAAAAAATTCAAAATTTTTATAAAATTCCAAAATTTCTTAGTTCATATAGCACCTAATGTTATAAAGAAGAAATCCTCAAAATTTCAGCCAAATCGGTTAATTAGATTTAGAGTTATCCTCTACACTGACTTCAGAAATACTGTTTTGTGAAAAATTGTTTTCTCGTACTCGTATAAGTGTATTCTCTCTATGAAGCGTCTTCGAATAACGACGAAAAAAAATAGAAGGCTTTAAATTTCAATATGGGACTTTCACCATTGTATTCTTTATAAAAACTAACAAACTTTAAGTTATAGCATCGTCTGTTATGTATATGTAGTCTCTATGTAGTACAGTGTTTGTCAATCAAAGCCCCTTGAACCGAATATATTCGGCTGTTCACACCGACTCGAGCGACTAGTATCTTTGAAAACACGCGTACAATTCAAAAAAATAAACTTTTTTTAAAAAAAAATTTTTATTTGTGTCACCCGGGGTTCATCAGAGAAGGGTTTACTCAGTATAATTCAATAATTATAATCAATAATTAAATCAATATAAAGATTTTTATTCCTCACCCCCTCTCCCCTTTCTCACCGTATGATTTAACAAAGGCGGGCGTTCTTTTATTCCTTTGATTTTGTAAACAAACACTTTCAATACTAAATTTATGGGTTAATTTCATGGGTGGTACTGAAACAGTACTGAAACTGAAAATAAAGGCACATCGGAGATTTTGTACTAAAGGGAAGTTCTATTTTTTGAAATTTTTTCAGATTGATACCTGTGAGCACACTAGTATTAACATTAAAAAAAAAAGAAATCGGCTACGCCGATGTTTTAAATACCCTTTGCAGTTTTTCATAGAATTGATAACAAAAAAGTTATTCTCTTTAAAACTAGTTTTTTAGACCGATCGTTCCTTTGGCAGCGATATGCTATAGTCATCCGATTTTGATAAATTTTTCATTATTGTGTGGAAGTATATAAAACTAATATATACCACGATTAGTGACGCTACGATGGAAAACAAAAAAGTTTTTCTCACTAGAACTTGTTTTTGGACCGACCGTTTATATGGCAGCTATATGCTATAGTCATCCGATTTTAATAAATTTTTTCGGAATTGTGTGGACGCATACAAAACTAATATATACTACGATTGGTGACGCTACGATGGAAAACAAAAAGATTTTCTCACTAGAACTAGTTTTTTGGACCGACCGTTTATGGCAGCTATATGCTATAGTTAACCGTTTTTGATAAATTTTTTCGGAATTTTAGTGGAAGCATATAAAACTAAGATATACTATACGATGGAAACATAAAAAATTTTCTCACTAGAACTGGTTTTTTGACCTGACCGTTTATATGGCAGCTATATGCTATAGTCATCCGATTTTGAAAAAATTTTTCAGAATTGTGTGGAAGCATATAAAACTAATATATACCACGATTGGTGACGCTACGCTGGAAAACAAAAAAGTTTTTCTCAATAGAACTAGTTTTTGGACCTATCATTCCTATGGCAGCTATATGATATAGTCATCCGATCCGGCCGATTCCGACAAATGTGCAGCGTATTTGTATTTAAAGACTTTTTGGAAAGTTTGGTCAAGATAGCTTTAAAACTGAGGGAGGAGATTGCATAGAAACAGACGGACAGACGGAAATGAACTCAGCTCGATCATGCTGATCAAGAATATATATACTTTATGTGGTCGGAAATGCTTCCTTCTATGCGTTACAAACATCGTGACAATTTTAATACCCTCTGCAAGGGTATAAAAATTAATAGCTTTTCCACTTTCAAAACTGCCAAGTCTAGCAACTAAATAGCTAAAATGGCATCACTGATATGCAGCGACATTTTTACCCGTTACTCGTAGAGTAAAAAGGGTATACTAAGTTCGTGCAAATTTATGTAACATGCAGAAGGAAGCATTTCCGACCCCATAAAGTATATATATTCTTGATCAGCATCAATAGCCGAGTCGATATAGACATGTCCGTCTGTCCGTCTGTCCGTCCGTCCGTCTGTCCGTCTGTCCGTCTGTCTGTATGAACACCTAGATCTCAGAGACTATAAGAGCTAGAACTACCATATTTTCAGTGTAGACTTGTATCTTCTGCACGCAGATCAAGATTTGTTTCAAATTTTTGCCACGCCCCTCTCGCCCCCGCAATTTGAAAAAACCTCTATATCTCCCACAATTTTAAAAAATAGACTTGTTCAAACCTTCTAGACATATATCTTAATCATCATTACCTATCGATCCGCCATACATCATTTTTCGATCAGATGAACTATAGTAGAGTTGCCCCCGCAAATTTGAAAATACCTCATATCTCCCCACAATTTTGAAAATAGATTGTTTGAACCCTCTAGACATATATTTTCATAATAATTACCTATCGATCAGCCATACATCATTTCCTGATCAGATGGAGCTATAGTAGAGTTGCCTCCCCCGCAAATTGGAAAATTAACTCATAACTCCCACAATGTGGACATGTTAGTTATCTTAAAAAGATTAGGGGAAAACTTGATTATCGTTTAGAACAGAGAATCATTTTTACGAGTTAATCCCTTAGTGTTGAGATGGAAGATTTTAAAAAGAATGTATAGAGTTTAGATTTCCAGTTTTTAAGAAATGCAAATTCGCGAGACCTTTTGTGGTTCTGTGGGTAGCGAGTGTCCCTAATGTGCGGTAGGTTGTGGGTTCGATCCCGCTTTGAAACATCTAATTAAACGTTTTTTCACCTTAACCAAATATTATCGACAGAATCTTTTAACTCAATCATTTAACTTATCATTATTAGTGCCAAAATGAATAAACTTAAAATGTGCTAATTCTTTGAGTATGAAAAATGATATATGAATAATTCATTAATTTTTTATTTGTTTTCCTGTTTTTCTTTTTCAGACTCCAAACGTCGTAAAATGGAATCATCGTCGAGTAGTTCAAAGGTTAGTAGCATATGGTTGCAGACATAAGTACGATAAGACAACAACAACAACAACCATCCACGACCCCACCAACAACAATAATAACAACAACCACAACCTGGAGGGGGCAGCCAGCGTATACGCGCCTAACAAAATAGCCCTAAGGAGAGAGAGAGAGAGAGAGAGAGATTACACCCATCAAAACAGCAATAAATCCAAAACATTCTGGAATAGTCGGCATAATTTGGACACAATTGGATCTCCAACAAGTCTTAATAATCTAAGTATAAAAAGTGTAAATATGTGTGGGGAAATTTTCGTATTTTTTTTTTTTTTTTTTTACATAAGTGCAAACAGTTGAACTGTTATAAGAGAGAGAATACTATGAAATGCAAAAATTGTTAACTAGCTTTTAAGTTCAAAGACATTAAAATATATTTAGGATTAAGTTAGAAGTTAAGGTAGGCTACAAAATTGAGAACAAGTTCCAAGAAGGAAGACCAACATCAAAAAAAAAGGAATATGACAAACTTCAACTGCCAAGTTAACTGGAAGAAGAGCAGAAGGGCGCTGCAACAACAGCTACAACAACACATTATGCCTCGAATTCAATTGCATTTGTTATTGTTAATGCATGGAATTGTGTACTACGGGAAATTTCGGGATGGATCTACAGTATTACCTTCATATACTTATCTTCAAATCGTGAATTTATCTAAGTAAAACCCAACTGGACCAGTTTATACTTCATTTCGTGCTTTGATGTCATTTAAAAATTGCCGAGACACATCATCCAAGAGCTATTATTGAGGACTGCCAAGAAACCCATTTCCTTTGGAGGAAAAATACCAAGAACGAGAATCCCACGCTTTGAATAAATCAACACCTGATGCCTCATCCACCCTTTGAATAAATCAACACCTGATGCCTTACCAAACGCTTGAAATAGTTTGAAACTTCTTAAAAATCTACTCAAAATTTTAATAAGAAGTCTCCCTGGAATGGTTACCGTTTTATAACCCCAAATTCATGTCGCAGAATAATGAGAATCTGTTAGTCTATGGAAAGGATCAATGAAGCTCACCCAAAACTGGAAGAAACTGTTTTACTTATTCAACCATCAACCACAGGATGAGGAGGAAAAATGAGAAGAAAAAAAATCAAATAAATTAGATGAAATTACAAAGATAAACAAGAACCTAGATTGATGTCCCTTTCCCAGTCAATTGAAGGACTCACCCATAAATGCTGCTTTATATATTCAACAAAGAACCACAGGATGAAGACAAATAAAGGAAATTTCTGCAACATTTTAAGTTATCTAACCAAGGGAATCCAGCTACAAATCTGTGCTACAAGAGTGACCATAAACATTCCCTAAATGAAAAGTAAAACTGTCCACAAACCAAGACAATGAGATGAGGCACCAAAACCTACTACAAATATCCGTCTCAACATCATTAAAAAACCGCAGAGCAGAAGTTCATCTCAATCTCAACCCAATTCAACTGCTCAACGCCCTACAAAATCTACCCAGAAACATGTCCAGTGCTTCTCCAGTTGGAGAGAGAGCGTGGCTAACTACTTTTTGCTGTTCATCCGTTTCAACTCGGACTGCAATTTAGTTGTAAAATGTGCTTAGATTTTATGGGGTAAGTGGCTGAGCAAAATGGGCAAGGAAGTTTAATCTAACTAAGGGTTTAATATATATATATATATAGGTTTAATATACATACACACTCACACACTTCTTACTCTCTTACACCCATCACACAGTACATTAATCACCAATTTGACATCATTACAGAAAGTTGAGGAGCTGGTCGATAGTGTGAAAAAGGCGCGTGGCCTCAAAACCAAAGAGCGCAACAAGGATAAACTGTCCGATGAGGAGCGCGATGCGCGCAAAGATCGCAAATTGGGTCGCAAACGGGATCGCCAGGAGGAATCGGGCAGTGGTGAACACAAACGCCGGCGTGAAGGTGAGGCCAGAGCCGATATATATCAGCTGATCAAGTTATACAAGAATGAATGATTTTCAGCACAAAACGGGGATGATGACCTGCGCGAAAGGGAACCACGTCATAGGGTTAGTATACCACACCAACACCAAAAAAACAAAACAAATTAATATTTCCTTTCCTTTATTTAGGACAAATCTCCACGCGAGCGTTCACATGATAAATTCGATCGGGATCGGGGAGGCGGCAGCAGTTCTCGTGGCGGTGATGATCGTCAGTATGGCCTTTCCAAGTCGACACGCTCTTCTAGGGCCAACTACTAAAAAAAAACTGGAAAACGAAAATACTTTCGAGTTGAAGCGCATTTTCTGTGTGTCTGTGTTTTTTTTTTATTATTATTTTTTCAGCAAATTAATTAAGAATTTGAGAATTTTTGAATTACTTGTAAAACATAAAAAAAGAGCGAAAATAATTTTGAAATGTTTACAATTTTCTAGCAATTATTTTAATGAGAATGAATTATAAAAATAAATCAACAACATTGTAATTAAGATATACACAATCACATGTTAAATTACTGCTGTCAGAATCAGAATATAAACCCATCAACCTAAGCAAGTCCTGTGTAATATCAGCGAATCTTGGCGAGTGTTATTTCAGTCCCATTTCATCGACAAGACCTACAAACAGTCATCACTGGATTTAAGAACTCGTAAGTAGATTATTGTTCGGATTTATCTAAGTTGCTAAAATGGCAAACACAAAATTCTTGATAGGTTATAATTTTAGTCATAAATCATGGATAATTCTGCTATTTTTGGTCTGCTTATGGACATTTTTTAAGTTTATGGAACTTTTCCCGCGCGATTTTTTTTTTAAATTTTTTTCGCCTGCGGCGCAAAGCTCAACATTTTTTGTCTTCATCTGTGGTTCATTTATAAAGTTGAAAAAGGATGAGGTGGTTGAGGGAAAATGATCATAAACAAGCATAGCAGCTGTGCGCGATTTGTATGGTAGAACAATTGTTGAGCATCTGGAGAAATCACAATTAAAAAGCGAGCCTTGAACTATACCTCATATTGGTGGTGGGGAAATAGTGGCCATAAAGGCATCCCTCACTCTCAATTACCGAATCCTCGCGATGCCAAAAAAGCAAGATAGCGGACATGAAGAATAAATAAGGACGCTGGATTTTATGCTTAAGACCTCTGAAGAAGTCGATGAACATTAAAAACTTCTTTTGATTTAAAACCATTTTTACTTTACTTGTTTATATATAATTTCGTCAAAAAGCAACTACAAAGAACATAAATATCATGTTGGACAAAAATGTGCCGTTCGACATGTCCCGTGCGAAAGAGCTTAAAATTTAATTTAAAAAAGTATGCATTTTTGAATTCAAAACATTTTTAAGTGACATCAAATTATTGACTCAGTTTTCGCATATAATCGGATTTTAAATTGTTACTCACGGAAATCACTTCTGTATTTGTTCCGTGCAAATACCTTGATTTTGTGCAATTATCTTGAAAAATCAAAATCAATCTTAGCACCAATAATAGGGCTAATAAAGAGCTATAAGTTAAGCTTTCTGGCAAAATAAAAATCGGTTTTACGACGGTCCCGTTCGACATGCCCATATATGTAATTGTCTTATTAAATCAACAAAGTAATAATGAAGTTTGATTCCTAGGACCCGAAATGTTGTGTTGACTTTAAAATGGAAAGTTGCTACTATCAAAAACAAATAACTTTTACCGGTAAGACACATTATACAACCGATTGGTTCCGATTCCGACAAAATTTTGAAAATCTGTTTAAAAGCAGAAACAAAAAAAGTTTTCTTATTAAGACCTATTTTCTGTGGTTGCTATAGTAAGGTCCTTATCAAAATGATAAGACACCTTCCTTTTTTATATAATTTTTCAAGTGATTTACACGATGAAGCAAACTTCATGAAATTCAGGGACTTCTTTCAGACCCATTAAACAAAAAGTATAGAAGTACATTTAAATCTCTCGCCTACTAAGAAAACTTCATGAAGTTCGCTTAATCGTGTAAATCCCGTCTAAGTCGGGTTTTACACGATGCACCATACTTCATGAAGATTTTCTAGTAGGGTTAAAATTTAATGGAGTTTTTTTAGACCTTTTAAACGAAATGTATACAATCAAATGTCTTTCTCCCGCCTACTGAGAAAACTTCATGAAGTTTGCTTCATCGTGTAAAGCCCGACTAAGTGAACTACAGGAGATTTGTCGTAGTAGGCCGGCATTTAATAAAACCGTGTATAAACCGCTGATATTGTCCAGTGATCAATTTTTTCAAAAAGTTTCGGGATGGCGCTGAGTTTTGTAAATCCGCGATAGTTCTCGATGTCTGACTTATCGGGTTTTTTCGCAGAGGGATAATAAAATACTCCTTTCAAATAGAAGGAAAAAAGCGTTGGTCAAGAGACTTTTAAAAGAATTTTGTGTAGTGAAGTCCGGGATTTAATGAAGTTACCTACTTAGCTTACCGAACGATCCTTAAATTTCCCAAAATCTGCTGACATATGGTTAGGTACTCATTAAAATGTACCTGCGTGTTATATGTCTAGGGATAGGGATAATAGGAAAAGGTGTTAAAAAGAAAATCAGCAGCTGTTGCTGTATACTATACCTGGCTTATTTGGGTCAACTTCAGATTAGGAGTCAATAGGCAGGTATGTAAACTTTCCAAGTATACCTGCCCTTCAGCCACCCACTCATATATAAAACCATGCAACTTAGCTCAGAGCATCAACAGTTCCTTGACAGCTCTGCAAGATGAAGTCACGTTTGTTAAACAAATCCAAATCACAGCAACCAGAACAGCAGGAGGATGGCATGGTTATAAGTGGCTCCTATGGTGCCTTGGAGCTGGAAGCTGCTGCCGCTTTATTGATGTTGCGCTATCAATATGATTTACAGACTGCCATAACAACACATAATCCCACACCGCCACCAGAGCCAGAGCCCACACCAGTTCCAGTTCCAATTCAAATTGAAGAAGTAATAGATCTGACTGAAAAAAGCACACCCAAGGAGCAAGTGGGCACACTGGCCATTTCTTCGCAGCCGCTTAAAAAACGCGCCATACACACACATTTGCTAATGAGACGCAGCCAGACACCAGCCAAAAGTCCTGTGCTGAAGTCCATCTCCTGCTCCCCCTCATCCGCCTCCTCCATTGTCAAGGCCAAGTCAAAGACGCAAACGAATGTGACCACATCCTCCAGCAGCTCGGTGGGCACCTGCAACAAGGCTTTACTCAAATCCTGCCGCAATATGATACGTGAATTTTTGGACCAACAGGAATTGATTTAATTGATTTCAGTTTTATTTATTGCAAATAAATTTCTTTTAATTTTTTTTTATATGTAAACGCAAAAGGTTAAAGTTTTTCTTTTTTTTTTATAAATGGAAGAACAGGTATTGTGGCGGCGACACACACTAGAGTGCTAATTATTAGCTATTGGCGGTGTTTAAACTTAAATAGAAGTAAATATATATATTTAAACATAAAAAAACAGAAATCTAGCAATTAATTAATTAATAATAATCAAGTAATTACAGTGGCGCTATAAGCTAAATGTACGTGTGTGAGAGAGAGATAGAGAGATGATTGCTAATTTGTAAGTAATATGTTTATATATAAAGTGTAATAAAGTGCTTCAAAAATGTACATCATAATAATGTTCTATTGTTTTGTTAAAAGATCAAGAGTTTTACATTAACATAATCAATTTTTCCACGGGTTTTTTTGAGGTTTTCCAATTCAATTTGATAACCAAACTATTCTTTATAAAAACTTGTTACAATTCAACTCCTTAAATCACGGATCTTACGAGAGTAGATCTATTTGGGTCTTGTATAAATAGTTCCCTATCAAGGCTACAAAATACTGGTTTTTGGGTTTGGATTCGAGTCGGGTTCTGCATTTGATATATTCAAATAAACTTTACAAATTCAAATAGATTCAGTTTAGATCTGAAACCAGGAGGGGCATGTAGTCTGTTATTAGAAACGTTATTAGAAATTGAAAAGATTTGTGTATTCACTTTTTAGCAGGGAATAATATGGAACCCCTTTAACCGAAATTACCTTATAAATCGAGTACAGAAATCGGAACCGAAACATTTTTACCCATGTCATCTATTTGGGTCTTGTATAAATAGTTCCCTATCAAGGCTTCAAAATACTGGTTTTTGGGTTTGAATCGGGTTCTGTATTTTATATATTCAAATAATCTTTATAAATTCAAGTTGATTCTGTTTAGGTCTGAAATTAGCGAGGGACACTTTGTCCGTTATTCAACGCTAAAAATAATAAAATCATTTAACGTTATTTGAATTGGAAAAGTACTAAAAACCATTTCACTTTTTAGCAGGGGATTAAAATTGAAACACTTTAACCGAAATAATCCTATCAAATCGGAACCAAAACCTTTATTATCCCATGTATTCTACAAAGCGGTTTCGATCAAAATCGTATGGGAATTGAGTAGGAAATCAATTTGGAATGGATATGTACATATCCTTTTTTCGGGGATGTGAAATATATATCCTTTTAAATGTTACATATCCTTTGGTTATTTTTAAGCTTCATTTTCATTTCCTTTGGATATTTTTCGAGATCCATTAGATGAAAAACTGAGATCAATTTGACATTATTTAATCTCAAATGGATAAAAAAAAGGATATGGACATATCCAGGCCAAATAGAAATGAAAAACATCAATGGATCATAAAAAAAATATCCTTTTGTTTTTCTGTGTGGCTATATTTTGTTAAAGAATCAAAAACCGTTTTAACACTTTGTCCGAATTTACACGACGAAGTTTCCTTCATAAAGCTCTTTATGAAGATTTTTTTTGTAGAAAAGGTGTGAAAAGGGGCAGCCGAAGCTGTAAAAGCTTTATGACCTACTAGGTGGGATGAAAAGTAACCTCCTTGACCGTCAGAGAGCGCTGCTATTGCAAAAAAATGGTGCCTTAAAGTCCATTCATATTTAGGTAGACATGTCAAATTTCAAAGCGATGCAGTCCTTAGTTTTGTTTTGACAGCTGATTGTTGTTGACGTGTTTGGCATTATGTTGAGTATCCAAAATGTATGGAAAATTTTATTTTTTGAGAGGCAAAACGGCAAAGGAAACAAAAGAAAAGTTGGATAAATATTATGGGGCTAATGTTCCTTCAGATAACACCGCGAAATATTGGTTTCGAGAGTTTTATGGTGGTCGAAACTCCACAGCCGATGAAGTACAAAGCGGTAGGCCCTCCGATGCGGTCAAAAAAAATACATGAAATGGTGTTGGCTGACCGGAAAGTGAAGTTGTGGAAGCAGATGTCACAAGGATAAGTATTTGCCAAATTTTGGGCGAGATTCTGCATATGAAAACGTTCTGCCGCTGGGTGTAGCGTTTGCTGACTCCGCTACAAAAAAGCGCACTTCATTAATCAACGATTCAGCGGCTCCAATTGCTTTCCCATTCACATTTGGCTCCTTTGGACTACTACTTGGACTATTTCACCAGTGTGCTTTTTAAAAATCCTCTATTCATGTGTCCGACAGAATTTCTTTTTTGTAGAAAGTGTTGAGCGATTTTTGCGACCTCCAGTGCATTTACAACTACATTTTCTCAACTCTTGTTGATATCGTAGCTGCGCGCCCTTCGTAAGATTTTGGTGTCCACCGCGGACTACAATTTTTTTGATTTAAGACCAAACCTTTTCGAAACACGTTTTGTGAAAAAAAACACAGTATTTTGCAGCCTCGCTTTCTATACTTGGTTTCAAAGAAAGCTTCATTTAAACAAAGTGAAATATTCGTGCAACTTTTCTTAATAGACGTAAAAATCCAAAAGTACTAAGAAAATAGCACAAAAAACCTCATAAAACCATTATCCTTTTTAACTCTATTTCCAATCAGAACTTGTCCAAGATCAAGATCTCAAAATAGGCCAGGTCAGCTTTCATAACCTCAAACTTTGTATGTACAGTAGGTAGATCCATTCATTAGCCAACTGCACTGAAAGTTTTTTTCTTCTAATTTTAGTCAATCATTATACAATATTTTATATCGACTGAAACTTAAACTTCATTTGATCCTAAAAGTGGTAAATTTTAGCTGAAATTTTGGGTTTTTAGAATATTTTGTTTCGAAGTATAAATGCCTTAAATAAATTTGTAATATTTCGTTCCAACAGTTCGAGAATTTGTCAGGAATTCACCATTCTCAAAAAATCAGTTAAAGAAAAGTTCAAGAAAATCAAATCGAAGAGATCAAGTAAGATAAACCAACGGTGGGCGCTAAAATATATATTTTTTTAATCTAAATAACAGACCGAGCTAGAGGGCGCAATGGGCCCACTACTGTGACCCATCACTGAGATTTCGAAAAATTGGAGTCTTTTTTTAACTGTTTGATTTTCAAAAAAATGTTTATCTAATCTAATAATCAGGCCTGATCCCATTTCTGAATGGATTTAAACAGCGTATGTAAAGAAAAGCGAGACGAAAAAGTGAGAGCGTATAGGTGTGCGAATATAATGTAACGCCAAGCAGCTCTGACCTACTTCATTAAACGCCAACCAGCGACTGATTGTCTTTGTTGATTATTTAACTGTCTTAGCGAAAGACTCGGCATGCGATCGTCTCGTGCCTGTGTGAATTGCCGAATGTGTTCGTACGTCAGGCGTTAAGGGGGTACAAACTCTGTTTTAAAAAGTAAAACAATTGGAATTCCGAATCGTTTTACTTTTGGTGAAATAAAAATGGAATTTCTTTTCAATCAATTTTCGATGTATTGAGAGAAACAGTGTATTGCACAGTTGCTATCGATTTTCAAGGGCGTAGCTATTGACTTTAGAGTGACCAACGTTTCTTTAAGCTTGTTAATTGAGATACTAATGAAATTTACGTTTAAAATGCAAATAAAAGTAAAAAGTTTTGTGCTCGATTCAAAGAGATCTTAAGTCATCGGTTTGATTTATAACAACCGCAATTTCGGTTCCTTTTACGCTTAAAATGTTATCAGCACAGTTTCCGGTTTAGAAAATGATTCTTTTTACAGAAAAAATTTTGACTTTTCAAAAGAATTTTTTAAATTTTTTCGTAATAAGTTTTATCCCTAAAAACTCGATGTTTTACTCTCTTTGAAAGATTACGTACCGATAGCTATATAGAAGGTAAACTAAAGAAAATTTTAGGAGATGTTAAAACACAAAAATATCTCATTAGAAATGATCCCGCCTTGTCAACTAGCCTAGAAAAACCCTTGAAAGCGTATTGACTTACATGGTTCCGATTTGATATTCCGATTTCAAGTAGCTAAATGAAAATACCTTTTGATAGTTTGCTGTTGTGCCCATAAAACGAAAAATAATAAGCCTTACTTTGTAACAAGTAGAAAATTAGTTTAGTTTGGTCTATTTTTATTATACCATTGTTTCTTTGTCCAAATGGGTTGTTTCATATTGCTTTCAACTTTACTTTTTCATATTTCAAATTGAACTTTCGCTGTCGACATAATTATTAATCACAGACCCAAAATCAATTTTTGATCAAAAAACTTTCAGTCCAGTAAGAACATCCAAAGAAAAAGCTGGCTGGCTGGCTGGCAGGCCTTGTTTTCCATTTTAACCCAACTCTCAATCATGTAGCTTAAATGAACACCGTTTGTTTCTTACGTTTATGCAGAAGCTTAACTTAATTTTTAACATTTAAAAAGTACAAACTAAATTTGTTAAACTTAAAATAATTCTAACTTAAATTTTTTGTTTTTGTTTTTTGCGATTTTTCTTTTTTGCATGTTTTTATAAAATGGAAGCCAATGTTTTAATGCTTATACAACTAGGGGGGGTTTGAAATTGAATTTTGAAAGCTCTCTGGTTTAAGGCTCAACAATGGAAAACAAAACTAAAACTCGTGAGGCAAAAAACTGTTGCAGTTTGTTCGTATCACAAGAAATTAATTTGCCTTTTTTTTTTTTTTTGTATACGAAGAAAAAACTCTTTCTTATAAATTAACAATTTTCAATTCAACAATTTGTTTTGAAACCTTTGTAATTGTTGAGGCAACATTTTTGTTTTTTTTTTGTTTGTAAAGCTCAAAGTTGGTGGCAACACTTACTTGGCTACAATGCATGATTGATTCATTGATTGATTGATTGATTGAATGATAAATGTAGAAAATTGGCACATAAATTTTAGGCTGCGCTGCGCCGTTTCAAATAAAGAGAACTACTTAAATGTAATAAATATATATCTATATATATTTCTGATGTATAAAATATGTTTTCTATGTACATAAAGGCAACCACATCCAGCTAGGGAGGGGGTGTGGGGGGGGATGATGAAGGGTGAAGGGCGGGTGACGCGGGTATTGTTGTGCTGGTCCCATATATTTTTTATTGTGTTCAGGTAAAGTTGTGTGTGTGTGTGTGTTGTGAGTGTGCGTGTGTGTGTGGGGTCCTCTACTGTTGCATATGTCTAAATGCCGTATCTTCGGCTTCTCCTCCATTTTGACAATCACTTTCCATGGGCACATGCTGTTGCCCTGTTTGCTGATCTTCCATAGATTTGGGTGAATTACAGGCAGCTGCTGCTGACATATGATCCTGATTCTCTGGCTTGGGTGATGACAAAGTTTGTTGATCAGCGGCGGGCGATGGATCATTGTAGCGTATCAGCTTGATGGTGGTCAGGCCATCAGCATTGCGTATAAGCCTGCAAGGGGAAGAAAGGGGAAAAAATTAGATTTAATAAGGTTCAAGAATAAGAAAGGAGTTATTGGGCCGCATTCAGCAGAGACACTTGATCACTGATCAGCTTCTTATTTAGTATACTTTTGAAGGTTAAATTGACATTTGGAAAAGCTCAATGCAAATATCATATTAAATAAAAGAAGAAAAGAAAGCTACGTAAATTGCCAAGCAATATATCATTGATCAGGTATCAAACTGTTCTGCTGAATGTGCCCATTGTTAGCATTCCCAAAAAAGGTGAGGGCGTTGGGGGATCACCCGACCTTAAGATGTTTCTAAAACCAGATTCGAATTAAGCGTGGAAAACTTGTCTAGAATTAAACTTTTAAAACTGTTTAATTTAAATAGATTTTGTTACTTATTCTGTACATATTCTGGCTCTCAGAACCATTGAGAATCAGAATAAAATATAGGCATAAACTGATACGGGGACAAAACTCAAAAACTTTGGCATTTAAACTTAAGTATTTATAAAACGAATGGAGCGATCTATGCATATATATAAAAGTCCGAACCACTGAACCGATCGATCTTTATGAAATTTTGCTGTTATTTTCATGTTATAGGCTATTTCGCAATCTGTGAACCAGTTCGAAAGTGGTATAAACCGGTTCAAAAGTGGTTCAGAGCCATATCTCCGACATTATTGAAGACAAGAACTTGAAAATTGAAGTGTAGATTAGTTTTATGTAGTCCGATCTTTCGCTGCTCCGGATCCGAACCCGCTAAGCCGGTTCAATATTGGATCAGAGCCAGATCACTCGAACCCCTAAGCCTAGTGAAGGGTAATAGGCTTTGAGAAAACTCCGTGAACTGGTTCGAAAGCGGTTTAAACCGGTTCAAAGGTGGTTCAAACTTATTGAAGCTAAATGAAATGATGAATTATATGAATACAGATATTTTACTGGTATAATACCGGTTTGGAGCCCGCTAAGCCGGTTCGAAAGTGATTCAGATCCATATCTCTGGAACCACTAAACCGATCGTCATGAAATTTTCACAATATGTTCATTTCGATCGGGAAAAGAGTTATAGGCTATGTCCCAGGTCTTTGATCCGATCGAAATCAGTTTAAACCGGTTCAAAAGTGGTTCAGAGCCAGATCTCTCGAACCCCTAAGCCTAGTGAAGGGTAATAGGCTTTGAGAAAACTCCGTGAACTGGTTCGAAAGCGGTTTAAACCGGTTCAAAGGTGGTTCAAAGCCATATCTCAGAAATTTTTAAAGCTATCAACTTGAAGTTTGGTGAGGAGGTTAGATTTATGGAAATAAACCTGTTCCGAATCCTCTGTTCCGGCTTAATAGTTGTTCAGAGACTTAGCTTAAAAATGATTAAAGCTTTGAACTTGAAATTTGGTGGGTAGGTTAGTTGTAAGGAGATTTCATTTCATTTCATTGTGTCAAGACCGGCTCCGAACCCGCTAAACAGATTTAATACAGATATGTAAAAGGTGCAAGATCGGTCGCGAACCCGCTTAACCAGTTCAACACAATTTTTAAAGACCCGAGCGGTGCCTGTTATATAGCTAGTATTTCATAAAATCATGAATACACGAATCTGTAGAACCAAAAAAAAAAATTTTAGAAAACATTCCGACCGATCGTCATCAGCTAGATATAGAGATTGATCATTTCAAATATGTGAATTAAAACTAATAAAGATGATTAAAAAAAAAAGTAGTGATTATGTGAGGAAATCTTTCTATCATTCCAAGACCGCGTGGCCTCAATTAATTGGTTAGAAAGTTTATGTAAAAGTCAAACATTGCAGGCGACTCCTCTTACTAGGTATCTTATAAAAAAATTTTTATACACTAACAAAAAAGTTATTCGAGTTTCTTAATGTAGCAATATTCATTAGCCACCCTGACTTATTTGCCAAATCTAACATTTTTGATTTACTGCCCGCTGGGCGTGTTTAGAGGCTGAGAAACAGTCAAAACTTAGGGTTCCAATGATAAATAAGGGCAATACGAAATACTAAGTAACCAAGCGAAGAGTTTTTGAGTCTTGGCAATGGAAGGGACCAATTTTAAGAATAAGAAGGAATTTTTAGGCATTCTTAGAAGGACACTAATAAAGCCACGAGCATACAAATTCAGCGGCTTAGTTGGATAACTATTTCTATAAAGGTATAACAATGTAAAGCGAAAGATTTTGAAAAAGTCGGGGAACAACCGGAACAAAGTAAAGGACACTAATTTTAAATGTATATTCTTTTTTTTTTTTGACTACTTACGGATAGCAATCTTCTGTGCTGGCACTTTTGCTGCTCACACTCAAATCCGTGGGTTTTAAATCTTCACCCGCTGAATCGGAACCCGAACCGGAACCGCCAGCATTTTCCATTTTCAGTGGATGAAATTGAAATTTATCGGGTCCCACGGCTCCCGGTGTATTAAGGGCTGGTGAATTGGGTGGTGGTCCAGCCGAAGCGGCAGCAGCAGCCGCATTGGCGGACAAATAATGGAAGGCACCATTGATGGCATGCATGAAGAGCGGCGATGTGGGTGGTGGGCCATAGGCAGCGGCGGCAGCAGCGGCCACAGCAGCCACGGCGGGCAGGCTCATGGGACCACCATTACGGGAGGCGGGACGCTGGGGCGACTGTTGTTGTTGTTGCTGCTGCTGTTGCTGCTGTTGTTGTTGGCTCCAATTTTGGGCCGCAGGACTAATGGGTGCGGCGGTAGATGAATTATTGGCTGACGTTGCTACGGCACCACCAGCTGCTGCTGAACCATTGCCATTCGCTGGCGTGGATTGACGTAAAAGCGAGATATTTTTGATATTTTTCAGCTCCGTGGGATTGCGTAGAAACTGATAGCAATGTCGTTCGCCTTGAACTTTACGCAAAATGTTGACACGATAATAATAGCGCAAGGCACGCGACATTTTGTCATAGTTCATGGATAGATGATTCTTTTGGATGCCCCATAGTTTGGCCAGGCCAGCCGGGTCGACAATTTTAAAGACGCCCGTATCACGACATTTCCAGGCTATAAGATCGCTATACTTTTGCTGGCGATCGTTGAGCAGCTGTTGCAGAAAGTCCCACAGGAGGCGGCCATCTGAGAAAGGAAGAGGAGAAATAGGTTAGGTAAGGTTCAGAAAATTATTTTTCTATTTTTTTTAAATCGCCCTAAAATTGAAATCGCCCTAAAATTTGGAAAAATTTTCTTTAATTAAAAATTTTTCTGAAATGTAGAAAAGTTTCTCAAAATATATTTTTTAGAAAATATTTTTTTTAAATTAAGAAAAATATTATTTTTTCAAAATTTTAGGTGAATTTGCTTTATTGTCTTTTCTACTTTTTAAGTTCTACTTTAAAGTTCGTGTTGTTTTGCCCTAAAACTAAGAAATGCAGCCCTAATTTTTAGAAAACTTTTCTCAATCCTTCCTTCTTTTCGAAGAATATTCGAAAAGTAGTTGAAGTTGTTGTTGTGTGTTTCGTTACCTTTTTGGAAAATTTCAGCGGTAAGTATTCAAAAATTACATTGTGCGAGGATCAAATACATATATAAATAAATGTACATATGTTAATACAGCCATATTTAATTATTTATATGTATTGTAGATTAATGAATATGTATGTATATAATTAATATTAATGAATATGAATATATGTATGAAATTATAAATATATTTTCAGAAGCAAACATTAGTGTGGATACCCTAATGTACCTTTAGTGGGAGCAGTTTTGCCGCAGGAAACACCAACCAATTCCACTTAGCTGAATTGAACAGCTTATTACGATTGTGGTGAAATCAGATCCCAGTTTGACCGTTCAACACAAAAATACCATCGTTCAACAGCAAAATACCCCCTTATCGCCAACGGTCACACTGCTTTAAAAGTGTTTATTGAATAAATTGGTGAATGCTGGATACAGCAGGAGTCGTCGAAATGCGAATTTAGCTCGATGGTTTTAAATTTTATCAATCGACTTTTTCTGCTGCTGGCATTCCGAAGGGTAGAGTGGTAATAATTACAAACAATTGTTTCTCTTATACATTTCGAAAATCAATCAGCTGATTTAGTCACACAAGTTGGCATCACGAAGAGCATACCGTTGGGTATGAGTGAAAATTTTGGTTTAGAGACGACTGCGTCGAATGTCGCGTAAATGCATTTTTCCGTCAAAACCGTTAGAATTGTGATTTTTTTTGCATATATCTCGGAAGATATTACCTTTAACTTAAAAAAAAATCGCCTCGATTAAAAAAAAACAAATTCTTTCCTTTCATGCATTTGCATGTGACCGTTTTCTGTCTTTTTCTTGAAAACTATGCGTTTATTCGAGTAAATTCACAAAACATAAAACTTACGTTCCCAAAATATCTTCCATTTTTTCTAAAATTTTTTTAATAAAGAGCATATCTTCTGAGATATATGTAAAAACTCCAAGTTTTAACGACAAAAAATATGTCGGTCAGTTTTTTCGTAATCAGCATCCCAAAATACATTAATACTGAAAGTTTGAAAAAGATTGAAGGTCTGAGCTTTCGAAAATTAAGTCGACAAATTTAACATGCGTCAACAAAACAGTTTGCAACAAAATAAAGTTTTTATACCCTTAAATTTTGTGCGGCCATTTAGGCACATACCTACAATCTTTTTCAAAATGTACACAAAATAATATATATTTCAGAATGCTGATTACAAAAATTTGTGTCAAAGTGGTCAACCATTTTATGGGTTAAAACCGTTAAAAACATGTAATATTTAGTTGTTATTTTCATCGATTCTAGAAGTGCCTAATTCGATTGCTGCTCTGTTTAGGATAACTCCTGGCCTACAAATTAAATATTTTCCAAATTGTTTTTATTTCAGAAAAGAAACTGGAGGACGGAGAAGTTGAAGACACTCTAATTCCACCATAAATCACAGAGTAAGATACATCCACAGCGACTATTGGACAATATTTCGAAACATAAAACTTAAGAAAACAAAATTTTATACCCCAATGTTATTTTTAAGAATAGATATATTATTTTATAAAGAAAGGATAATATATAGGATACTTTTTGAAAAAAATGTTATATTTTTAGGCATTTCCTTCTAAATTTTAAAAAAAATTATAAATCTCAAAATATTTAGAAAAATAACCATATGTTTTAGAAAACACTTTCTATTTTTCAGAGCATTACACCTAAATTTAAGAAAATACTTTCTATTTGTTTTGGACATTTCACCCTAAATTTAAGAAAAAATTGTCTAAATGTCTAGAAAAACTGCCCTATAATTTAGAAACCATTTATCCTTAAATTTAAGAAAACAAATTTCAAAAATTTTTGAAATGCTTTTCTAAAAAATAAGGTGAGTCGCCTGTGGCCCTTTTTTAGGCGATTTTCTAAATATTAGGGCGAAAATAATAATTTTAATAAATAAAATAATTTTCAGGGCGAGTTGTTTTTTGTGTAGTCTACTTACTTGTATTGGGCTCCGAGTTTTCGGGAAAGAATTCCCTTTTGGCTTTGTACATATAACTGGGCGTGGTGGGGGCTGAGATGGAACCACCGCCTGAATTCAAGACAGGACCCGCGGTATTGTCCAGGGTTAACTTTTGAGGCTGCTGCTGTTGTTGTTGTTGTTGCTGTTGTTGAGCTGCTGCTGCTGCCGCCTGTTGCTGCTGCTGTTGTTGTTGCTGCTGCTGCTGTTGTTGCTGCTGCTGTTGCTGCTGGGACCAAGAGTTGACAAAACTATTGGTCAACTGTTGCGTCCAATTGGGCTTAATATCCTTGAGTATGGGTGTACCTGGCGGACTACCCGTGCTGTATACAGAGAGCGGTGCTGCTGGATTCAATTTGTTACCATTCGATTCCGTGTACTCCTCCTCGGAATCCGAATGATTACTGCTATTACTGCTGATGCCCTTCATGGACGTGTTTTGGGCCAAAGCAGCGGGATTTGCATTGGTCGTACCGGCTGCCACATTAGCTCCATTCTGTTGATATGAAACCGCCTGCGGCGGACTGCTGGCCTGTGAATCCACAGAAGGCGGTGGACTTAATGTCACCGAATTGGGTGCCATAAAGTGATGACCCGCCGCCAAATGGGCGGCCGAATTATGAAATGGACTACTCTCTGGCGGCGCATTCAAGGGCGGCCAGGTGGGTGTAGGCGGATGACTGTGCGGCGATAATGGATAACGACTGGTGGGCGTTACCGGGCTATTGGGCAAATGCCATTGCATCATGTGTGACTCTATAATGAGCATTTGGAGCACATTATGCAGCACATCTCCCGCACCGGGACACCGATGACCAAAATCGGCACGTGTCAGCAGGCACAAGGCCTTGCCATTCATTTGGAAGAGATCAAAATCCAGTTTGGGTAAATCGAATTCACGTACACAAAAACGCAAAAAGACCAACACATCCTCACGGCTCCATAAACGCGGATCCGAGGGTAATGACGGTGGCAACTGTGTTTTCAGCTCCGCCAGCTGACTGGAGGGAGCGGGTGGACAACGCCAGAGAACATCACTCCAAATGCTGGGATTAAGCGGATTCAGTGATAACTGCACGGGAAGCATTTTCATTTTGGACATGCAGCCACAGTTGGGGAGAAAATAAATGTCCTAATGGGTTCGTCCAAATCTGTAAGAGGGAAAACAGAGAGAGAGAGAGAGAAATTAAGTAAAGGATGCGAGCATCAATCCACACACACTTCCGCCCAGAAACCCAGACACACATCCACATACCAGATAGACATTCGCATTCCAACACAAAAATCAGATTTCTTCATAATCGGCCAACGTCGTCAGCCAGCCAACCAGCCAGCCAACCCGATGGATGAAATAAACAAATAATATATCTTCGGACGCGGCCGCCACAACAACAAAAACAAGAGCAATATAAAAAAAAAATAATAATAACAACAAGCGCATCCGAGCACTACTTGGCGCAAACTGGGCAAACGAATCTCAAAATCTCGAGAGAGACCGACTGTGACTCACAGGCAGAGACACTGACTGAGGCAGCGGCTGCTGCTTCTCACTCTCTTTCCGTAAAGAAACACACCCCCGCAGCGTCGCAGAACAGAACAAGCAGCAGCAGCAGAGAGGAGAAAGACACAGAAGAAATCTTTGGACCAAGCAAATGCTCTATGAAGAAAAAAAAAAAAAAGGATCACTTCAAGTGAGTCATGACACATTTCTAATTCGATGGAGGAATTTCTTCAAAAAATTAAGAAATATTTAGAAAACAAAATTTCACTGGAAAAATATTTTTGCCAGTTAAGTCATCATGCAGAAATAAAGGTCCTTTATTTGATATAAAATTGCAAAACATGGAAAAGTCTTGCTCAAGACTTTGGAATTTGTCTGGTTATATCGAAGGAACAACGGGTGGCCTTGTGTGGCTCAGTAGTGGGTAGCGTGTGTCCCGCCTTGGAATATCTAAAGTTGTTTCTTTAAAATTTAACACAACAAAAGATGTTAACGCCAGTTGGTAAAGTATGTGAGGAATTAAAAAACGTTACCAGCTAATTGAGAAGCGCCAGTATGGAAATTGAAGTTATAAAGCCACTACTTGGCGGAAAACAATTACGTAAAGACCATAGACGATATCCATAAAAAAAAACAATGTGAAAATTGAGCGCATTGTTTTATTATGAGTTACTTTTACGTACCGCCGACTCTTGTGCAAATTGTGGAAGATTTGTTTAAAGCATGCTCTTTCTCATTAGCTTAGTTACCATCCGTTTTTGAGATACTTACTCCATCCAGATTTGTTAAAGAATAACAATAAATACGAAGATTGGAATATTTGAAAATAAAAGTGTTTTCTTTATTTTTAGACCGATCGTTTCTATGGCGTATATGCTAGATAATATTTCGAATTGTGTGGAAGTATATCAAACTATTTATATATACGTTTGGTGACATAACGATAAAACAAAAAAATTTTTTCATTAAATAATTTTTTAAAAATATATTCCCAATAGGACAAATATAAAAAAATAGTCAACCCAGCCGATACAAAAATACAAATCTGATTCGTATTAATACTTAAAAAATTTTTGGGTATTTAACCTTAAACCTTTAAAATTGTTGGTAAAGATAGAAAAAAAGAGGGGGAGAAGAGAAGAGAAAGAGAGAAGAACAAAAGAAAAAAAATAAAGCCCGCCGGAAAATATAAATAAAAAATCATATATGTTTGTAAACAGCATCACACCTTCATAAACATAATTTTTAATTTTTACACTCTAAAAGGGTAAAAAATTTTAAATAATAAAAATATATATAAATCTAATGGATTAGCGTTAAGTCAAAGATCGAATAAAATCATACAATTCCTTTGCTGTTAAGCCTTGCCTAGGTCGATATTTCGATTTTAATACCGTGCAGAAGGACCTTCTATACTCATCATTGTTAATCGAACCGCCATATATCATTTTCCGATCAGATGAACGATAGTCGAGCTAACGCACCCGCCATATGATAAAATCTTAAATTCTTCCACAATTTTGAAGGTGGACTGTACTGAACAGCCGCAGAATCATATCGAGTTGGGATATAAACATATAAACCACTAGATCGATCGAACTGAAATTTTTACTGTTTATGGTAGAAGAAAGACCAGACTGTGTATTTGAAAAAATCGTGTTTCTTCATATAAAATAAGCACAATATTCATTAAAACTAGGAAAATGCTATGCTTCATTTACAGCCATCAATCTTCGGGCTTTCGATTCGTGGCCATCTAAATTTGCCTAAATATGAAATACGTCAAAATAAATTTGAGTACGTCCTGGCATTAACCGCATAATCTACTAACTGCGTGCACCGTTGTTTAATTGTACTTCAAAGATTATTGTAAGCAACAATTATGCATATATTGTTAGAATTATTTTGTAAACGTATGTGTTGCATAAACAAAGGATGGAAAGAGCAGAAAAACATTGATTCTAACTCATATGATGTTGTAATATTCTTAAATAAGGCGTTGAAAGTTTTTTGGGGTACAAATGAACCCCAAGGGCGGTTCTAGGGTAAAGGCAATTTTAATTTTACCTGTACGTAACGAAATACCGAAAAAAACAAGGTACCAAAAAGAAACCAACTACCGAAATAAACTCGAACTAAAGCAGAACTTTTTACGAAAGCATATGTTTCGGTACGTACCAGATCCGGAAACGAAAAATAATTCGGTTTGATTCTCTGCCCTGCATATATTTCAGGGCAATATTCTGTAGAATTTGGACGGGAAAAATTAACATGTACGAATTCAGTAAAGATTGCTAAAAATTTATACAACTTTTGAACTAGCCAGATCGAAAACGATAAGCTACGTTCACACAAGTTCACACGAAACATTTGGAATAACGACCCAATTTCCATACGATAATATAAATTATAAATATATATATATAAAATCTTATGTATGTGGTTTTTTGCGACTACTGTGTGAGAGGGGATTAACTGCGGGGGTCGGACTTTTTATGAAGACTTTTACCGAAGACCGTACAGTACCTAGATGCGATATGGCGGGTCCTTCTGGTACAAAACCCGCCAGCAATTTTCCTAAAGAGCAACGAGGAATTACGAAGCATCACACATTTAAAAAATAAAATAATCAAGTCAACCATTATGAAAATCCAATACGATATTCAAAATTTGTTGTATGAGATGTCGCTTCTAGGTTTTGTCAATCCTTTGCTTTTACTCAACCGGTCACCTTTACCAGCTAAAGATATTTAACATTTTTTTTAGCTTATCCTACCCATTCTCGCGGTTGTTTTTCGGTTCCCAAGGGAACTCTGTCCCCAGACCATTTCTATTCTATGTAAAATTCTCTGTAGAAACCTTTTAGTCAATTAATTTACAATTAACAATTTTTTAAGTTTAACTACGAGAATATTTATAAATTCGGTGTGGTTCAGTGGTTCACAAAGGGTGCCCCCTCCGTTTACGGTTCGGTTCATTAGCTGTAAAATTGTATTATTAATTTTCGTGGGAAACATTAATAATTCTTGATTAAAGGTTCACAAGTTCAGCTTGATTAAAAAAAAAAAGAAGCGTCTCCAATATTCTGCTATGACCAACAAGTGGAAGCCCAAACACGAAAAAATTCAGCTTTTTAATTGTAAATTTCTCAATATGGTAATTTCCATAAAAATGTACAGAGATATCTGAGTGTGTGTGTGTAAGCATGGGCGGCCCAGCAAGTCAGCCAGCGGCAGCAGTCAGTACTTGCCTTACACTATTCCGGATGTGTACAAAGCAAACACACAGACCGACCCACCGACCGACAGACAGACAGACGAGCGATATATGTGCATACATACAGACGTATCTTTGGCGGTGATCATTTTGCTGTAAAGATTTCAACATAAACGAATATATATATATATGTCTGTATGTATATTGATGGCAAGTAGTGGGAACGTCTCTTTGCTCTCGCCCTGCCTTAGTGTGGAAGAAACTTGAAAGCCGTGCCCATTGCCCACTCCGGGGGCTTGCAGCAGCGGCGACAACGAAACGGAAGTGCACATTCCACACACACAAAACCCGTTTCCAAAAGATGTTGGGAGAAAGACGAAAACGACTAATAAATCCGCCAGTGGGTAAAGAGAGCAACAGTGGCAGCATCTTGGTTTAAAGGGGGCACCCTGTTTTTGGTTGTTTTACGGATTCAGTACTTAAGCACTCACACATGTTGTTGGCATTTAAATTTATCTTCTCGCTCTCTCTCTCTCTCTCTGAACAGAAAACAAAAACTTCCTCATTCTCCGGGAAGCATTTCAACAAGTGAGTACGACTTCGCGTGAAAGAGATGACAATATCCAGCTTCTATAGGGAGGAGAGATCAGATCAAATATTTTATGAAGTCTCTTACTTAGAGGGGGTCTCTCTCCCTGTCTCTCTCTCTGTGTAGAATTTCTACGCCTCAACACATGGTTTGGGGTTGGGCACTCATCCATATAAAGATTCTCTAGTACACACATGTTCCATCATCCGACACAACAAATAAACATTCGGGGCCGGTGGCACGTAGTAAAATGACAAATGAATGCTCATCATCACAGCCAGAGTCCGAGATATAACCACACCACAGGCAAAAAGGCAACGCCAAGAATATTTCTAAAAAATCTCAACAGCCCCAGCAGCAGAAGCAGCATTCTCTCTCCGCCGCCGACAACGACTCAGGTAGTTCGAGAGGTATGCGACGACGACGCGTACCGACCACGAACCGGTTTCAACGGAAATTACAAACGAAAATTATAAAACGATCAGTTTAGAAATGAAAAAAAAAAAACAAAAAAAAAATCAAACCAGCAGGGGCCAAGGAGCGCATATACCAAAAGAATTTTTGCTCAAGTTTCCGCTTTGGGAGAGAGCCAAAAAGAGTTGTGGTGGGCGTGCTGGGTTGACAGGTTTCTTTTGCATTGTCGACCGTGGGATCGGAAATGCTAGGAACATGGATTAGGATCTTATTAGAGAAGTGAAAGAAAACTAGGAAAAGCAACTGCAAGAAGAAATTTAAAGGGGAAGTTCTTTTAGGTAAACGCATTTCAATCCTTTTCCAATTGTGTTAAAAGGACATGAGAAAGTAACACTAGAGATTAAGATTTCAAAGGATTTTACTTATAGTTTGGTTTACAAAATATGAGTCCCTTCCACTTATCTGTTGCATCCGGCAATGTTGACCCTTTGACAGTTAGCCATTAGTGTGGATTGTGTTTAGTGAGGAAGAGATGGATTTGCTATGATGGGCTATTTTATTGTCTACAAAAAAAATTGACACTCTAGTGTTGCTTAGACCACGCCTCAATAAATATTATGCCTGCTTCAAAGATGGCTAAGGTCTAGCCTGAAATATTTGAAATACCTGAAATACCCTGCCGACAATCAGTTGGCGCTTTGAGCTGCTATGGATTGTATGTGGAGTTTCATTGGTGTTAGGTGCAGTATTACGTTAGGGCTGCCGGGTCACCTCACATTCTCAAAGGCCACTCTATACATTTTTAAGCAATTCTCGCTTTGAGAATTTTTTCCAGTATCTTAGTCTGAACCTTAAATAAATTCAGATTGAAACGGTGCAAAATTGGTACAAAGCCAAGTCGCAAAAATTATGTAGTCTGTGAACTGAATATTTGGTATACGGTGTCATTTTACTAGATCACGAGTGGATTCGAGCCCGATTCAACCGGGTCAAAAGATGTATAGAGCCATATCTTGGAAATTGAACTTGAAATTTGGTGTGTAGGTTGGTAATGTGAAGCTAGATATTCTACTGAATCATGACCTGTTCCGAACCAGTTTGTAAAAAGTGATTCCTGGTCGGTTGGAACTTGATGATTAACTCTCGCATAACGGTACTCAAGTTTTTGTTTAAAAATTTGTAAAAAAAAATATATATACACTCCTCGCCACTTGATTAGGACATCCACTTAAGTATGTTTTTCATTGCCCACGGCTCCCAAACCAAGCATGCTAGAGACCTACATTTTTTTTAAATAACATAAAAGTTCATTTAATTGTTGTAATATTACCAGAACGAAGTCTTAATGTCAAATATTAAAAGAAAGTTATTAACTCAAAATCGAAAAAATTAGGGGTCCACATTTTGCGCCACTTGCGCCTATCCTAATAGCATAGGTTTAACTATACAATTGATTAAACTTTTCTTTTCATCATCAGGCCTCCCATTTCCCATTTCCGAATGGATTAAAAAATTTAAGCGATTGCAATTCCAAATCGTTTTCATTTGGATGTACCCGTTCCGAGTGACATAAAAATCGTTTTACATTATTCAAAAAACAAACTGATTAAAATTCTTGGACAAAAAAATTTCGAATGAATGTTCGAATCGCATTTGATTTGATCCGATAACTGTTAATTATCGATAGAAAAGCTGATTGCACAGTTGCTTTTAATAAAAATAGCCGTAGTTATTGACTTCAGAGTTATCTAAACTTACGCAATATTAGACACGATGAAGCAAACTTCATGAAGTTTCTCAAAAAGCTTTTGTATGTGGGAAAGAGGTGGGTGGGGTAGCCTGCCCCTCTACGCCCCTTTCCTACAAGCAAGAGCTTTTTGAAAAACTTCATGAAGTTTGCTTCATCGTGTAAATGCGGTCTTAGTTGTCAATCCAATTTTGTTTATAATTTCATAACTTTAATTTAAGTAGCATCTATTTTAACCTTGTTAATTAAAATACTTAAAACATTTTTATTTTACATGCAATTCCAATCGAAAATTTTGTTGTTCAAATTATAATTCAGATTTAACCTTTGCAATTTCGAACAACTCTGCGCATGCGCCGATGCGGAATTGAGAACAGCTCGGACTCATTTCGATCGTTTTTGGTAGGTACAAATTTATTTTGAATTAAATTGTATGCTCCATATATCTATTAATATTTCAAAATCTTCACAATAACGCAAAAAGATAAAAAAGTAGTTGTGTTACCTAGATTCATTCCACTGACTCTAAGGCAAAACTTTTTAAACCGAATAACTTGATCGTTTTTCGGAAACGATTCCGATTCCGCATTATTTGATCGAAAACGGAAACTGGCCTGAATGTAAATCGCACAATAGATTTAAATATTTTCTAATCTCTCATTTTGAAGAACCCTGGTCTAAAATTTCAAATACATAAAGGAGATAATAATTAAGGATCCCGTAAGATGCTTATCAATAGGATGTTAATTCAGTTTGGCAAATTCCAGCATTTTATGCGCGACTGAGCAAGATTCTTAATTCAATGATATAGTAGGTACAATTTACCTGGTACATATATCAAATTAAATCACATTTAAAATATAACTTTCTCAATTTTCATTTGTAATGAACTGAAACGGAACATGATCTAGTGTGGAAGCGTTTTCATAACATAAGGCAACAAAATTCAACTTTTTTAAGGTTTTTTGAGCAACCTATACGTTTGATTTGACTCTCCTTGATAATATGGTAAAGTACTAATGTACAGCTTAAAAAATATATCACAAACAATTTTGCGATTTTTTAATGAAAAAGTCATAACAATTTTGCTTACCAACTTTATTTTTTTTTTCACCAAATCCTAGTTACCCAAGCATAGTTTTAATTTGGATAGCTTACCTGTAAGAAAAGAAAAAATAGATAAATTAATTAAATTGTTTAGCAGCAATGTTCAACATTTAAAGAAAAATTATATATATGATTATTAAGCTAAGCGGAATTTTGAAAATGACTTCAAAAACTGCTGCTGTAATTACTTTTAAACAGAAACTGATTCAGTTTTTAGATACAAAAAAATCAATGCCTATTAATCCAAGGGATGCAAACCGGTTCTGAAACGAACCGCAATTTTGTGCTCCCAAACCGAATTTAAAAAAAAACTCAACCGAACCAAAAACCGCAAAAGAAAATGGTTAGGTTTATTTTATCTACGATTTTTTTGAGACAAAAGTATTTGTAAGTATAAAGATTTATTAAGTGAAAATTAAGTTAAAATTTTAGCTTAAAGTTAAGGTTCCACGGTCAAATAATTTGACAAATATTTTTAGGAAAATTTTGCTAAAAAAAGGAAATTTTTCTGAACTTTTTGCTAAAAAGGAAATTTTTCTGAACTTTTGTGCAGATTATTTGCGTATATATTCATAACTTAAGATCTAAGTCCCCAAAAAACTCTAAGGTAATGGGCATTTAAAAAAATTTTATAACAAAATTTGGTCAAATTATTTGTCTTTTGGGATCTTAGCTAAAGGTAAACTTTGTCATAGATTATGACAACGATCGATTCGATTTAGTGTTATTTAATTGCAGCTTTTATCAGAAATGATTAGTGGTGACATATCGAGTTGCTAGACCTTTTGAATGAGCAATTCATGAGAGATGCGTTTCCGGAAAACTTTTCTTTAGAAATGTTTTGTGTGAACAATAAATACGAACTGTATATATAGTGAGTTAGCTTTAAGGTGTTAAATTTGAAACATTTCTTCTAAAAATTTCGCATTTTTCTGGTCGAATTGATTTGTTATCCCACTGCCTCCTCCTCCCCCCTCTCTTAAAACATCTCGAGCACTTAGTTTGTGGTCTTCAAATAAAAAACACGGAAGCATCTCATGTCAACCAACTCAATTGAACCATACACACACACACACACATACTGACCCCGACCCCTACACTACACTAACACACACACACATATGAGATGAGTTGAGATTCTTGCCTCCTTCTTCCCCACACAACCCTTGAAAGCTGAATCTTTGCTATTGCCTGTGTCTGCCTGCCGCCTGGCTGGCTTTTATTAAGTTTAGTAAGAGGGAGAGAGAGGGAGAGCAAAAAGTAGTTGGAACAAACAGTTGCGACTAATTGAATGTAATGGGCACAAATGATGCGGTTGATGCGGTCTGTTGGTCCAGGAATGATTCTGAACTCTACTACTTGATGAACTCATCTCGTAGATGATTACACTCTATGGAAGCTGCAAGCATTCAGGTAGCTACCTGATTGTGTTGATCATGATCAGCATAAAAAAAGCAGTTTTCAGCTTTTTTGGGTTTGCATATTAAAATACCAAAAGGTTATCGAACGTTTGATATCATTAAGCAGCATTTTATGTATTCAAAAGATGAACAATGAGGCGGCAGATTTTAAAAAAATGAAGCTGAAGCTGGAAATTTTGAGCTACATTAGAACAAACATGGCACGTATAACGCCTTCAACAAAATAACAACAACAACAAAAAAAAGCACAAAAAGAAATGAGTTGGGGAAAAAAAAGGTGAGCGGAATGGGTTAACTATGATTGATTTGCTAGACACACACCAGAGAGTTGCGGTCTGGATGATCTACAAAAACAAAGTGCCCCAAAGGCTACAAAAAAAAAAACAAATCAGTAAGAGCGCGGACTATAAAATACCCTCATTCTTTTTAAAGGCAAATTTCCGTGTTTTTTGTCCGTTTTTATCAAAAAAATTTAATTAAAAGGCTGGGCATTTCAAATAGAGGCTTTGACAGTATTTTGTGTTTAGTGGGGGAAGTAAAAATGTTCTAAAATTTAACAGAAAGGCGCTACAACAACAATCAGTTTCATATGAATAGACTCAAAAATATTTACTTCCCGTTTTAAAGCATTTTTATTCGTTACAGGGTATAACAACAACTAAAAGTGACGATCTAGACAAAAAAATCTGCGGCAGATATTAATTTTAAAGGCAAATTTCCGTGTTTTTTGTCCGATTTTATCAAAAAATTTAAAATTATGGGCTGAGAATTTTAAATAGAGGCTCTGTTAGTATTTTGTGTTTAGTGGGGGAAGTAAAAATTTTCAAAATTAAACCAAAGGGCGCTACAACAACAATCCGTTTCATATGAATAGACTCAAAAATGTTAACTTCCGATTTTTGACCATTTTTAATAGTTACGGAGTATTACATCAACAAAAACTGACGATCTGAACAAAAATTCTGCGGCAGATATTAATTTTAAAGGCAAATTTCCGTGTTTTTTGTCCGATTTTATCAAAAAATTTAAATTTAAAGGCGAGGAATTGGAAATGGTAGCTCTGACAGTATTTTGTGTTTAGTGGGGGAAGTAAAAATTTTCTAAAATTTAACCAAAGGGCGCTACAACAACAATCCGTTTCATATGAATAGACTCAAAAATGTTTACTTCCCATTTTTAACCATTTTTTAATAGTTACAGGGTTTAACAACAACAAAAAACTGACGATCTAGACAGAAAATCTGGGGCAGATATTAATTTTAAAGGCAAATTTCCGTGTTTTTTGTCCGATTTGAAAAAAAAATTTTAATTTAAAGGCGAGGAATTGGAAATGGTAGCTCTGGCAGTATTTTGTGTTTAGAGGGGGAAGTAAAAATGTTTCAAAATTAAACCAAAGGGCGCTACAACAACAATTAATTGCATAAAATAGACTCAAAAATGTTTACTTCCCATTTTTAACCATTTTTTAATAGTTACAGGGTATAACAACAAAAAACTGACGATCTAGACAGAAAATCTACGGCAGATATTAATTTTAAAAACAAATTTCCGTGTTTTTTGTCCGATTTTATCAAAAAAATTTAAATTTAGAAGCTGGGAATTTATAATAGAGGCTCTGACAGTATTTTGTGTTTAGTGGGGGAAGTAAAACTGTTCTAAAATTAAACCAAAAGGGCGCTACAACAACAATCAAATTCATATGAATAGACTCAAAAGTGTTAACTACCCATTTTTGAGTAAAAATGTTCTAAAATTAATTTCAATTTCATAAGAATAGACTCAAAACAAACAAATAGACAGTGTTTAACAACTAAAAAACTGACGATCTAGACAGAAAATCGGCGACAGTTATTAATTTTAAAGGCAAATTTCCGTGTTTTTTGTCCGATTTTATCAAAAAAAATTTAAATTTAAAGGCGAGGAATTGGAAATAGTAGCTCTGACAGTATTTTGTGTTTAGTGTGGGAAGTAAAAATGTTCTAAAATTAATTTCAATTTCATAAGAATAGAATCAAAAGTGTTTACTTCCCATTTTTAACCATTTTTAATTGTTACAGGGTATTAACAACAAAAAAAACTGACGATCTAGACAGAAAATCTGCGGCAGACATTTGGCTTTTGCTTGTTTTTTTTTTTTTTTTATTTTCTCTTATTTGTATTGTTGTTGTTGTTGTCGCGATCGCGCGAAGAAGAACCCGGAATTGGCGTCGTCTTACCCATATACATATACATCGATATAAAACGCTCACGCGCTTGTTATGCACGCTCAGCAGCAGCAGCAGCAGCTACGGCGCGTTGTGTTGACTATTTGAGGTAGATCGCAGGGGAAGGAAGAGCGGGGAAACTTGTATGTTTAATTTGTTGTTATAAAGCCAAAGCAGGTCGTTGACTTGGTTTTGGTTTTTTGATTTTTTTTTTCTTTCATTTTCTTAAATATTTTTATGCTTATTAATTGAGTATTTTGAGACGATCGTAGCGTTCGTTGGCTTAAGGGTGGATTCACAGAGACCTCAAACCCTAAAGGAGATCAAATGTCAAAAGACAACCAGCACCACTCGTTTCCAAGAAGTCCTACAAAACATGTTGTAAAGTGCATAACAGGTAGACGACCAGACACGACACGCATTTCCTCCTCCTACTCCCAAAGGTAGCGATCATCATCATCAGCCACCACCACCAACCAACCACCACCTTGTGAAGCCGTTAATCTTAATGCGCCTTGGCGGCTGTCGCTTCTGCCTTTGGAGTGCAGGTTATCAGATTTTTCTGTTTCGTTTTATTTACTTCTCATCATTTTGCTGCGCACTTGATGCTCGCTGCCTGGGGAGGGATGCGCCTACGGAAATTACTCATTAACTCTCTGTTCTCATCTTCCTTTAGGCCAGTTTAAGTGCCTGCTGAGTTTACGTTTGAGTTGAGTCTAGGCAAAAGATAGATCAAATGTCTTTCGAGTGTCATCCCATGGGGTACGTACACACATCTTAAGTGGGTAAGTGAGTTCGAAGTAGAAATCACAGGCTGCAAAATGGTGTTTTGGGATTTGTTTTACAATTTAATTGGTGTTATATTTTTAAATCTTTTGTCAACCAACAGTATTTCAGACATTCTAGTTATTTGATGACACTGTTAGCTCTCAAATAGATGATCAAATTTAATTTAAATGTAGATTAAAATTTAACGGTTTATTTCAGTTTTTTATTTAAGTTTTTCCTCTCATAACGATACAAAAATATTGTTTTTTAACGAAATTATTGGTCAGACAACAACAAGATCACTGTTACCAATGTCTACCAGCAAATTATATGAGAAATAAAGGATAAGGCTGAGTTTACACTGTTCGACGCATGAGATATAATAATCTTATGCCTTCATGTTGTCTTTATTTTCATTGTGAATAGCTTGTCATTTGTCATTGAAAACCAGACAATATGAAGGCCTACTAGATTATCATGTCTCATTCGTCGAACAGTGTAAACCCAGCCGAAAAAAGCAAAAACGAAATTGTTTGTGTATTTTTCAAGGGTTTGTATCGAGCCAAAGTCAAAAATGGACATTTGTACATCTTTGGTTAAGAATAATAGAATGATTTGTCGCACAGAAAGGAGCATGTACTCTGTTTTTGCGAATTAATTTAATGACGTGCCAAGAATTTTACCATTTCTTCCGTTTTATATATCGATTTATCGATATTTTGTTAAAGTTATAAAAAACCACTAACAAGATAAAGGAGAACGTTTATACATATCCTTATAATTATGAAGGCTCTGGTGCATAACTTTAAACGCATCCATATGATTCAGTGTACAATCCCTTTCAAACGGACAAGCAAAAAAGTGTAAATGAGCAGTGAAAGAGAATCAAAAATAACAAAATAAGAATAACAATATTCTGTCTGTTTCCGAATTCGATCAATCGGAATTGGTGAACGGTCTTGATTTTCAAGAAACATTAGACAATTCGGTTTAAATATTTTACCATCAATGAACTTTGGTTTTTCGCCTAATAACAAAATCTTTATGAAAACGTGAAATTGACCAACGAATCCAGATAGTTTGATCGATCTGATTATCTCTGTTTCATTTATCTGTAAATATTTTGTCTAAAATCTTGCTGAGCATGCGTTTTCTAAGAGGCTTCAATTGAACATTAAATCACATATTCAATGCACAGAGTTTGTCCTGACTGACTGATTGTGACAATTTACGCAGAGCCTAAAAAGTAAGAAATAGAAATCTCAACCTTTTTTATAAGTTTTCATATTAAAAGAGTTAAAAGTTAAGGTTTATGGTTAAAGGTGGAAAACTCCTGAAAAATTATATGTGAGGAAAATGTTTTTTTTACAGGTTGCCTCAAATTTGGTTTGTAAGTAAAGTAAGCGAAAAAATCGCTAATTACCCACAAGGAAAATGGTAGGAAAATTCTTTATGGAAAAAACTATTTCTCATCCGATAGACTTCAAACTCAGTTTGTCAGGATAGTACGCAAAATAATTAGAAATGAGAATTTTCGATGTTGGAAAATCCGCCCGTAAGGTCGGAAAATTATATATAAAAAAATTATTTTTCATCCGATTGACTTTTAACTCGGTTTAATGACATGTGATTTTCTGACGTTGGGAACTTTCCGGAAAATTCTTTTGAAAAAATTGTTAATATTTAATAAGCCTCATTCAAGTCGACGAAGGTTGGAAAATATGCATTTATTGAAACAATATGACCCTAAAAACGTAGCAAGTAATGGATTATTGCGCAGGAACGTTAAAATTAACTGCCTAGAACTAGAAATCAAAATAAAATCGAATTTTGGGGGCCTAGTTTAATAAAGTAAATAGTAAGAATTTGTAACAACTAAGGATCGATTTTTTTTAAGTACTTCAAAAGTTTGATCGCTGTTTCTCAAGCCCTTGAATCACTAACAGTTTAACATTACAAACAATTTTTTAAGACCGATTGATCCGAAGAAACCAGAGAAAACCTTTTAGGATCAGAAAGATGGGAGCTTACAAACAAATATTTTACTTAAATCGGTTTAAAAACATCCTTTTACTCTATCCCATCCTGCCTAACAGTTGATATATAGACTTTAAGCGTGAACCCAGAATTTTTCGAACCTGGGGGTAGATTTTCCATAATTGAACATTGTTTTTTTTATTATTTATTTGTCCCTTACTTCCATTTTCCAGACTTAAGGGCCGTGGATTTTCTTAGGATGGAGAATAATTTTTTTTATTTTTCAAACCCATTTGCAGCATTCCTGGACTCGAAACTCTCTTACGAAAAACGTCACTAGAGGAAGGAATAAAAACCAAGACAAAAGGGAAGCCACTACTGTATAGCTTAGAAATGGAATGAAAACTTCTCAAAATGGATTTCCATAGACTTGAGAGAAAGGATATTATGTAAAATTACACTTCCAATTTCGGAAATTGGAAAAACACGTGTCTAATTATTTTGCACACTAAAGTTTACTACCGATTTTGAAGTCGATCGGATGAAGAAAAATATTTTACTCATACAAACTTTTCTGATCTATAAGAAATTAGTCATGACATTGTTTTTATATTGAAAGGTGAAATTATTGTATGTAACAAAATTTTGGAGGAGTTAGATTTCTTTTCAATTTTCTCTGTACTGCATGGTAATAAAACCTCCGACTTTATACTGGTTATTATTGTAATGGATCCACCACCGCGTCTCATGAAAGCTCATTGACCATTTCTAACGCGGACTTTGGTCAATCTGAGCTTACTCAGAAATGGTTTAAAGTATTCCCTTTAATTTTTGTCGAATAACTTCTCTTTAGGTTTTTAAGAAGGTATTTTAAATGAGAAGAAAATTCGTGAATTATGTGTGAAACTTTTGGGGCTCTTAGCATTATCAAATGAGGCATCAAATACCAAGTTGATATTAATTATATTTTCATTGTTTCAAAATAATTCTTGTATAAATCTCAGATTCAGGAAGAACTCCACGCAAAAGCTTAGTAGAATCAACTAACTATAAACCTTGTCCGCTAGATATTTGATAAGAAGCCCAACCAAATACAGCAGCACACGAGACAGACACACTTGCTGATGGCTGGGCCTTGTACCTTCCTACTCAACCTCTTCCATATATTTATAAACTAGGATTACTTTTTGTCTTAGGTGTTGTCGTCGCTGCTTTTGATAAAAAATACTAGAGATATATAGACAAGCTCTATCATATATAGCAGGTACTTACATATACACACATAGTCACAGTCAAGAGATACAACATGTTCCGTTCTTCCACACGCTATATTGTTGTTTATATGTATTATGAAATGTTTACGATTTTGCTTGAGTTTTTCAGTAAGTTTATAACAAATATATGCCCAACGATAAGATAAGGCCATAGGCAGACATATAAATAGAAGAACAAAAAAAAAAGAAGAAACGTATGTTTGTGACCACAACATACTTATTGTTGCAAAAAGAAAGAACCATTTTTTTTTTTTTTGTGGCTATTGATCAGTTGGCTAGCTTCCTGTACCCAAAGCAAATGGGCAATTAGATCAAGCGATCGCCACGATCGTGTATCTCAAACCGGTAGTTAGTATTTGCACTAGTAATCAAGCATACATAGCTAACATCTAGGCATGCATGGAATAACCCCCACTCCAAGCTCCAAGCTTCAATCTCCAACCAAGCCATGCAAGCCAGCTGGAAGCTAAAGAACATCGACGATCGCGCTTCGCATCTTAATTACAGAGAGCTGCTGCTCTAGCTCTCTGTTTGCAAAAAATGGCAAGAAACAGAAAACAGAAACAAAGCTTCAGGTCTCAACGACTCGCTAAACCTGAATTGTAAAAACGTTCTAAAGCAAAACGTATGATCTGAACCGTGGAACGTTTTGCGCGTCGCTGGTGGAAAGACACTTAATAAATGCGGAAGCGGATGTTCTTCAAGCAACAACAACGACGTTGACTGCGACTGCGACTACGACTACGATGACGCTGTCTATAATCACAATCAAGTTCCAGTTGGAGAGTTAAGGGAGCAGGGAACAACAACTGGTTGTTTGCAGTTAATTCTTCCTAGTGCAAAAAATTTCTACTTCCTCAGAAATTACCTGGTTAGGAGCTTATTGTATATCAACTTGGCAATTTTCATTAGAATTTAAGTTATAGATAGCAAAAATAAGTTACAGTCTAGTGGAGAAAGCCCTCATTAAGTACCCAAGAATTTTGATAAAAAGACAGAAAAAGTCGAGGCTTAATTTGCAAATGAATTTAAATTTTTGTAGCTAAGATATTTTAATCCGCAACAAGTCGAGAAGTGATGTGTGACAAGTTTCATGCTTGAGAAGGTACAATTTTGTTTACCATTATCTTTGAAAATAGAAAAGAATAATGAGAAGGCTTTCAAGACTTGCTTAAAAATTATGTATAACTTAAGACGGCGAACATGTCGTTAAAAATTAATTTCCTGCTCTTTCACTTGATCTAAGGAGCGACGATATCAAAGGGGTTTGGGATCAAGATATGAGGACATATAGTAGCCTCATAAGAGTATGTGAGGCTAGCAGAAAAAAACGCTAGATTCTAAAACTCATGCCTAACTATTACATCTTAAAACCTGATCGTTCGTAGATTGATTTAATTGACGGACTTGTTAATGAATGTTTTTTATGACAAAAAGATTAATCTTTCTTATATAGGGTGGCTGATGAATGATGCAACATTAGTAAACTTAAATAACTAAAATATAAATTATTTTAATAGCTGAATGCAATTACATTGCATTAAGTATGTAATGCAAACAAAGAAAGTAATCAATTAATCACACAGAAGAAAAGCTATTGGGTTATTTTTTTGTAGCAGCATTCATCAGCCACCCTATATAATTAATTCTAGAATTTACTGAACCCTTTTACTCGACAATTTTGTTCGAAATTTCGAGAAAAATCTTAATTTTTATTATTCAGGCATAAAAATTGAATAAATAGTGAAGTGTGGTTAACAATCACGAGGCTTTGATGTGAAACATGTTGATTGAAAAGAGTTTATAAACGTTGAGAAATGCCATGGTTGGCCAGGCGATAGCTGGGAAAGCAGTGTTGGAAACAGTGTTATAAAATAGTGTTGTTAAAAAGTCTTGGAAAATGGTGTTGGAAAACAATGTTGGGAAACAATGTTCGAAAACAATATGTGTTATTAAAAAGTGTTGAAAAACAGTGTTTGGAAAACAATGTTTAATAATGGTGTTGGAAAACAATGTGTAATAAAGGTGTTGGAAAACAATGTGGAAAAAAAAGTTGAAAAGCATTGTTGGAAAATACTGTTGAAAAACATTGTTGAAAAGCAGTGTTGGAAAATAGTGTTGAATAACAGTGTTGCAACACATTGTTGGAAAAAGTTTAATGTTGATAAACAATGTTGGAAGCAGTGTGAAATAAAAAAGTGTTGTTAAATAGAGTTGAAAATCAGGTTGGAAAAGCAAGTTGGAAAAATGTGTGGAAAAAAGGCTTTGGAAAATAGATTATAATAGAAGTAATGTTGATAAACAATGTTGGAAGCAGTGTGTGAAATAAAAAAGTGTTGGTTAATAGAGTTGAAAATCAGCGTTTGTAAAACAATGTTGTATAGTGGTTTTGGAAAACAATGTGAAAACAATGTTGAAAAATACTGTTGAAAAACATAGTTGAAAAGCAGTGTTGGAAAATAGTGTTGAATAACAATGTTGGCACACATTGTTGGAAAATAGTTTTGGAAAATAGATTAGAATAGAAGTAATGTTAATCAACTTTGTTGGAAAACAGTGTTAAAAATGGTGTTGAAAAAGAGTGTTGGACACAATGTTGAAAATATGTGTTGGAAAACAATGTAGAAAACAGTGTTGAAAAATGGTGTTGGAAAACCCTGCTGAAAAGCAAAGTTGGAAACAATGTTAAAAGTAGTGTTGGAAAACAGTGCTGGAAAACTGCCCAAAGGTTACAGGTCAAGGTCCAAAATTGAGATGGAATTGCGGGATTCCCGCGGGTCCTGAAAAAATCTTCGGGATGGATATTCATATAAGTTATGAATACACATTACGCATACGCTTTGTGCCTATGATAAAAACCCGAAAGCCCGATAGGCACGGAAAGGCCCGAACTCTATATTTAAAGCAAAATTACTGGGACGTAAGTAAATCTCTAGTATCGAAATGGTTAAGAAGTATCGCCTATATCATATATCTATTACTGGCTTGAAAAAAAAGATGAAGAGTGACACCTACTCAACAAAAATCATCAAAATATTTAACGAATTTTCCGTATTTTTGTTTCAAAACTTTACTAAGAAGAGAATTCTTTAAAAGATGCAGAAATATATAAATATTTGGCACCTCCTGTTTCTACAGTTATTCGCTTCCGCCCAAAAACGACTCAATTCATATACGATTTGGGTGGTTTTTGAGTCGGAAGTTATTTATAGAACACATGGGAATGTGTCAGTAGCTCTGAAGAGTCCTTACAAATTTTATGAGAATATACTCAAAATACATCTAAATTCCGAAAAATCAAAAAAACGATATTTCGAAAATTCAAATGTACCAAACGATTTTGGACGTTTTTGGGTCGAAAGGAATTTGTAGAACACATGGAAATATTTCTTTATAGAAATAAAATCTTGTATTGAAATTCCCACAAAAGAAATTGACTTTAACCCAGTTTTAATTATTTTGCCATATTTAATTTTTTTTTGTTGTTTATCATTGCCGAGCACCTAAAAAATATTTAATAAGTACACTTGACACTTGTTAGTATATATACAATTGTATTTATATATAATCAATCGACGTAATATAGCGTCACATGCGGATGCAATTCCACACACACACACACTCATACACAGAGAGAATTGTTTCTAGGCGTCGCACAGTGTTGAGTATTCTGATGAATGCAGCGGCACTTCAACAACACTGATAGCATTTTGAAAAGGCTTCCCTATCTCTGAGAGGAATGAATGTACTACAATGCACATATGTATATGTGTAAAAAAAAAAAAAAAAGTAACAAAACAATTATTATTATATGATGATAATCCAAATGAGTCGCCGACGCCTCCTCCCAATCTTTAGCTCTTCCTCTTGCTTGATAAGCACGGGACAAAGCTTAAGTTGCACTCGAGTAACCACTAAAACGTGGCCAAAGCGGCTAATGAGATAAAACTCAACTATTGTAATAGAGCAACTCTTTGCCAGCTCTTCAAGATGCTGCATTGCCTTTGGCTAAGAACTTATTTTTATGTTTGTTGCTAATTATGAATTTGGCGACAATGGGATACAGAAGTCATCATCATGTCATCATGGCGTCATCTTGTGTTGGCTGCTGCTGCTGCTCCTCCTTCAGTTGATTTCTGCTACGTGATGTTCGTGTCAATTTTGTTGTTTGTTTTAATTTGTTTGCTTTACTTGGAAAATTATAATATAATCTCCGACTTGTGCTTTGTGGCCTGCCCTCATCAACTCATCATCATATGTGTGTACGACGACGAGTATATATTGTAGAAAAAAAGCACCACAGCCCTCCGGGCTTTGTTTCAATTCTTAAGACTTGGTCCAGCAGCAGCAGCAGCAGGAAGTCTAGGCGGCATTCGTTGAAAGAAACTCTATTCTGAAAACTCAAAATTTCCATTTCCCTTGTAATTTCTGAGTTTCTCTATAACGAATATATATGTAGACTTCTTTTCTCTTTTGCTTGTTTCGTTTTAAAGTTAAAGTTTTTTTGCCATATTATTTATTGATCAATTAAGAAACATATTTTATCAGGTGATTCATTTAGGGGTACTTTTTCCAGCCAGGATTTTATGACAGTTTAAGCGTGAGTCATGCCCAATTTACTTGATATTAATGTTTAGTGTTGGTTGAAATATTCTACAATTTGTTTAGCTGTATTACGAAAATTTGTTTTTATATTGAAAAATATGTTAAACCATCATTATTGTGCAGCGATAAGTCCTATTTCTAGCTTAATGGCTACTTCAATAAACATACAAAAATAAACATAGAAAATTTCATGGGGTACAAATGTACCCCAAGTCCTATTCTAGCTTAATGACTACTTCAATAAGCAAAATCCCTGATGGGCTACCAAATAAAGTTTTGGTGTGGTTTATAAAATGATGGTTTTATTGATTAATCTAAATGGCTCACGTTATTTAGCCATGATAACGGTCTACGTGTATTCAATAATTTATTAAAACGATGCTTCTTGGCACGCAGCCTCTTAAACCATCACTTATCACTTTAGTAATTCTGTAAAAAGTTCATTAAAATCTAGAGAAATTAAAAATTTCTTGGGGTACAAATGTACCCCAGTTAAAAGTTAATAAATAAATCGAGTGAAATTAAACCATTGCACTTTTTTCTTTGAGGCTATAGTACAACAAGATGGTTTTCATATGATAAAGATTGCCTATAAATATTCTTTAATATTTATGAAAAAAGTACCTCCAAAATAAAAATCCATTACATTAGATTTAGGGACTAAACTAAAACCGAAATAAATATTGATAATAAAGTATGGGCTGTTAAATGTTATTTTTTTTTTGATTTTGAAAATAATATTGAAATTGAAAAGCATTAGAAATCACGGTTTAAATTTGCAATGTCGTGTTTCTGCAAGAAGCCAGACGACAAACAATGGTGCAAATGTCGAGAAAGAAAGGAACGGGACATATCGTTGACGGGGTTTCGAGAGCTCTAAATCAGTTTGTGTGCCTCATAAGCGAAAATCGACACGGAGAAAAGGAATTCGAAATTAATTCTTAGCCCACCGCGTATTAAAGATATTGCTCTTCATATAGAACTGTTCCAATATTCACCATTATTTCTTTTTCGGAATATAACAAAAATATTAATTGAGTGTATAACAGACAAAATGATTTCCCCTTTAAATTATTTATAACACTGCCATTCATGATAATAATTGGATTTATTATCACAGACTAAATGATTTCTATCAGCCTGTTATATAAAAAATTAAAATCCATATACATACTTTAGAAGATGTGATCGATATTTTGAATATGCGATTTATGTCCATGGGCGTTATATCATTTCAAACGATATTACACTCTGTTTCATTTCGATTAGCAACAAGAACTTTAGTTCATATTTTTATAATAGCCGCTGACATTGACCACTCGACTGTACTAACTGTTTGTGCCGGGGTACAATTGTACCCCAAAACCATACAGCGAACATTTTAGTATGTTGATTACTGTAAGCTATAAATTTATAAATTGATATCATACAAGTACTTAAAATATCGATTTTTACAGTCCCAAAGGGCCAAGGCCAGCTTCTTTAAAAAAAAAAAAACATTGATTTTGACTTATATACGCTACATCCAAGTTCTCAATTTCACTTCCACAAACATTGTACGTTTTAAAAACGCCAGATTTAGTCACAAAACTTTGGTGAAAGTGTAATTCAAAACAATGAATAAATGTGTCATTATTCTGAAATTTTGTGTTGAAAGTTTCTTGGGGTATAAATGTACCCCATTGCACGTCTGTTTGGATGAAATGCAAATGGATGAAAACTGACCCAGAGTAGAGACTAGTCGGAAATTTCTGAAAGCATTCCGAACCTTTTTCCTATGGTGTTGATACCCATGGAAATCGATTTGCGAGTTTAAAAAATAAAAATAATGTTAAAATAATGTTAAGTTTTTTTGAAAATAAGTTGCTCAGATTTTAGAATAAGATCGAAATTTTCATAAAAATTTTGTGCCTGAAATGGTTACAATTCAACTTAATCATAGCTCAGAAATATATAAACAGCATCTTAGACGAGTGGCAACAAGCGAGAGGGATGGTGATGTGATTCTTTAAGAAAGAATTAAATTAACCACAACCGATGGTGGGTTTATGAAGTGTATAGCGATGTGCGTTCCTTTGGAATATGGTAAATATTATTCCCAATCCAGAGAAAGGTCTAATAACAGATAATTGTTGTTTTTAAATCAACCAATTTTTGAAAATCTGTACTTCTTTTTTTCTGTATATTAGGCAGGGTGGGTTTACATTCCCATGTGTTCTACAAATCTCTTTCTACCCCAAAAAGAGCCAAATCGTATGGAAATAGGGTCGTTTTTGGGGTATGCCTCATTTTTTGTCATTTTAAGGCAGATTTTCAGGGCAAGGAATTTGTCATTTTATGACTGAATGTTAAGCCAAAAAAAAAAAAAAAGAAATATATTTCTGCAAATTGATTATGTCAGCGCTTTTTCCTTATGAAGCCAAGGACGCTACCTTCAGTGGATATATAACTCAAGACTTGTTTTGTAGATGGCTGATCTCTGTTTTTCCATTTGCGCCTGTATGTTCAGACTCCACTCCCCTAACAACTTGCAACGTTGGGCGATCTTTGCCTTACAAACAATCGAAACATTTCCCTATATTTCTCAACTCTATTCCCGCGCGCACACATTTCCCAGTTCCAACTTCATATCTCTCTGTTGTTGTTGTTGTTGTTGCTGTTGTTGGTGCATTGGCTGTGGCTGAGTAACCTGTTGTGTTGTGTGAATTATGTTACGAACGTAACGTGTTTCAAAATATAGGAAGTCTTGCTTGAGTTATACCGCCAACTAACACACACATACAGACACACAGCTTTTGGGTGCCCCGGCAACAACGTTGTGAACGTCGATGCTTTAACGGTTGCTGCTTGTTGTCTGCGGCTATTATCTAACACTGCTTGGTGCTACCCAGTCATAGAGAAAGAAAAAAAAAGAAAGAAACGAGCAAAAACAAACAACAAATGCGGCGCATTTTGCAGTTTTTGTGGCACATTTTCTTTTGGCCTGGCACACATACGAGGCCAGAAGAGCCAAGCAGAAGTGGAGTAATGTTGTCGTTAGGTAACTTGGTTACTTCTTATTGAACATTGCGTGAACTCCAAAAAAGGAAATGCCCTGGTGTAACTGTAATAACTGATACCGACAACTACCTGACCCGGCCACTTATGTCCGTGTGTGTGTGTGTGTGTCTTCGAAACCCGGCATACCTGTTGAACTATTGTTTAGATCTGTCTGACTGTCGTTGTAGGTGGTCCTGACACTAATTGTTCTCGCTCTCGACCCTGTAACGCCCCCCCTCCAATGTGAACTCACAATGAATTTGGCATTTGGCACTTCGAGGAAAAACTGCAGTTGAAAAGCGGAAGGAAGACTCAAGTGCCAGGAACAATAAACTCTATATGCATCCAGCTGCTCTTGTCATCGTTTTTCAGGCTAAACTACTTCAAAACACAGCGGGATATTAAAAGGGAATGCATTCCAGGACACAATAACAAAATAAGTAATCCATTCAAAGTTGTAAATATTTTTAAAGAAATTTCTGATAGAATTTTTGAGGGGGTACCGGTTTCTAGAAGCATTAAATCCTGAGACAGAATAGATACAAAATTACTGGGGATATATCTTAAAACGTTTCTTAATGAATTGTCAAACAATAATTCCAAAAAAGGTTAGTAGAAAACCCGTTAAGGGCGTGTGTGTGTATTCTTATGTCCAGTCCATGTCTTTTTGCCTTGTTAAAAGAAGTAATACATTTAAAGAAAATAAATTGTCGAGCAGAAAACGCGGTTAGTGCGTGTGTGTGTGTGTGTATTCGTATGTCCAGCCTATGTATTTTTGCCTTTTAAAAGAAGTAATATATTTAAAGAAAATAAATTGTCGAGCAGAAAACGCGGTTAGTGCGTATGGGTGTGTGTATTCGTATGTCCAGCCTATGTCTTTTTGCCTGGTAAAAAGAAGTAATACATTTAAAGAAAATAAATTGTCCAGCAGAAAACGCGGTTAGTGCAGCCTATGTCTTTTTGCCTTGTTAAAAGAAGTAATACATTTAAAGAAAATAAATTGTCGAGCAGAAAACGCGATTAGTGCGTATGTGTGTGTATTCGTATGTCCAGCCTATGTCTTTTTGCCTTTTAAAAGAAGTAATACATTTAAAGAAAATAAATTGTCGAGCAGAAAACGCGATTAGTGCGTGTGTGTGTGTATTCGTATGTCCAGCCTATGTATTTTTTGCCTTTTAAAAGAAGTAATACATTTAAAGAAAATAAATTGTCGAGCAGATATTACGTTATATGTCTGTTTGCGTGTGTATAAGAAGATGCCCAACCTATGACTGCCGTGTAAAAAGAAGTAAAGCATTAAAACATTCTAAGATAATCTACCCTATTAACTTATTCGTAAGGGGTATTCAAAAATTGGAAGGGACTCAAACGCAAGTCTAGTTCCTGTCCCTGACTAACTTTTCGATCAACCTTGCGATACCTTATATTTTATTTCTTGAAAATTGTCAAGTGTATATTTCTTAGTTGGTCAGCTCGTATATTTTTTATATTTTGTATAATCATCTTTGGCTATCGTTTGCGTATCAGGGTCTATAATAACACTTGTGAATTTCAACCATTTGGCGATATGATTACAGGGAAAACCCAAAACGTTCCTTCTCTTTTTTTTTTTGGGTTTTTTTTTTGTTATTTATGTCAATTTACATTCGATACGAATTCCAACACGGTCCGATATGGCCCTGATTAGTCTATCAATTAAGACCCTAAAGTTTTTGTTGAAGAAACAGGCATAAATTTGGTGCACTGGCGTCATTTCCGGTTCCACACGCTACTCCTCCGTGGTATTTTAGTGCTATCATAAACACCTATTTGTTTCCTCCACCCCCTACCAGACCCATGACTTTCGTTCCGTGTTGGTGCGCCCTCGTTATCGGAACAGATTACAAACGCACCACGAACCCACCATTTGAACGTGAATTTATGCCAAAAACTTTTTTCTTTTTTTTTTTTGGTATCCTTATCAAATGCTATCGTGACTGAAATCAAATTGATTTATGAACGATTTGACAAAAAAAAAAAAAAAGCGAAACAAAACAAAGGTATAGTAAATTCTATGGTAGAGTGAAATTCCAACTGATATGAGCAGATGATGGAAATCGAAATGCAAAATATGTGGCGCAAACGTCACCTTCACCAGCTACTAGCTTCAGCTGAGAAGTGGAAGAGTATATCCATTTTGATGTGCATACTTTTAGATAGTCGAATCAACTAACAATATCCATCCAGTAAAAAAATATAAATAAAATATTTCACAAACTTCGTTGTTGTTTTTGGTATAACTAAATGTGGAATCGAACGGCAGTTTATCAGCGATAAAAATAGCACTATTGTATATTAAATTAAATCGAAGACTATTGTGATTTTTATTTAGCTAATGTGCACTTCGATTATATGAAAGAAGCTTTAGATATTAAGGGAACGAAAGGTTCCTGGGTTGTTGGCCGAATATAAAAGAAAGTCTGTAATGCTACTAGGAAGCGTACGACTGCACCTAGAAGACTTAAAACACTTGGACTTAAAACATCGCTATAAAAATGGATTCAGCAAACAAAATGAAATATATCCAAGATTTCCAGGAAAGCTCAAAGCTAAGCTATCGATTTATAGGCAGCTCCTTTGCGATTTGGAAGAGAATAACTATTTCTTCATAGAAGATATACGAAATATAAGATTTGCTCGTGGTAAATTTCTAACAAATGTTACAAATAGTCCGTGTTTACACGATGAAGTTTGCTTCATAAACTCTCTTTGATTTCGTTTTGAAGCATCTTCAAAACTTCATGCGCATTTACATGAAGAAGTTTGCTTCATGAAGTTCGATTTCATTTCGCCTGAGAACACTTCATGAAGAAAACTTCATCGTGTAAATGCGGACATAGTAAAACAAACTGCCCTCTGTGCAACCTTAAGATGCTTGAAAATTACATTTATTTCATTGAAATATCCCCATACTGCGTGAACTCCGTATATAAACTTTGGGATAATGTACTCTTACTGCCCTTCTCAGGGATAAAGCGATTAAAAAAACATACAGCCGTACTCCCATTTTCACTTCCTATGGCTGATGTTCTTAACTGAAAAGGTGTATGATTCCGGGAATACAGGTTTTCGGAAATTAAAACAGAAAACGTCATAAAAAAATAAAAATTAATAAAAAATTATTTTGGTATTAAGACTAAGAGTTCAAAAGTTAGTAAAATAATTTTTTGCGAATGATTCGGGTACGTGCCGGAATTACTTCAATAATGCATAATGGTCCAGGTCAAAAAATCGCTCGAAAATTGTTTCTGGTTCGGTATAATGGTTCATGGAGGTTTCAACCCACCGGTTCGATTCATAACATGGTTTTTGGAGCTAGCTGAACCGCGATTTCGGTTCGGTTCAGTGCTTCAATTTCAGTTTCCGAACATTATACTTTGTTGTCTTTGTCTACGATTTTCGAAATCAAAGTCGTAAAATATCTGAATACAGTCGGACATGCAGACGCCATCCGTAAGTTCGTAAGTTCCTCGGGGACGACGCGTACCTATTGAATTCTAATCATACCTGGTTTAAGAACCGCTTTGCATACCTGGTTTTAAGCAACTTATAAATGACGCACTACAGCTAAAACATTGATCCACTAAAATGGCTATATCTGCTGAACTATTTCGAATATTTAAAAATGGTTTGAAGGGAAATATCCAAACAAAATTCAAATTTAAAAAAATCCTTAAAAATCGTGGCAAAGGTAGAAGTCCCCATTCTCAGTCATTACGTTAAATCTATATAACCACTGATTATAATATATTCGATTCGGTGGCATGTAATAAAGCTCAGTGACATAACGCCCACCGGGCTTCATAACACTAGAAGAAGTTATTTACGCCCGAAATGAAAATATTCTGATGAAATTCATACAAATTCGCACTAATTTATACGAATTCATACGACTTCGAACAAAGCTCTAAACCTTCAATCTTTTTCTAACTTTCAGTTTATATGTATTTTTTACGAAAAGCGTTTTCTAAGTTAAAACTTTTAAAAACCGAAAAACTATTGTTTTTTGCAGATATCTCAGAAGTTATAACACGTTATAAAAAATTCTTTACCATAATTCCAAGATATTGTGGAAACGCATGTTTTATAAAGAGAAATTTTTTGGCGGAAAGCTACAAGATTTTACGAAAAAGACGTAAAACAGTCATATGCAAATGCCTGCGGCGTCTTTCTGTACATCTACAGAAGTTCTTAAAGCTGGAGGGTTTCCTTATCCTCCTGTTTATCTGAATTTTCTTATTCATCCATTGGTTTTAAAAATAGTTTTCAAAATATTTGAAAAATTATCTGGTTTCAAGGTATCGCGATAACGGATGGAACGACCACCGTTGGTTCTTGCGCACCTTACACAGCTTGTACTCGGCCTCCTCAGTTGAATATTAAACAAATTTATAAAAACATGCAAATTGATTTTGAAAACAAATAATGGCTCAAAGTGACCAGGCAAGGGATATTTGAATTATTACCAAATGACAGGTAATCAAGCTATTGTTTTTTACCAAAAAAAACTTTATAGATTTTTTTTGTCAAATTTTTTGCAACTGTTTGCTGCTTCAACTGCTCTACGCAGCTGGGTCATTTCAAAAAATTCTTGCTGTTTTAAACTGTTGTATTATGAAATACTATTCTCTTAAATATAAAATCACTTTGTATCTTTGTTTCTTGAAGCCAGCACACATCCTTGATAAGCAAGGTCTTTTCCCCCAGTTAGAGCCCCACCTAAATACCAGCTGTGAAATGGCTTTAAATGGCAAAAAACACGCGATCATTTCATCTCCAGCCTCGCCGCCCCCAACAACCAAACACATAAAGATGAAAGATTGGCAACGGCTGTCGGTTGGGATCTTTTGGATTGTAGCCGCATACTTTCTTTAAGCGCTGCCACTGCGCTGCTGCTGCTGCTAGTTGACTAGGTCTAAACAACACATTTATGGCAAATTCAGGTTAGTATGATTTTGTTGTTGTTGTTGCTGTTTTGCTCTATAAAATGGGTTAGACGGCACACACACACAAGTGGTTGATGATGATGATGATGCGTATTGCAAAACATCAATAATATGGCACACACAATAGCAAACCACACATCTGGGGAACGATAATACAACAACACAAATCTGTAAGTACAATATTACATGCATATAATACATACATATGTATGTATGTGTGTATGTATGTGGCTCATTGCTTCCGCATGCAAGTTGAAACAACTAAAAGTCATCAACTATACAACAAAAAGGAACGTCAATGCGTCGAGTCGACTCATTGCACTTGCGTGTGACTCAAAGAAAAAAAAAAAAAAAAAGAAAGAATAGACTGTGACTGGCCAAACAACAAATGCGTAATCGATGATGGATCATTATACAGGCTATGACCAGGGAAGTAACCCACACACAAGGCTAAGAAACTAAAGAACAGATAATATTCTCACACAATCAAAAAGTTTTGCCTGTATTAGTGTAATTCACTTGTCAAGCTTTACCAGAGCCCTACTCTCTGAGACTCATGCTTAGCATAGGTGAGAGTAAGAATAACTGTAAAATGGTTTATAGATTTTCAGAGTTTAAGATTGGCCGCTTCTTTGTCACCACCCCCTGTAGTTCTTGAAAAAAAATTTAAGTGCAAAGTCTTGACTGTGGTTCGACGAGTCTCTTGTTGCATGCACTTTTTTCTATGGAAGTGAAACAAAAGCGGAGCGTTAAGCTCCAATTAGGGTGCCCTGCTGTGAGACTGAGAGGGGGGAAAAGGAGACTCTGGCTCACGTCAGCGAAATCTTATCGGTGGGGCGCTATGGCATAAAAGCAAAAAAAAAAAAAAAAAAATACAGCCAGCAGAATTGTGTTTATTTTATTTGCCTGCCACGACGACGAGCAAAACAGTTCCTGCTTCTGCTTCACCTGATCAGCGCCCCATGTAAATTTCTCTCTTACCAATTAGCGAAAAAAAAACCGAAGCTGAGACTAAGATTTCTGTTCATAGTTTGCCTTTCCTGGTTCTCTCTCTCTCTCTCTGTCTGTCTGTGTGATGCCCTGGTGACCAGCCGGCAGCAACACAGCAAATACAATAAATATAAATTAAATTCACTTCCGCATTGCGCGCGCTCCCCACACAAAACATAACGTAACGTAATAAAGCAACGTAAGAGTAGCGTAGCAAGTGCCTGGGCTAAGGAGGGGGTGGCTGGTGGGCCATAATACCTAGGGAAGGGAGGCGCAGGCAGGCAAGCAAACAGGTATAAAAAAAAAGTCTGTTGATCAAGAGAGGGAGAGAGAGAGCGACGACCTGACTCACTCACACTCACACGTGCGCGATCGAACTCACACTCGCTGTCAAGAAAAAAAAAAACGGCAACGCCGACAGAGGAAGAAAACAAGAAATACAAAAAATTATGCCGAACCAGCAAAGCAGTGTGTGCCTGTGTATGTATGTGTGTGTGTGTGTCTGACTCTTTTCTGTTTGCTGCGGTAGCTTAAAGATACTTTTTTTCTGGTCGAAAAAAGGGTCAACTTTGAGATACCTGACTTGGCCTTAAACTGCTTGCACTGCTTTAATGCATTTGGAATCTAGAATAGGTGGACAGAATCAACTTCAAAGATTCTCATTATATATTTTACAATAAATATTTATTTTAAAGGAAATTTAAGCAACTATTAGCCAGTTTGAATTCTGTTTCAGTAACAAAATAACTTTAAACAACAGGATTCTATTGCCTTTTAGGAGTCTTCTTGTTCTAAAACATCTTTTCAAAGGTTTCTAAAACTTACTTTAAGTTATATCTTTGAAAAATTTGCTTATGAGGGTGGTACAATATATATTATTGTTAAGAACTTGCACAAGTGCCTGGATACACCATGAAGGTGGTGTAAAGGTATTCATCTTACATGTAAATTCGAGTCCTTACCATTATCAATTTAACTATAACTCCTTTGAAAATTGGAAAAAAAAAAATATCTAAGTCAAACCCTTTGTAATATAAATTTGTATCTTAAGTTGGATTTGAGGTCGACCTGCCATCGCTATTTCTCATTTATACTGAGTTTTCGCCTATTACCTAAAGTTGGATTAATTAGTTATAATCTCACTAGGGAGCGTTAAATTTGATTATTGATTGAATATTTGTTACTTTTTTAATATTTACTTATACATTAACTTATTAGGAAAACAATTAATAGTTTTTTCAAGCTGCCTTTGTTCGAAATATACTCAGGGTTAGTATCGGAATTGCATTTAAAATGCAAGATGGCTTGACAGAGTACTTAAAAATATTATTGGTATAAAAAATTAAATAAATTAATTAAATAATTAAATATATATATTGTAGAAATGATTTAACTGGTTAATAAAAATGTTCAACAAAAATGTAAAATACAAAATAAAAATTTAGAACCGATTTGTTCTAAGTTTTCTTGTGCTCCGCTTAATTTTCGGTTCGATATTCCCAAAAACCCGGAGCTATTCAACTCAGGACCGGTTTGCAACTCTGATACGGAAAATGTGTTCTGGTTTGTGTAGTTTTATGCTTTCTTATTTGTTGGTTAAGGAATAATTACTAACTTTGACCAGCATGCCCTCATGGATCAATTTCAAAAGAAGTCTTTTTTGGGTTTAGCTAGAAATACGGACGACAGTTTTTTGCAAACTTATAGTATGGGATGGTAATTTATGCTTTATTGCATATCTTTTGTTTGAAAAAATCGCACAATTATTTGGGATATATCAGGCAATATCAGGACCAACTCGAATCTATTTCAAAACAGTTTGTAATTTTCGCCCTTCGTGGCTTTCAAAGGGATCTCCAATAGGGATCTACCACAATATGAGTATAGACTGAGCTTATTGGATCTACCATCCATTAACAATCGTAGGATTTTTCTTTACTTGCTTTTCCTTAATAAGCTACTGTCAATTGGTTTTGCGGTTCCGACAAGTGAAACGAGGAATTATGTCCTGATATATTTACATCCTTGTCTCACAAACTATGCTCATCCTGAACCAATTCGTAACCCCTGCCCTATTTAAGACAGGCATTACCATCTGTTTTTCATTAAACTCTTCTTTGTTAGATTTTAGAAATAATCTTATGTTTAATCCTAATTCTTAAAAATTCACAGTAAATTTTGAATCAGCCTTTTTGAACTTTAAAAAAATAATAAATGGGACAGTAACAATGTGTAAATAAAGAAATATTGAAATGTGAAAATCGATACATAAGTTTTACTTCAGATTTTAATGCCCAAAATTATGCCTTTATATGATTAAAACTAGACAGCGGATTTTAGGTTTTCTTTAGATTGAATTGAATCTTAGTAGGCCAGGGGGAATGTGTCGATGAGGCAAAAACACTCAAAATGGCCTTGTGCTTAAACTACAAAAAAGGTTCTTAAATAAAACATTCATCCTGGCCTACTATGATTAAATTCAATCTGAAAATACCTAAAATGATTATGACAAATCGGGTGGATTACATTTTAAATGTAAAACTAACTGAATAGAAAAGTTAAGTGTTGATTTATATCAACGGTGGGCACAAAAATCGAACGCAAAGGCGCTCTAACCACATCTACAACAACAACAAGTTTTTTGTTGAGGTCACAAAGGGCCGAGAAAGCGACTGTGATCCCCAAATTGAAAGACGTTGGCAAAGTCAGCTGGTGATAAGACTAGAAGTTCCATTGAATAGCTATACGAACAATGTATGAGCTAGTTGGTGGCTTATCGAATGTCAACCAACTCTAATAGACTACAGATTTAGGTCTAGGTTTGATTTTTATCGTTTGTGGTCGTCGATAAGTAAATATTTCTAGAGTTTTGATAATATTAATAAGGTACAGTGATTGACTTATCCAAGATCTGTTCGAGATGCAAATATAAAAAAGTCAAATTTTTAATAAATCCAATTTTTCGAAATCTTGGGACTTTAAAAATATAAACTTAAATCATTTTTTTTAAAATTCAAAATTCGTATTTTTTACTAAAATAAAATCGAAATTAAGCGCACGAAAAGGTGTTCTTTTTGAAATGGAATGATCCATAGTTAGAAAAATGTTAAAATTTGTTAAGAGAAGTTATGGAAAATATGTATGTATTGTACCAAACGTGGTAAAAAAAAAAATGGACAACCTGCGGGTTCCGAAATACTAACAAAGTTTAGTTTTAACTCTTATTTGAATACCTTATTTTTTTTTAGGAAAGTTTTCATAATTTATGGTCGATTAACTGACAATAAAACTAACAGAAACGCAATTTTAGGCATCTTTTATAATATCTTCTACATTTGTCAAACAAATTGCCACGCTATATAAATCATTCTCTCAACCACACTACCAAAAAAAAACCCCCTTGTAATTGTTTATCATATATAAATTCAAATCTAACAAAAGTTCCACAAATTATCATCTTTTTTTCACGTGCGGATTTAACAATTTGTTGACCTCAACAAGGTACAAGCAGAACCCAAATCTAAATATTGTAAACTTTTACTACAACAAAATAAAAATAAAAAAACACGAGCAACAAGAAGACAACCACAAAAATACTAACGAGATAAACCATAAAGATTAACGTGAACATTTATCAGTTCTGTCAGCGAAGACAACAACATGACGTATGTATGGGAAATACTTAAAATAAAGTATTTCACGGGTTTTGCATGTTTTAAGTCAAAACAAATGGGGCGAAACAATGTTAACAATTTCTTACCTCGTTTGCTCCACTGTGCGCACACACTCTTGTGGCTGTTGTTCTTTTAAGCTTTTTAGCGACGACGACGACGACAATAAGCAACAACGCGGAAGCGGATATGTCCAGATCCAGAATGCGTGTATATTCGTTGTTGTGTGTATTTTTCAACTGCAAGAGACCCAAAAGATAACGTAGGCCTGCACTTTGATGATTTCCTGGTTGCACTGGCGGCACTGCTTGCTAACTGCTGACACTTAGCCAAGCAGTGGCCATTGTTTGAGTTGTTGTTGTCGTTGTTGCTGTTTTTGGGGGGCTAATCCTGTGTTTGCTTTTAACCGTTACTTAAAGAGCAGCATAAAGTAGAAGAAGAAGCAGCTAAAGTACTTCCGTCTGTGTGTGTTTTGTTGTTGCACTTGCACTTTGTGTTTTTCTTCAGTTCTCTTTTGCTCTCTCTCTCTCTCTCGCTCTGCGCTTAACAAAAATTCTTTTTTCCTTTTTACTTTTCACTTTTTTATGCTTTTATTTATTTTTTGTTTATTTGTTATTTCCGCTGCTTACACATCAACACTTGCACACATACATATGTACACCCGCGCACGCACAAACACAGAGACACACGCTGCTGCTGCTAGCTGTACCGTTATCTTTGAGTTATGCCCTTTTTTTTGCAATTTAAATTCTATTAATTGTGCATTAATCAATTTAAATTTGCTTGTTTCAATTACAAACTTCTTTTTGCACACACACACACAGAATTGATTTGTACAACAATTTGTCTGCTTTTGGTATTTTGATTTGTTCAATTTTTATACGGCCCGCAGCTGCATGCACACACACGTCCGTTCGCCACGACAATTTCTTACGTTTTGACTCAAAACATTTGAGCAAGAAATAAACAAAGCAAAATGAGCAAGAGACGGCGGCGTCGTCGGCGTCGGCGTCTTGAGCATGCGCAGATAGAGAGCAAAGAAAAAGAGAGCGCTGATACGGTGGCACAGTGGGGCAGGTAATGGAACTAGTAATGAACGTAATGCTAAATTTATTCTAATTTAATCTTAAATGACATAATTTATATTTTTAGCATAATACTAATAAGGAAAATATGTTTTAGTAATAAAAACTTGTTGGTTGCTATAAAAGCGTTCTGAGTCTTGAAATTTTAACAATCAAATAATACACGTTTGAATAAAAACGAATCATTAAGCTAATAAGAACGACTTTTCCTTAAAATAATATTAGAAAGAAAGAACTAAGAAAGTCTGTATTAAATTTTGGAATGCAAAACATTAAACTGTTTTATTGAGAAGCCCTGATTTGCGTTTAGTTGCTTGGTATTTTATAATCTTTCTGGACCACTGTGCTTGTGAAACGGTGAGAAAGAGAGGCTGTGCTGGCTGAGAGAAACTGGCGCCAAAAGCAGAATACAAAAATAAAACCAAGAAATTTATTTTAAGGAAGTCGGACTTTAAATCCGTTAAGGAAATTGATAAGAAAATATGTATCAAAATCGAAGTCATATTCAAAATACAGTGAAGTCTCGGTTACATGCTCGTTTATAATTATGGATATATGAATGTACTTTAAAACCCCTTATATTATGGATTGAATTTCGGATCCTAAACCGTTCTTATAGCGTACCCTAGCGATATAATTGCAAAACACATACTTACATACATATGTTGTTAAGGTACTCATAATAAAAATAAAGAAAATAGATATAAAACCATAAAAAATTATTTTTAGTTTCTTTAATTTAAATAATATATATTTATACTCATTTATTTTATTTACAAAAATTATGATTCCCAATGATTTCCCAAGCTGACCAACAGATGGCGCCACTTTCGACCAAGCCGGACAACGATTGTTGCATGGGAACTTTACGATCAATTTATTCGATTTTGATCAAACTCCGCAAAATTGTGTTGATCTTCACATCCATCAAAAAGAATCAAGTTTTTCTTATCAAGACCAATTTTTGGAACGATCGGTTGTATGGTAGCTAAACATATAGTCGTCCGAATTTGATCAAACATAACAGAAATATGTTATGTTATATTCATGCCCTCCTTGTTGACTTGAAACTTTGGGAATCTTGACTTCGAAAACAGAAACTCAGCATTGGCCAAACTTTTGATCTATTTTTAATCTGTATTAAGATGTCTATTGGGAGAACAAAGATTCGTTATTTGAAAGTAGAGAACAACAAAATCATAGCTTTTAAAAGTATATACATTGGCAAATATTTTATTTAAGAATTCTGTGTAAAAAATGATTAGAAATCCAGGGATTTAATAGAAACTTATTATGTGGGCCTATAAATGAAAATACTTTTGGATACTAAATTTCAGCTAAGTTCTTTTGATGAACAAATCGCAGAGATTAAACCCGTTTAAACGCTATTAACCCTTTTAAATTTGTAACCGTAACCGATATTTGTGTTAATCTCTGATTAACGATCATAATACTTTCCCATAAACAATTTTAGACTTTTAGCTATTTTTTTTTCCCCAATTTAGGTCGTGAACAACATTTAAATAGCTTTAAAATATTAATTTATGAGTACATAATTATATAAATTCGGATATATAAGTTGAAAGATTGTCTTGGAAAGCTGAAATGCGTTATCACCTTGAAAACGGCGAGTATCAATTGAATTCGTAGCCATCGGGCATCCATGGAAGCAAAATGTCGAATATCCTAGTAGGTGCCTGGAAAATCCGTACCCGCAAGAACACGTACAAATATTTTTAGAAACCTTAAGAAAATATATTTTCTGCTTAAGTGAGATTAAGTTAGAGAAACAATACCGACGGAAGATTATAAAGAATTCGGGAAACATACACAGTTAAATATGCAACTTCCAAAAAAATAATGCAAAACCATGAAAGATATATTTAGAAAATAAACTTTTAAATAAATACAATTGCTGGAGATAGTAGACATAATAAGATGATGGGGACACACTGGAACCCATTTAGAACACGACAGCTTGCTGTCCTTTAAGAGGTAGTTGAAAAAACTCTACAAACCTAGGACGATGCGAGGCTTTTCGAATTGTTGATTATTCTAATAAAATTTCTTAAATTTGCAAACATTTGTGTCTTAAGGTGTGGTTATTGGTTCGGTTCTGCATTTCTGAACAGTCGCGGTTTCGGGTTCGGTAAAAATTAAACATGAAAAATTTTCCTTTATCGTTTTCCAGATGTTTCTTGGTCTTTAATCAAAATCTTGGAAATGTTGGGTCGATTTTGATTTTTTGCCCGATTAGTTTCAAACTCATACTCCAAGCAGCACATATAAAAATATGAAATACTTGTACATTACTTTCAAAATTTTGGAAAATATTCCACGAAAGTTGGAGAATGGGCGGAAAATTGTTGTAAATTCTTGAAACTCTTTGCGTTTTCATTTGACACATACATACATAACAAAATATCACCAAAGGGATTTACAAATTATGGAAAATTCGGAAAATTGGCGGAAAATGGTTAGAAAAATTTAATTTGTTATATATGTTCATGTTAAGAACTCATTTTCTGATTTACCAGGGTGATTTTCAAAATTTTGAGATAACTTGCTAAGATAACATGTTTGAAGCTCATCGAAAAATAGAACAAAAAAGTCGCATTACAGTTCGACTATTGGGATTAGTGAAGGGATCTTTTGAATTTCAACACTCTTTAAATGGGTTGAGCGATAAGTGATAACCGAAGCATCGGATCACAATAAATTTTTATGCTAAAACAAAAAATTTTGTATAACAACTCTGAATAAATTCAAATTACATTTTATAAACCCTTCATAAAATGAGCTATACTGCTACTACAAAAATTTGGGTTATTGGTTTAGATAAATCATCAAAAGTTGTGCGTCCACCGCTAGAAACTTTTTTGAAGGCTCTCAATATTTTTAAATGAAATTTTTTCCATTTATAGTTTAAAAATTTATATTATTTATGTTCAAAAGTGGGAAAACGAGAAGGCAAAGCTAACTTCGACTGTGCCGAAAATTTAATACACTTGAAAAACTTTACTCCAACTGATTTAACCGGTAAAATATTTATAAATATAGATATCAGATATTTAAAATTTTTAAATCATTGATAATAAAAATTTGATACCATAAAAAAAACTTTTCTAGTAAAACACATTTTCCGACCGATCGGTCCTATGGCAGCTATATGCTATAGTCATCCGATTTTGATAAATTTTTCAAAAATATGTGAAAGCATATAAAACTAATATATACCAAGATTGGGGACGCTACGATAGAAAACAAAAAAGTTTTTCTCACTAGAAGTAGTTTTTTGACCGACCGTTTCTATGGCAGCTATATGCTATAGTGATCCGATTTTGATACATTTTTCCAGAATTATGTGGAAACATATAAAACTAATATATACTACGATTACTGACGGTACGATGGAAAACAAAAAAGTTTTTCTTACTAGAACTAGTTTTTGGACCGACCGTTCCTATGGCAGCTATATGATATAGTCATCCGATCCGGCCGGTTCCGACATATTACTTGCGTGCAGTAAAAAGAAGACTCTGTGCAAAATTTCAGCTCGATAGCTTTAAAACTGAGGGACTAGTTCGCTTAGAAACAGACAGACGGACAGACAGACGGACGGACGGACAGACGGAAATGAACTCAGCTCGTCGTCCTGATCAAGAATATATATAGTTTATGTGGTCGGAAATGAATATTTCTATGCGTTACAAACTTCTGGGCAAAATTAATATACACTTTTCAAGTGTATAAAAACTTAGTTAATTAAATTTAAAAACAAATTGGAAAAATAGGTTCTTGACACACAATCAATTGTATTACAATTTCACGTAGAACTCTCTATATAAACAAGTGTTCCAATTGGTCTCTAATTCTGGTGTTAACAATTTTTACAAATATTTCCATTATTTAAATAGAATTATTTTCAGAATTAGGTTTCCACTGTATTTCCTGAAAATTTGATTATATCCACACACACACACACACATATCTTCTCTTTTCCTCAATTATTCTGATTATTTTTTATGCATTTTCCTTAAACAAACAAGCAAAACCAAATATCTTTAGAATCGTGTTTCGGATTCCCATAATTTAAATATTTTCAAATGTTTTGTTTCGTTTAATTGTTTACTTGGCGATCGATGGCCGAACGCCTTGAAAAGGTGGGCGTTGAATGTGGGGGCGCCGTTTGAGGGGTTAATCAATAGATGATAAACTGAGATAGGTGGGTGTAGATGGTATTGTAATGCCAGGTTGATATCTTCTTTAAAAGAAAACGAAACCCGTTTGGCAATCTTTAATTATAAATTGTTGTCAAGCTTCCGCTTCGCCTCTTTTTCCCCCCCCCACATAAATTGGTTCAGCAGTAACAAAGGGGAGGGGAGGGAGTGGGGGGCGTTGATCAAAGTGGGGCCAAGATGCGCTCAGTTGCACTGCATCCGCTTCTCTCTCTCTCTGGGTCTTTTGCGAGACTCTCGCGATGAGTTCGTTAACCAGTTTCCCTAACGTTGACATTTGAAGTCAAATGCCCATAAACGGTCGACGATGATGACGACGATGTTGGAGACCCGCCTCCGTCTCCATTTACTCACTGGCCCAAATTAGCAGCTTTGGTCATGGTGCGTAGCCAAGTAATGATGAGTAGAGGAAACGAAGGAGACAACGCAACGGTTCAGAGTTCAAATAGTCGTCCAATTGAGCCAATCAACATATATTTTGCCAAACTGATCTGCCACTGTCCGGCATTTCATAGCCGAGTGAGTGGGTGCTCGTCACCCCCCGCCTCTCCCCTACCCTTTCCTTTAGTCTTTCCAAGTAATATTTTAGTCATAGGCCCATCCTTAAGTTCATCGATGCTTAAGTGCCAGATAAATGTATATATAAGCTATTTAAATATCCGGCATTGCTCGGGTTTTAAAAAGAATTTTCATGTTTACAGAATTTTGAAAATTTTGTTTTTTATTTTTCTTAAATGCGTGATGTTTGAAAATTGTTTTCTTTTGAACTAGTTCTTCGAAATAGTTCTAACTTAAACTAAATTATTAAACCAGTTTGAAATCCGTTTCCATTTTTGAATTAGTTCAAACTGGGTCGGAACTTGTCTAGAAATTCGATTTCATTTCTGAACTAGTTCAAACTGAAATGGAACTGGCTTTGACTAGAATCCCGTTTCCATTTTTGAACTAGTTCAAACTGAATCGGAACTAGTTTTAACTTGAAACTTTCCGCTTTTTGAAATGGTTCAAGCTGATTTGGAACTAGTTTGCGCTTGAAACCAGTTTCCATTTTTGACCTAATTGAAACTGATTTGGATTTTGTTTAATCTTCAAACCCCTAACCATTTTTTTTTTACAGGTTCAAACTTATTCGGAACTGGTTTTAACTTGAAACTCGTTTAGATTTTTGAACTGGATCTAACTGATTCGAACCAGGACTTAAATTGAAACTCGTTTCCACTTTTGAACTAGTTCAAACTGATCGGAACTGGTTTTAACTTGAAACCCTTATCCATTTTTTAACTGGTTCAAACCGAATCGGAACTGGTTTTAACTAGAATCCCGTTTCCACTTTTAAACTGGGTTTAACTCTTTTGGAAATGGTTTTAACTTAAAACCATTTTCCATGTTTGAACTGGTTCAAACTGAATCGAAAGTGGTTTTAACTAGAAACCCGTTTCCACTTTCGAACTGGTTTAAACTGTTTCGGAACTAGTTTAAACTTGAAACGGTTTTCCATTTTCGAACTGATTCGGAACTAGTTTTATTTTGAAACCTAATCCTTTTTTTACTGGTTCAAACTTATTTGGAACTGGTTTTAACAAACCCGTTTCCTTTTTTGAATTAGTTCAAATTTATTCGGAACTAGTTTTAACTCGAAACCCGTTTTCATTTTTGAATTGGTTCAAACTGTTTTGGAACTAGTTTTAAATCAAAACCCGTTATCGTTTTCAAACTAGTTCAAACTGAATCGGAACTGGTTTTCACTGGAAACCCGTTTCCACTTCTGAACTGGTTCAAACTGTTTCGGAAATGGTTTTAACTTGATTCCGTTTTCCATTTTTATACTGGTTCAAACTCAATCGGAACTAGTTTTATTTTGAATCCCATAACCATATTTTTCTTACTGGTTCAAACTTATTCGGAACTGGTTTTAATATGAAACCCGTTTCCCTTTTTGAATTAGTTCAAATTTATTCGGAACTAGTTTTAACTCGAAACCCGTTTCCATTTTTGAATTGGTTCAAACTGTTTTGGAACTAGTTTTAAATCAAAACCCCGTTATCGTTTTCAAACTAGTTCAAACTGAATCGGAACTGGTTTTCACTGGAAACCCGTTTCCACTTTTGAACTGGTTCAAACTGTTTCGAAAATGGTTTCAACTTGATACCGTTTTTCATTTTTGAACTTGTTCAAACCGATTTGGAACTAGATATATTTTGAAAACGCTAATAATTTTTTTACTGGTTCAAACTTATTCGGAACTGGTTTTAATATGAAACCCGTTTCCCTTTTTGAATTAGTTCAAATTTATTCGGAACTAGTTTTAACTCGAAACCCGTTTTCATTTTCGAATTGTTTCAAACTGTTTTCGAACTAGTTTTAAATCAAAACCCGTTATCGTTTTCAAACTAGTTCAAACTGAATCGGAACTGGTTTTCACTGGAAAACCGTTTCCACTTTTGAACTGATTCAAACAGATTTGGAACTGGTTTAAGCTTGAAACCCGTTTCCCTTTTTGATCTGATTGAAGCCGATTTGGAACTTGTTTTTACTTGAAAGCCTCTGTCATTTTTGAACTAGTTCAAATTAATTCGCAACTGGATTTAACTTAAAATCCTTATACATTTTTTTAATGGTTCAAACTTATTCCGAAATGGATTTAACTTCAAACCCTTATCCATTTTTTTACTGGTTCAAACTGATTCGGAACAAGTTTAAACTTGAAACCCGTTTTCATTTTTGAAATAGTTCAAACTGAATCGGAACAGGTTTTAACTTCTAACCCGATTCCATTTTTGAACTGATTGAAACTGATTTGAAACTGGTTTTAGCTTGAAACCCGCATCCATTTTTGAACTGGTTCGGAACTAATTTAAGTACGGGAAAATATATGTATCCATATGACCGATCTACACACTATATGCTAAGTTCATAGCTTAAATAATTTCTGAAATATGGCTATGAACCAGTTTTGAACCGGTTCCAATTGGTTCTGAACCGAAAAAATATGGAACATCATAAGAACAACATTCACATCGAATTTCAAGTTCATTAATTTCAAAGATATGTCTCTTAAAGACCTTTAACCGGTTCAAACTGGTTCGAACCCCGATTTGAACCGGGAATATATTCATAAATACCTCCAACTACATAGTAACAACCAAAGATATTCTAAGCTAACAAGAAGCGTAACGATCATGAAACTGAATTGCTAAGAAAATTTAACAATAACTAAAAAATTGTGTTACATATTTTTTCGGTTCCGAATCGGCTTAAAGTGTTTCAGAGCCACACATTTTTTTAAGGTGCAATTTCGATTTTACTTGTGTGTGCTGTCTGTGTGCTCATTAACAATGAACCACTGAACCTGAACCACTTTAAACCGGTTCGAAACCGGAAAACTATTTTAAAAAATTTTTTCGAAGTTTGTATAATTTTCGAGATAAGGCTCTAAAATATGTTTGATCCGTTTTTTAACCGCTTTCATAATGGTTTACTTATCTCTTGGACCATTTCCTTATCTATATAAACATACTGTACAAAATTTGATGAAAATCGGTTCATCGTTTTAGTCTCCTATAAGCAACATACAAACCCACAAATATTTGAAAATACAAACATGCATACATTCACTTTTATCTCTGTGTATATGTGTTAGTCTGTCCAAATAGACGCCTATCCAGAGTGCCCATCCACTTGTGCCTGGTGTATTCCGTTCCTGTTTTTACAGTTTTTGTGTACATATATAGATAGGCCAGACACAAACCGTTTTGATATACGCCCTGCACTATATATGTAGATATATTCATAGTACCAAAGGCTAAAAATAGTATAATGGTCGGGTTGGGCCGGGGCCGGGCCCGACCAAAATGATGATGATGACGGCGACGACGACGAAATAACAACAACAACAACAACGTCCGCGTCGTAGATGTCTCCTTTTGATGCGGAAGTAATTCCAGACGCGGTGTTTTTGTATACCCTTGGGGAAAGGGTATCTTTGTTTTGGCCAGAAGGAAGTACATATTGCCGCTTACCATGACGAAATGAATTATTTTAAGCTATGAGGAAGTGAGAAGAGTTTATATTTTGATTTGAAGAACGAAAATAGTATTTTTGGATTCCTTAGAATCAGTAGGAAGATTCTGCATTATATAGAAAATAAGTTTTTGGTGCAAAAATTTTAAAATAATATATTAGAGACCTGCACGAGTAAGTAAAAAAGTAATCGATTAATACTCGCCGAGTATGATTACATGTTTGGGTCTCTTCTCGTTTTCGAATTCTATTGGATTGAATTGTTAAGAACTTTGATTTCGAAGAAACGATTAAAGAATTCCAATTTAACTTTTGCCATTAAGAGATCCGACTGACGATATATGAAAATTTTTAATAAAAAGTGGAATAACTGAACTGGTTTTAAGAAGCGAGAACATTTTACAATTCCGATTCCACATGATTTGATCGATATCGGAATCGGGAACAGGTCTGATTATGTATATCAGTCAAATATTTGTTACCGGATTCTTCAAAATCTTTTATAAAATAGATTTTACCTTTTTTAGTAGATATTTGTTTGTAAACTAAAGGCCATTCTGAAGTAGCTACAATTTCGCTATTCAAATCGCGACTTATTAGCTAAATAAATATTTTGGAAGCTTTAAGACCATCACTACATGATTATCATACCGACTTTCCCTGGTTCCTGGGACCAAACAAATATATTAGACTTTATGATCGGAAGCCCATATTTTCATTAAATCTGAATCTACAAAAATGAAATAAAGTAGTTTTCCGAATTAGTTGGAACCAGTACTACAAACTTCCATTCGGATTTTTCATTTCTTGACCTATTACAAACTTTATCTCCAAACGAAAGTATTCATTGAGAAGACAGTACTTGAAGATAACATACTAGCATTTCTGGATCTGATGCCGCAAAGTACTTTATATTACACTTTCAAGAAAACACAAACAATATTACCTTTTAACTTTATCAAAATCGCAACCGATGTTAATGTTAATTTTTTTATAGCTTTCGGAATGCATTTCAATTTGTTAGGGTATTTAAACTTCGGCCCTAAGTTCAATATTTTTGTTTTTTTTTTTGGTAATTTGCCAATGGCACAAAATATTAAACTCTGTGGCAGGTGTATGTCTGCCACTGCATTAATATTTAGTTCTTTTAACACAATTTTCCACCATCAAAGTAGGTCCAAAGAAATTTATTCTCTAACAGTTTCAGTTGACCCCGAATTAAAATCAATTTTTCAAAAACTCATGGTTTGCAAAGATGTTCTAAAATTGTTTCAATATAATGTTTTAAATTTTATATATAAATTATTTAAATTCACTGTTTTTCTCTCAATGAAATAGTTAATAAAAGATTTTAGTAATTGTTCTTCGTTAACTTGTAGTCATAAGAAAATATGGTCAGCTCCAAATCAGGGTATAATACCGATACACGAATATCGATTCCGGTAGCGTACCGAAATAAGATTTTCGGTTAATGGTTCTATTTCTGATTTTTAGTTTGTTTTCAGTTTTCGGTTTCTGACTTTTATTTCGGTATACTAGTGCGTACCTGTTCAAGCATCATTTTGTTAATATTCAAAAGATAAATTTTTTACTTGATTTCAAAAAATAATGGATGTGAAAAAAATTAAAAAATTTTTTTAAGGATATGCCACACAAATAATTTTTCCAATAAACCGATCTCTAGCATTTTTTGGTTAGACTCAGCAAAAAAAAAATCCAGGAACCCTCAATTCTTTTGTCGCTCAGACAAGCTTGCCTTAGGGCCGATTGCTCATATTTCACATAGAACTATCAGTCACTTTCTTTCTCATCTCTTACATGGCACTGTCTGCCACATAAATTTACAAAAAGCAGAGTAAAATGTATATTTATTTGTCACTTAGCAGCTATCTAGAAGATATTGAGATGCGGAATCGGACCTTAAATTGTAAGATTTCTTTTTTTAACTACATAAAATCAACTAAAAGCATACAAATATTACTTAATTATGGTTTGAAATAATCGGCACTAAAATCTGCCATATCTCCGCAAAATAAAAGAGATCTCTCACGATTTGGATAGATTTCATCCCATATTATAAGGCTACAGTTCAATATAGCTCAATGCGTTGATTAAATTCTCAGCTCTAAAAAACACAAAAACAGTTGGTAACATAAAGTATTAAATCCGAATTTTTATGGCGAAATTAGATTAAAATCCAGAAGCTTCCTTTCTATATTTTATATTTTAATTTTTCTAACATTTATATATTTATGAAGGATTTTTCTAAAGACTTAGAAATTCTTTACATTTAATAAGATGGTTAATTTTTACCATTTACAAAGAAAAGTTTTTCAGCTTTTTAGAATTTTTTATTTCTATATCTTATAAAAGAAAATATGATTCCGGTTATTCTTTAAGGGCGAATTTCTGAGTGTATATATTGTTATTTTACCAATTTCTAATATATATCAGATATATTTAGAAAAATCATAAGTCAATATAATAAATAATAAGAAACCGAAACAGTATCGGTATTAGCGTTTCGATATGGATCCGGTTTTTTCGGTTCCTATTATAACGGTAAACGGTTTTGGTTCTCAAAAAAATTAAAATATGGGTTCCGTAAATGGCTTATTTCGGTTAACTGTTACGGTTACGGTATTATTCCCTGAAAAAAGTGAATTGTGAATCAAGTTGTAGTAGGACCTAAAGTATTTTTCGATCCCAGAAACCAAATAATTTATTACTTTAACTGCTTGTATATTATATAATTCATAATATAGTGAGTCAGAAGCTAGAAAATAATGAAAAAGTAAAGACTGCAGCAAGAATTAAAAATTTCCCCACACATTTTAATGTATTTATCAAGTTCTGGAAAAGTTGTCCTTGTAATGATATAGTATTTTTTTGTATTAAGTGACCAATGAGAAGTTACAAAATTACTTCAATAAACATTAAATTTATTATTTTTGTATATATATTAAAATCAAGTTTTTATAGCTCTTCTCAACTAATCAATCTGAATTAAGTACGCTCTACTATATGCACAATAAACCTAAAATTTAAAACCCGAGCCGAAGTTCGAAACTGAACCGAGGTTCTAAGACCTTTAGAACTGAAAAAACTTCGCGGGTTTGATTCCCAGAGTAAAACATTTTCGAATTGTAAAAGATTTTCAGCCCTGATAATGAACATATCAATTTGTAGCATTTCTCGCTGTTGTAATTTTTTAAAATTTTTTGATTGAAGAAATCGAGATGATCAAAGATCTATAAAAAACAAGTTTAATGCTTCGGAATAAATTTATAATATTTTTTTAATTTATTTCTAATGTTTAATTAGCAGAACCCAAAAAATCGAGCAGTACTGTTTTAAGAACCTCCCGTTCCCATAATCAGTAGTTATTACTTTTTACAAAAAGTAAATGCCACTTAATTATAATTACCCTCAAACAAAAAACTATTAATAATTATATCCAAAACTAGATCCATTTTAAGGGGTTAAGTTTCCTTAGCCAGAAGCTGAAACCAATTCCCTACAAAATTCGATTCGTAGTCCGCCTACGTAACCACCCACATAACAAATCCTATTTGTTACACTTTTAATTGAATTTGTTTTTCTTTATGAAAGAAAAAAAGAAATGCTCGTATCCTGACCCTGTTTCCTAGTCTAATTGTTACGCAGGCATTCCCCCTTTTGAGCGAGGTTAACAACAATGTGTAATTGTAAGATTTTTGCCGCCATTAAATAGCAACGTTCTCTTGTTCACTCGCTTCTTATATATTAAACAGTTGGCCCAATATCCTGAAATGTGCAACAAGAAACCGTGGGAAACCTGCTCGACGACTGGCTGGCTGGCTAGCTGGCTGGAAGGCAGGCAGACAGACAAAAGGAAAACCGATCGAACGCTCGTATATCGATCTTTTGCGGGTCAGGATTATGGCAGCCCCAGCGCCCAAAAACTCAAGCGTAGCCAAGCAGAACGACAACGACACCAAAAAAAAAACCCAAGCACTTAAGGGATGAAGATCGCGCAGCGAGATCTACAAGTGTATAAAGTAGGTACCTTACCGCAGAGCCAGAGCCGGTGAAAGGTTTCAAATTTCAGAACGAGTGGTGCATTGTGCAACTGAGATTCGATATGAGGAGAGAGAGAGAGAGAGCCCAGGATAAACAACTGGCTGCTGCTTTGGCTTCTTTTGGAATGTGGAAATTTTTTCATTTTTTTTTTTTTTTATCAATTAAATACAAAAGATCGAAGCAGGGGCCATCTTCCTCCCTCCATCAGCATCATCTCATCATCATCTGGCCTCAGGCCGTAAGCGGATAGAGTAGAAATAGGAATGGTTGCTTTACACGCACATCCGCTGCTCGTACGATCAGCTCTGCTCTGCTCTGCCTCTCCTCTAGCCACTCCTCAAGCATTTCTTGGAAATCGTTTAAAACCAGAACAGAACAAAGATTGAACGTTTCGAAGCGTGGAAATGGCAGCAAATGAGTTTGAGAACTCCTCAAAATGAAAATGCTGTGTAATTAATTACGGCTGCAGGTTGCCGTTGCCGTTGCCTTTGCTGCATTCAAGTGGCCCTGCCCTACCCATGGAGAGCCTGAGAGTATCCCAGAGAATCCCATTTCAAGCAAAAAGGAAGTCATCCTGTGGACTTTTGACTTTTGTGACGCCTCTAATTGAAAAAAATAATGGAAACACATTTTAGTACAATTAAAATTTATTGTTTTGTAGATGAAGAACAAAATTCTAGTTAGACAATCAACTTTCCAAATTTCGAATTTCGAAATCTTTTCAAAACAATGTTGGTTTTTCGAACAATAAAACATTTATTTTAAATCTTCTGTTGGGTAAAAGATATTATATTATCCAATTCAAAACGACACAATACCCTTACGATATGTATCGATTTTAAGACGAAAGCGATTAGTACGTGGGTTGCTATTTAAGTTTCTGGCCTAGCCATTTTAGGACTAATTGGCCTTTTCCCAAAAAAAATGTGGACTTTTATCGATAAAACCTCCATACAACTCTTTCATGTGTGACCACATTTGATATCGATTAACGATTAATCAAAAACTTACCTCGGCAGAAAAATGGAATTAACTCGTGAACATTTTCGTGCAATCATTTTTCACAACTTTCGACGTGGAGTGCAACGTTGAACTTAAATCTTTGTATGGCGATGAAGCACCATCCTATAGCACTGTGAAAAATTGGTTTAATGAATTCAATCGCAAGCGACGCTCGCTCGAAGACGAACGTCCTGAAGGTCGTCCAAAAACAGTCGTTTTGCCAGAAAACATTGATGCCGTGCGTGAACTGATAATGCAAGATCGTCATGTGACATACCGTGAGATACAGGCATCCTTGGGCATTTCTTCCACCAGCA
>JAEIFT010000642.1:0-128623 GCA_018904225.1 Lordiphosa mommai | reverse complement strand
AAAAATCTCTAAAATCCAATGTCTATTCATAAAGCATAAGAACGTGTTATCTATGAGATATTTTCATTAAACGCTTTCATTTTATCGCTCGCTTAAATGTAACATTTTTTGTGTCATTTTATCAAGGCTAAAAAAGTAACCTTGATTTTTTAGTTAAAAACTGAAATTGAAACTCAAACAGCTGCATCCAACTTTTTGGCATATTCCTGGTGACAGGAGCATAAAAAAACAAAAATTAAGTCATAAAAAATGGGTTGCAAAATGAAGCTGAAATATGTATAATGAGAGTGAGGAATCATTTTCCGCAGAAGACAAATTTTACGACCTGCATGCAGCAGAAGCAGGCAAGGAAACCAAAGATGAGACAAGTCATTAACATTAACTCGGGGTGCTATGTGTTTGCCTCTCGTTTACCTGTTGCATGAAGATGATGATGATGACCCAAAGGCCATTTTGTTTTGTGAAACCCAGGGATTTAAGTATGGGTGTGTGGTGGTGTCCTGTTAACATATTCATGTTTTGTGGGTAATTTTTGTGATTTACTTTTCTTTTTTTTTTTGCCTGCTAAAGGAGGATGAAGTCTTATGTTATGATGTCAGTAATTAAGTGTGTGTGGAAGGTTATGGAAAACTGTCAAGGATTTGGACACATGTGCAGTTGGTTGTTTTCTTTGAACTTGGTTAGGCTTATTAGGGCTTGCATAATAAATGTGACTTGCAAAAATATAAATAGTAAATATTTTCACCAATTATTACCCTTAAATTTTGCTCTCACCTAAATCATTGCCTAACCTTGCATAATATTGTGCAAAACTTGAATCCATATCAAGGCCATTTTTGCAATTTTCACTTGAATCACGTTTAACTCAAACCGAAATCAATTAAACTTGACAAAGAAAATGGCAAAAGCAACTCAAACTCTCTGGCATTGTTGAGTTGGCCACACGTTTTGCATTTTGCATTTTAGAATTTGTTTCCCAGTTGCAATTGCAACTTCCGGCAATGCATTTATGCACAAATATGCTGGCCTCCAACCCCCTTTGTCTACCTATTATACCTAGTTATGCGCATCACGTTTAATGGCAACAAGTGTTGTGTTCTTTGTATCCAATCCACAGCCTTCAAAAAGGAAATATGCTGACCTTTAATTAAAAATTGTTGCCAGTGAAATAATGCAATCACTTTTTTTTTTTTTCTTTCCTCTAGCAAAACAACAGAGAGCTTAGATATGGATTAAAAAGAATTATATTTATAATTGGCGGAGAAAATAAATGTAATGGAAATGCTAAAAAAAAAAGAATAAACTGTGGTCAGACGAGAGGGGGATTTTGTAAAGTGATAAAGTAAAAATGATTTTAAAAGGAATTTAAAAATGGGTAGTTAGTTTTGCTTGCTTTTGAGTAGAAGATTAGGAGTAAATATTCTCAAACGAAAACTAAATTTTTTGCAATAGATTTATTTTGGGACCATAGAGCATGATAAGAAAAGTAAAGTTGACTTAAACCCACGTCAATGGTATTTTAGGTATTCCACCAGACCTATAAGTCGGGATTTTCTGATGCAAGCAATAACTCGAAGTTTTCTAAGTAGGCGAGAGATTTATATGTATTTCTATTCGTTTAAAAGGTCTGAAAGATTTGCTTTCAATTCGACGCCTACAAAAAAAAACTTCATGAAGTTTGCTTCATGGTGTAAATCCCGACTAAGTCCGCATTTACACGATGAAGTTTCCTTCATGAAGTTCTTCGAGAAGTTGTTGTTTATGGGGAAGAGGCGAAGAGGGCAGGAAAAATGCTTTAAGACAAAATCGAAGAATGCTTCATGAAGCAAACTTCATCGAGTAAACACGGACTAATACTCTATAAGCCTAACAGTTATTGAGTTATTGCTCACGTGGACGGTGGTCGAGTACGTTGAGATGCAGCAGTACGTCTTTCTAGTAAGTATCTCCCCTAACGTAATGATAATAAATCGAAATTTTATAATGTTCCTAAGATAAACCGATTTTAGACCGATCGTTTCTATGGCAGCTATATACTATAATCATCCGATTTCGATAAATTTTTCCCACATTGTGTGGAAGTATATGAAACTAATATATACCACGATTGGTGATGCTACGATGGAAAACAAAAAAGTTCTTCTCACTAGAACTTGTTTTTGGACCGACCGTTAATATGGCAGCTATATGCTATGGTCATCCGATTTTGATAAATTTTTCCAGAATTGCGTGGAATCATATAAAATTAATATATACCACGATTGGTGACGCTACCTTTGAAAACAAAAAAAATTTTCCCTCTAAAACTAGTTTTTGGACCGACCGTTTATATGGCAGCTATATGGTATTGTCATCCGATTTTGATCAATTTTTCCAGAATTGTGTGGAAGCATATAAAATTAATATATACCACGATTGGTGATGCTACGATGGAAAACAAAAAAGTTTTTCTCACTAGAACTTGTTTTTGGACCGATCGTTCCTATGGCAGCTATATGGTATAGTCATCCGATCCGGCCGATTCCGACAAATGTGCAGCGTATTTGTATTTAAAGACTTTTTGCAAAGTTTGGTCAAGATAGCTTTAAAACTGAGGGAGGAGATAGCATAGAAACAGACGGACGGACGGACAGACGGAAATGAACTCAGCTCGTCATGCTGATCAAGAATATATATACTTTATGTGGTCGGAAATGCTTCCTTCACTGCGTTACAAACATCATGACAATTTTAATATACCCTCTGCAAGGGTATAATTACAAAAAAAATTTTAATTTTAAGCGCAGATCTTGAAAAATATCAGACAATTGCAATATTTGCTCAACGTATTTTCGTCTTTTCTCGTCGACATCTATAAAAAGACTCGATATCATTGGACATTCAAAAGTTATAGAATAAAATCTAAAAAAAAACAATAAATTTTTTTACATAATTTTTATTACCAAAATTTCATTAAATTAGGAAATATTTAATTAGTAAAATCAAGTTTTTGTTGGAGAACAAAAGTTAAAAAGTTAAAAAATTTAAAAATTATTTTATTGCGATTTTACTTAATATTTGAAAATTTTAAATAATTAGTTGTACAATATTTTATTGTAAAGAAGGTTGCAATTATTTTAGTTTTTGGACCATAACTTTTGAAAGCGCAATGATATCGATAATCTGTAAATGTAGTAAATTAGAGCACACTTTTAATCTATTTATTCAGATTTCACAAGAATCAGATATAATTTTTTTACAATTTAGAAAAAAATTTAACTTGATGAAAAACTTAAAAAAAAAAATTTGTATGAAGCCATCGTTATAACTCATAAAACTAAAGATGCAGTTCGATTCCTAGGGCCCAAAAAAGGGGAAAACCGTTAAAGTTGACCATGTCTTTTTTTTCGACTTGCACAGTGTAATAATTACGGTCCCTGTTTTTTTTATATATATTTCTTTAAGATAATCGTTGCCAAAGAAAGATATATATTTTTTTACTTTTCAAATAGCGGATGAAGCAGGGCGTGCCAAAAATTTAAAATAAATTTGAACGGCATTATAGTGTAAGTGTTCCATACACTTTCTGTAGATTTTACCATATCTGAACAGAGGGACAAACAGACGGACAAGGCTATGTTGAGGTTATAGGGTCGGAGATGCTTCATTAAGACTGTAAAATAGGGTATTAAGAAGTTTTCGCAAATATATAATATAAATAAATAATATAATATAAATATACTTTAATACTTGGATAAGCTTGTCTATGGAATACTTTGATATTTCTAAATTTTCAGACTCTGCAAAATATCACCATAGTAGAGATGCGCTCAGAAAATGAAATAAAATGTTTCCTCAGCCAGGTCAGAAATATTTGAAAATCCTTAGGACTTAAGATAAAATTCTAATTACTAAATCAAACATTTTTTTAAAGGCTGCATATTTTTCCCAAAAAAAAAGTATTTAAATGAATGAGGTACGGGCCAGAAATACATCATTTTATAGTCCAAGCATCCGATTGGGAACTACTTAAACATTTAGCAAATTTTTCTTCTGTACCCATATCCCATCAAAATTTCCAGATTTTTCGAATTTTTTGTTTAAATGAAATAATAATAGTTTTATAAAAAAAAATTTTATCAAAATAATTTTGCCAATGACTTTAAATTTAATTAAATAATTTCAATGAATTCAAAGTTATTTGTAATTAAAAAAATATAAATTGTTGCAACATAAGTTTGCATTTTTTTTGCACTTATCACAACTGATTTCAGTTCAAATCCTTTGTCTTCAATTATTTTTCTTCCAACAAGTGAATAAAAGTCCAAATATTTGATATTCAAATGTAATTCAATCTTTTATTTCAAACCAAACCCTTTGATATGTATTTTTATTCATAATCAATGCATTTTCACCACAAAAACCAGCAGATATTTGAAACGACTTCAAGCCGACGCCTAAAGGCAGGCAACACAATTTGTGTCATTTGTTTTATTCTTCTTTTTTTTAAAGCTTTTTGAAATTTCGCTGTGACAAGTGCGTCTGACGTAATTTTAATTTGCTCAAAATATCATATGACCATATAAATCACTTGGACAAGGTACACCAGCAGTCCCCCCCTCCCCTCTATCCCTACAGCGACTTCCAGACATATTAATGATGCCCACGGCAGCAGCAGAAACAAATATTTGACAAGCAACATGGCCAATTTTTAAAGTTGACACAGAAAGAGAACATAAATGTAAACGGAAATACAAACGGAACTAAGCAGCTTGTTGGCTGCCAACTAATCCCTGCTTGGATTAGTGAAAATTGCATTTCCTTTTTGCATTTGTTTCTTTACCTTGCCTTGTGTCTGTCTTGCGTTTTATTTGTTTACTTTGCGCCTCGATATTAAATTTCCAATTAACATTTGAGCATTATTTATCAGTGGCCATAAAAGTGTCGCCTGATTATGTTGGGGCATTTGATCTTGCCTAGTCAAGTTCTGGCTTATTGCCCATGGACACAATTTGCATATTAGTTTTTATTTATCGCGGAAGCCAACGGACAGCTTAATCTATCAGAACATTTTATGAACACATTTATTGCATGGCATTATAATTATCTATGCGTGGCTGTTTAGTATTAGTTGACAAATGTTTTAAGAGTTCAACCCTGCAAAAATATCTACACATATGCAGGTGGATTTATTTCCTAACAGGTTTTTATTGGAAGGGCTTAAAGTTGGGTCTACAAAGAGATAACATTTTAGCTAGTTGGAATGGAAATATACAGCAAAGATATAAAATACAAGGTTGTGGCTATAAAGTCCTTACAAAATCATAGAGATTTTTGTCAAAATTTCTAGATGGTTTCAAATTGAATTTGAAAAATTTAGAAGCCATATTTGATGCCCTGTGACCATCGAGGGAATAAAGACCCAAAGAAGAAAATGGGTGCCGCGTTTCTGACAGCGAATAAAGCAATCAAATTATGAAGAACTTTTTCAGTAATTCCTTCTATTGATTTGTACCAAAAAGCTGCATACCTAATAATTAACTCGGGTTTTGTAAGTATATACAGTGAATCAATAAAGTATTGGCACAATAGTATTAAAGATTTGAGTGCTAAAGTAACACTTCAGCTCGGTTTTGAAAGAAATACTAAAGGCCATTTTTTAATGTTCCCTCTTTGTAAATCCAGGTGCTCATTTAGAATATATAATGTTGCCTACTTTTAGGACGCTTTTGATATTAATTTGATTGTGTCTTCGGCCACCCACATATGATTTTAACCTCGGCCTAAAAATAGGCTATATATATTTACTCAATAAGCACCTGGATTTACAAAAATCGAACATTAGAAAATGACCCTAAGTGTATTCAGTTCGTTTTGAAAAATACATCAAGAGTGCAGATCAGAAAGAGAGAATAAAATTTCATCAGTTTATTTAAACTCTATAATTTAACTAGCATATAACCCGGCGCGCTTCGCTTCGCCACCATCAGTAAAGCCGCCAAAATGATGAAAAAAAACGTTTGGCAATGATCCCACCCCCGCCCCATTTTTCCGACCATCAGAAATGAGAAATTTTTTTTCCACCTAGTTGGCCCATTAAGCGTACAAACGCTGAAACCACCCCCGGCACCCATTATCCGACCTTGAGGGTGAGTAAGCGCAAAGCTAAAAACTTTATCCTATTTAATTGGCCCATAGAGCTTTCAAACCAAATTTAAGACATATCGGCTAAAAATCCACCCCGCACCCATATTCCGACCTTTGCAGTAAACTTCCCGAAATAAAAAAAACACGTGTTTCCATTTATTCTGACCCTAGAGCTTACAGAACGAATTTTATTCAGATCGGCTCACAAATAGCCATTGTGACTGAACCGAAATACGCCCACCATTATTCCTGCCTGTACGCTCACCATTATTCTTGCCTGTGGGCGGAAATTCCACCACCGAGAAATCAAATGTCTAATTATTTTCTTTAATGTGTTCACAAACCCATTATGAAAGCCAATCGGATTAAAAATAGGTTTTACCATATATAATTTTCCAGGCATTTCCCCACTCTTGGGTCGAATTTTCCAACATCGGAAAATCTCATGTCAACTTATTTTGTATAATATCACTACAAACCGAGTTTGAAGTCAATCGGGTAAAAAATAGTGTTTTCCATATAGAATTTTCCGGCAATTTTCCTTGTAGGTGGATTTTCCACAATCGAAAAATCACATGTCTAATTATTTAGCATACTGTCCTTACAAACCGAGTTTGAAGCCAATCGGATGAAAAACAGTTTTTTCCATATGGAATTTTCCGGGAATTTCCCGACTTTTTGGGCGTATTTTCCAACATCGGAAAATCTTCTGTCTAATTATTTTGCTCTATCCTTACAAACCGAGTTTGAAGTCAATCGGATCAAAATAGTTTTTCATATAAAATTTCCGGGAATTTCTTTGTGGGCGGATTTTGCACATTTGAAAATCTCATGTCCATTACTTAGCATACTATTCTTACAAACCGAGTTTGAAGCCAATCGGATGAAAAATAGTTTTTCTTTATGGAATTTTCCGGGAATTTTCCGACTTTTTGGGCGGATTTTCCATCATCGGAAAATCTCAAGTCTAATTATTCTGCTTACCATCCTCACAAACCGAGTTTGTAGTCAATGGGATGAAAAATAGTTTTTTCCATCAAAAATTTTCCGGCCATTTTCCTTGTGGGCGGATTTTCCGGAATCGGGGAAACAGGTGTCCAATTATTTCGCTTACTTTAGTTACAAACCAAATTTCAAGTCAATCGGATGAAAAACAAAATTTTCCCCATAGTAGCTTTTCGGGAGTTTTCCACCCCTTAGGGGTGGAATTTTCCAAAAACCCCGCCTTAGTGCTCACTTTCAACTCATAAGGAAACTTCTGTGAAAATTTCAACTTTCTATCTCTTACCGTTCAGGCTCTACGTTGATTGCCAATCAGTCAGTCAGTCAGTCAGTGAGGACAAACCATTTTATATGTAGAGAGATGATGAACGTGTGGGCTTACCTGGAGGGTTATCATGTTTAAAAGAATAACGTTTGTACGTTGCAGGTTTTTTCAGTCTTAGCTCTGGGCAAGAAGTTTCTATCAATCCTAAAGTTTATGCTTATAAAAATCATGCTTTTTGCCCCTCAAAGTATGCAAGCTTTATGTTCTACAATTATAATTTTTTGAACGAGATAATTTAAAGTTGGCTATGGCATCTTACATAATCTACATTCTGCTAGACCAGTCAAAGGTATTCAAAAATAACATAGCATACTTTGAAGGGCAAAAATCATGATTATTTTTTGTGCATAAACGTAGTAACTCATAATCGACTTATTAACCAACTCGATCAAAATTTTCCAAATAAATTTCAAGCAATTTTTAAAAAATTTTATTTAAAACAAGAAAATTCTATTTAACTTTTTAAGCCTGAAAATAATTTAAATGTCTTCATTTCACTATCTTAAATCATTTATTTATGCTTTCCAAACAAAATTGTTTACCCTTTGCCCTAGGGGCATATTTTACTAAAATTAGCTGCTCCATTGAAGCTCCCAGACAACAACAACAACAACTCAAAACTCACTCCTTTTAAGCAAAGGAAAAATAAAACGAAGAGAAACGAGCAATCCTAATAAATATTAAATGCAATTGCGGTTTTTGTTTGGTCAATCAAGTCTTTGGCCTCTAAACCAAATTCAAGTGATTTAACTGCGTTGCTGGCGCTGAAAAGTATGCTATGGAAATTGACCCTTGACTTAAGCGTTGCTTCAATTGGCATATGGAAATCAAAACAAACTTTTTTCTTCTTTTTACTCATCATAAATAATTCACCTAACATTTTCAATGAGCCACCCACTTGGTAACGGCCAATTTTGTGCTTTTTTGCTTGGTGTTGTGATTAGGGGTTTCAGGCGAGTCCCTCAAGTGAATATGTGCCTACACACACATTCATACATTTTTACACATTTTGAATATTGCATAAAAAGAACACAACAACAACTGTTGATATATTGTTAGAAGTTCAACAATATTTGTCAGCTGGTGGGAGTTTCACTGAAAAGAAATGTCTTTCGTTGTAAACCTTTTGTGAAAGGTTTGTACATTTGTCACTTGATGAGTTTTTTTTTGTGCCTAGGTATTACGAGCGTAAGTAGACTAATCAACAAAAAAAATAAGTAATCAAGTGGAAAAATACGGAAATTTAGAGGCATAATTAAATAAAGTAGCAATTTTGTACATATTTTTGTGAATGTATCAAAGTAGCATCATTCCAGCTTATGAATAGTCCCCAATCTTATCTATTTACCTTTCCTTGATTTTAGACGATATACCTTGATATTTCTAGACGTGAGACTGAATTATCTGAAAGCTGGTGCATACATGTTGCATTGCCTAAGCACCAAATCAATTTTATGCTCAATCAATCCTTGTTTAATATCTTGTCTTGTATATTTTTTATGTGTTAAATAAATGTCTTGACAATGACAAATGAAAATATACACAGCTGGTCAAAAATTGCGAATTTATCACAACAATTATGACGATTTACTAGCAAGTGTGTTATTAATTATTTTTATTATTATTATTTATAAGTTTATCAGAATTTTAAATGTCGATGTTCAGGCTTCAATAAATTTTTTTTATAATTTTTTCATTAATGATTAATCTTTTTTGATGTGTGTCATTGCAGTCTCATCAAAAATTGCAAAGCATAAACTGTCTCACCCACAAAAAAATTCGTCTTAAAAATTAACGATATTTCATTTTCTATAAATAAATATAATAAAATAAATAAAATCGATCTCTTGACGTTTTTGTTACTGATTAATATATATTTGAAGAATACAAAATAATTTTTTCTGAACCATAAAAGACGAAAAAATTTTAATTATTATATTTTTGGAACAAATTATAGTAGGCAACACCAAAAAAGGCTACTGGAAAATCGATTTTTGATTGTAAATATGGGTAACCAATAGACCCGAAAATATTTTTTCAGATTTTCTTTAAAAATTTTTTTTAAAGACAATTTAGACAATTATTTAGCCTGAAGGCTGGCTTGCGCAAATGGGTATATCTCGTCCATTTATCCCCATATCCTATTACTACCATCATAGATGAAAATAAAATAAATAAAAAAATTATTAAAAAATAAAAAAGTGCCTGACTTATTTAATTGGCTAGTAATTTTTTTACTGCTTTTTCAAATCAGAGTAGGGTTTAGAAGCTATGGCCAAATATGAAACACCACTGGCAAATAAATGGCCTAAATAAAAAACGGATCATTTTAAAAATCTTTTTTAGCATTGAGCCCTCTTTTTAGGACCATTTTTTCTTAAATGGAGCCTTTTTAACATTTTTCCGAGCATTTTAACTTTTTAAAGTGGCAACCGTGTCTGCAAGTGTTTAAGTCTAGAAGTCGAGCCTTTCAAGCCAGTGGGGGAACTTGAAGAGTGGTTTGGGGTTCCGCCCGAAAATAACAATTATTCCCCAAAAAAATTCTCGCGGGTCCCAAAATAACTTTCAATTTTATTAAAATGTTAAGTATACATATTTCTGAAGGAGTTGGTTTTTTCTGAGTAACGTTTTTTTATCATTGTGATTCGACTTTAACTCCATCAAGTCGAAAATCCAAATCCTGCTAGATGAGTATTTTTTCCTCTTCTAGGCATTAAATTTAAAAAATCATAATTTAATGTAAAATTTATGTACTCAGTTAAAAAAAATTGTTTAATTGGTAAATAAATAAATAAAACCAAGGCTGCAAGCCGTTCCGAACCGAACCCCAGAAAATAAGCTCGGGTTGTATGGATTGCCCAAACAGGAAATTTGGGACCACTCGAACCTAAATGCGAACCGGACCATTTATATATTTCCGTCGAATAAAATTTTTAATATTCTTTGGGCTTCGATACAGAGAAGTTACAAAAATATATATATATATATTTTCGGCCAATTATTTTCAAATTTTTGGAAAGGTTTTAACAACGAAGACTTACAAATACTGCGATTACTATACTTCCTATTTTAGCAAGCATTTTCAATTCTTGTCCCGTCGACGCGATCAGAGATGGCTATGATTGTTGAGATGGCTATGACTTGGCTTTTCTGAAGCTCAAAGATTCCTGCGTTTTTCCTGAGTTTGCCTGCTTCGCAGTTGCCTCGAGGTCCCGGTAGGGACTGGTAGATTTTGAACTACTCTGATATCTCTGGAATGATTTGTTGCAATCGTTTTCTTATATCGAATTGCAGGATATCGAGTCAAGCTTTTTAATTCCAACCTGGCTGTCAGGAAAAATAATAATTTTACATATGGTCTGTATTAAGTACTTTCCTATTTGCGTCTTAAGCTAAGCAAGTGTTAAAAATTACAAAATAATTTTTATTGAAACCAGTTGAACCGTTTAAACAATTCATAAAAACTTAATGTTTTTTTCAAGTGAACAAGGTTTCATATAAAACCTGGGTTCGAACTCCCGAACCAAATTTGGATGTATGCAAATAACTAGTTGTTGTTGTAGTTGTTGTAAATAACTAGTTTTATTGATTCTCATTCATTTTTGGTAAAAACTTTTAACTTTTTTTTTTTTATTATAAACGAATGAAAATTATTTAACCATTTTTTAAACTAATGGTTAAAGGTACCTATATATATTCTCCATCTAATAAGAATATTTAAATAGGCTCGAGTTCATGTAAGCTATGTGTGCTTATAACTCTTAACATCAAGACACCAACAACACCCAAAGTCAAGACATGTTTTTCGTATTGTTTTTGGACACACTTCTCGTTTTGGAATTTCAACAAGAAGTCTTCTAATAAGGATCATGTCCGAATCACCGGTCAAATAATTATAAATTATGTATGCATTAACTAGAAATCCAGCATATTTTCCTCTAAAATTCAAATTTTAAACTCTAAGAAATCTAGACGGGTTTCCAAAAATATTCGGGAATAAAATGTGATCTGTGCATTTTTGATAGAGTGTACTTCAAATTGTTTATTATTCTGTGGACATAAGAAAAACCACGAGACTGAGTTGGTATGGAGTGTGCTAGATATAAATTTTGAATGATTTTTAAAATATTCAATTTTTTTCTAGATATTTTAAGGGGATTGTAAACCAAGAATGACTAATAAAAATATATCCGGTAGGTTCTTGAAAAATGCAGGCGGGTCGACTGCCTCTTGAGGTATTGTGAGTACCTTGATTTAATAACTTATAGAACAACCCAAGTTATATGATTGGTTAATACTTGCTAGTTCGAACTGTTTGGATTTTTTGAGGGTGATTTTTTTTCGCTTTTAGGATAGAATATCTCAAAAACCTCTACTGCTGGTTGCTATCGACTTCAGATGCGGCTTTATCACGTAAAAATCTACGAAAAATTATAGTCTGTTTTTTGGTTAGAAAATATTGTTGGCCTGTGTTATTTAACTAAACTTTATGCTAAACAGAAGCTTTAAATTTTATCATAATTACTATACAATTTCATTTCTTCTATTAGTTGTTAAGTCATTTATTTCTTAATTTATCATTGATCATTGAGATTATCGAAATAAATTTTAAATAATTCTTTTATTTTGCACTTTTTCTAATGCACTCAGGGCCGTTTTTCATCTTCAATTTCTGAAATCTGGATGGATATTATGGCCTACTTTATGCCACTAGAAAAATTATACGCAAGCATAGATATTTAAAGCGTCTCTAAAGTAGGCAATATTATTTAAATTTTATTATTACGGTGGTTTTCTCATCACAATCTTTTTGAAATCTAGGTGGTTATTTAGATTTTATGAAACCTATAAAGGGCGCGAGGATTTTAAAAGTAGTTTTTGTAAGTTTTAAAGCGGCCCAAAAGTAGCCAACACACATTTTTGAACGCCCACCTAGATTTTAAAACATGAAGAAAAACTGAAATAATTATAATAACATTACATCTTCTAATTCACATTCTCACTTCTTTTATTTGTCCGATTTTTAAAATTTCCCAAATCGTTTTCCCCAATTAACTTTATAGTCAAAATCTATGGCTTCACATTTACATTAATCCTTTACACATTTCACTTGTCACGATTTCTGCCTTTAACTTGAACCATTTTCTTATGCGTTTGGAACATATTTCAATTAATTGCAACTCGGTCGGTCGCCTGCCAACCGATTAATACCAATACAAACAGAAATATAAACACACACTCACCGCTTTAGATACGTGGAGAAGGAAGGAAATTGCCGGCAATTCAAATGGCGTCGGCAAAAAAAATTGACAAATTTGGCGCCAGGCGTTAAATACAAATGTGTCGAACTTATTTGTTTTATCTTTGACTTTGGGCTAATTGAAACAACAGGCAAACAAAAATGAGTGTCGGTAAATTACAATTACTGAGATCCCTTTTCTTTTTTGGCCTACTTGTTGCTGTTGGTTCTGCTGCTGCTGCTTTTCCTGCTGTAGCGATGTGAACACCAAGAAGTGAAATTGTTAACTCGATGTTGGCCATACACGGCGCTGAGCTTTATATACAAAATATCAACAGACGACAGCGACGACGTCAACGGCAACGCCGGCGGCAGCAGCAGCAGCAGCAGGAAGCACAAACAGGAAGAGAGAGATTTAGCGGGTGGTGGAAGAGGGATTGAGACCAGGAGGAGGGGGTGGTGCGTCTGCTTAGGCAAGCTTTATGCTTTTGTCAAACGACACTGCAACAGGCAACACTTGTTGTTTTGTACCTGGTAACCTAGTGGAGCTCATGAGGTATATCAATTTAATTGAGAGCAGAAAGGGAACTGATATATTAAGGGCCGTTTTCTCATGTAAATGCTTTTTGAGACAATTTATTTTGTCTACGTTTAGGCCGCGTTTAAAATCATACAGGGGTCTTTTTATACACAAGCAAAGATATTTAAAAATGCGGCCTAAAAGTAGGCAATATAAATTTTCTCTAAAAGTACCAGGATTTGAAAAACAGAACAGAGGAAACGATATTTAAAATGCGGCTAAAGTAGGCAATATAAATTTTCTCTAAAAGTACCTGGATTTGAAAAACAGGAACATGAGGAAACGGCCCTAAAAGTCAAAAAAAAATTGTAATACGTAGGTTGCTATATATTTCTGGCCTAATAATGAAAACGCGAATATTTAGGATCAAAAATGGTTTTTTGGTTTTTCAAAGTATTCTACAGCAAGATTTATACACTTTTGCATGCGCTCAAACCAATTGTCGAAGCACTTTTTCCACTCCGATTGAGACACCTCCAAAAAATGGTTTTTGAACTCTTCAACAGCATCTTCTGGCGACGAAAATCGTTGACCACGCATTTTTACCTTGATGTCGGGAGTAAAAAGAAGTCAGGGCTGTACGGCGGATGACCTATCAATTCGACTGTTTTGGGCGGTCAAAAAAGGCGCTGGTGTGAGATGTATGAGAGCTCGCATTGTCATGGTGCACAATGATCTGTCTTCTCTTGTACGTTTTTCGAATTTCTCCGAAGACTTCAGGCAAACAAATTGTGGTGTACCACTCAGAATTGACCGTCCTACGTTGCTCAAGCGGAACAGTCGCCACATGACCAGTTTTACCGAAGAAACAGGCGACCATTTGTTTCGAAATGCTTCTTCCACGAACGACTTTCCAACTTCTAAGGCCCGGTCATTTTTTTCGGGCTCAAAAGCATAGATCCATGATTCGTCACATGTGACGATCTTATAAACGTCTTTTGAAACACCACAATTATATTTTTTTAAAATTTCTTAGCACCAATCCACACGAGCCTTTTTTTGAGCGATTGTCAAATTGAAACAGGCGACCATTTGCTTCGAAGTGCTTCTTCCACGAACGACTTTCGTTGGATTTGACTCGTCTTCGAAGACCCACACGGTCGATTGCATAGATCCATGATTCGTCACCTGTGACGATCTTATAAACGTCTTTTGAAACACCGCGATTATATTTTTTCTAAATTTCTTTGCACCAATCCACACGAGCCTTTTTTTGAGCGGGATCCAACGAGAACAAACCTTTTTTACGCAATATCAAATGTAGGCTGGTGGAAGAAATGCCCAAGGATGCCTCTATCTCACGGTATGTCACATGACGATCTTGCATTATCAGTTCACGCACGGCATCAATGTTTTCTGGCACAACGACTGTTTTTGGACAACCTTCACGACCTTCGTCTTCGAGCGAGCGTCGCCCGCGATTGAATTTTTCACAGTGCTATAGGATGGTGCTTCATCGCCATACAAAGATTTAAGTTCATCGTTGCACTCTTGTCGTGATAATCCACGTCGAAAGTTGTGAAAAATGATTGCACGAAAATGTTCACGAGTTAATTCCATTTTTCTGCCGAGGTAAGTTTTTGATTAATCGTTAATCGATATCAAACGTGGTCACACATGAAAGAGTTGTATGGAGCTTTTATCGATAAAAGTCCAAACTTTTTTGGGAAAAGGCCAATTGGTCCTAAAATGGCTAGAAGTGACCTAGGTCAGAAACTTAAATAGCAACCCACGTAAGCCGTTTTAAAATCGGTATAGTTGTTTGAAATTGCAGTTTTCCGGCTTGTTATATTTTTTCTCTATTTTTTTCAAGCTAGATTTAAGAAATTCTTCAAATTCTTCTTTAATATTCTCAAACTTGCAATAAATCAAATTCAGTCTAATTTATAATTAATTTAATTCAAAAATTGTTTTAGTATTTTTAGGCTATTTATTAATTATTCTAGGGTATCACTCAGTCAATTCCCCTTGCAACTGTCGCATTTACTGTTTTTGTGCTCGTACAATGCTGCGTATGAGCAACGTGCCGCTTATGAACTGATTAATTCACCACACGCATAAACACCAACGCACACACACACACACACTCACACCCACTCAACTTTCCTCATGGTGAGTTAACACAGCGAAGTAACGGCACCTGTTGATTAGCGGCCCAAAAAAAACTTGTTGCATACTTTTGCGCGGCCTGACGTCATGTGAGATTATAAATGAAAATGCAACTAAGCCGGTAGGCTCTCTTTCTTAAATGATTTATGATTTAATTGATAAGATTCGGCGGTGGCAGGTGAACAAGATTATTACAATATTTATTTTTAAAAATATATATTTTAATACCATGGGAACAGGAGGCAGTGAGGCAGACACCTTCAACTCATCAATAAACCAGGGGCAATTAAATGCACATTAAAGGCGGACAAAACTCATTTATATGGAATATAAAATATAAAAATATGAAAAATTCAGACAGCATGAAAATGAATAATAAGCAATTTAGCCAATTACGTGCAATGCACTCAAAATGAGATCAATTCATTGATATGCATTTGATAGGAAGGTGAATATATAGTTTGACCAAAGTTTTAAGTGCATAATTTGCATGGCAAAGGATGAAGGATGATAAAAAGTATAAACATAAGCTCTAGCATGCATTTTAAAAATAAAACTACAGGGGCAAAAAATCCTTTGCGTTGGAATTGCTAAAAAGCCATACCAGCTAAGCTCAAATGCTCTTTATTTTAAGCGAATACCTAACTGTTTTCTGGGAATGTTACACGTACGTTGCCAGCAATTTTACTTTAACAGCCATTGCAATGCAGTATCTAAACAAGTAAGAAAGTCGGTCAAGCCCGACTGTAATATACTCTGTACCTGTTTGTATGTAACTGATAACTTTAAAGCGTGAGGGTACTGAGAGCGGCGCAGTCCCATTAGATCCTGCCGTCAAGCAAGGTCCAATTGGGAAATTACCAGTTAGCTATTGCCCTCTCCTCTCTCTTTATCGTAAGTTCTACCAATCGCTGCGGTATTGTTGTTGTCGTTGGTTTTTATTTTCTTTTACGTATGGGCTCTAATATCGTTCATCTGATCGAAAAACGATGAATGGCGGGTCGATTCAAAATAAGTAGTAGAATATATGTCTAGAATGTTCGAACTATCTATCTTGAAAATTGTGGGAGTTATTTCGTTTTTTTAATTTGCAGGAGGGCAGGGGGCGTGGCAAAAATAAAAAATAAACTTTATCTGCCTGCAGGTATAAGAATTATATGTTCCATACTCTTCAAACCTCTAGCTCTTACCATCTCTGAGATCTCTTCGTTCATACGGACAGGCGGACAGACGGACAGACAGACGGACAGACAGACGGATAGACAGACGGACAGACAGACGGACAGACGGACAGACGGACATGGCTATATCGACTCGGCTGTTGATGCTGATCAAGAATATACGGTCGGGATGCCTTTGGCTGTTTGCACAACCAATATACTCTGTGTACCTTCGGTACAGAGTATAATTTTCTACATATCGTTTATTACACACACAAGGCAACAAAATTCCATTGCTTCACATAATGGATAATTTTGCATAGCACACGAAAATCATCTAGAATTTCAACCACTTTTCCTTGTTGTTATTAATAGAGGATTTATTTTAAATAATTACACTTATTATTCATTAAAAAAAAAAAAAAAGGATATTCGCTTAAACAATGCTAGTTAATTATTGCCCAAGTTGGCCAATAGATGACGCCTCTTCTGTTTGACCATTTGGCCGGCCAAGCCAAATTACGATTTTTATATGGAAGCTATACAATATATTTAACCGATTTAGATCAAACTTGGCTTTTTAAGTTACTAAGAATATCTTTTTTTACCAGTTTAAGTGGGTTTTCTGGAAACCTACACTTTTGATTGTGCTTTCCATGGAATCATCTTATTGTACTAAGTGAACAAAAAGGAGTTGCTCATCAAACTAAATAAATGAACAATTATTATTTTTTTATCAGTGACACTTGGGCAGAGACTCCTGTTCCATGCATTAATCGTATTAATAGTTAATATCGAAAATAAAAATATTCTAAAAAGCCAGCGAAATACGGTGCGCCCTTTAATAAACAGCGTAAATGTCGGTGCTACTATATAGCTCAGAAACCTGGCTGATCTCTGATCATACATATAAGCAGAAAAATGCAAACCCTCGTAAACAAATGCCTAAGGATAATTTGCCGCATATTCCGGCGTCAAACCATCATGAATGAAAACCTCCTGGAGTACACTGAAAACGAGTCAATCACATCGGAGATAAAATAACGCAAATTGATTGGATCATACTTTAGGGAGGGAAGATAACAGCATCCCGAAGACGGCTCTACAATGGAACCCGCAAGGCAGCCGGCAGAGAGGATGCGCACAATTTATGCAGAAATCAGGACAAGTTGAAATGATCTAAGGCACCTGGCTATGGACAGGAATCGTTGGAGGAAATTTTGTTTTCGCCCTTTGCCTCTCCTAGGGTCGATATGCTTAAATATATCAAGGAATAAATTACTTACTTACTTCTTTTTCTACAAATAAAGTATAAAACTTCTCGTTGCTTCGCATTAACAAAACTCCTGACGTGATGCATCATTTTGCCAAACAGATTCAGGTATAGCACACGAAAATCATCTATAATCTCCATAACTCCTTTTATAAACTGAACCATGTTGCCTAGTGTTATAGGACCTTACCGTGATTTGAACTCAACGCAATTGCCAGCAAGGTGGGAAAAGCAGCTAAGTGTGCTTTATGCATTTTTTTCCAAGTTAGGGGGTCTTCTAAATTTTAAACATTTTTTTTTTTCGATTTTTATGTTTTCCATTATTATTATAGCTTGGACATTACTCTTTCATCCCCTTCAAACCATTTTCATAAATTCAACAGTTAAGCAGATTTAGTCTTTTCACAAAGTTTGGAGCAATGTTCTTGTCTAAAGTGAGTATTTTTGCCGTGTGTTTTCGAAAGTAGCTTTTTTGCGTTGTTTTTTTCGGAAACTACTTTTGAACTGGTAGCCATGATTGCGCCAATTCTACTAAATCACTTTTGATCAGCCATGTTGCAATCGACGCAGAATTGATGTAATTCAGACCCGTACCTTAATCAAGAAAAAAAACATTTTTTTACTATTTTTTGAGTAAACTTCAAAAAAAAACTAGAAAAATCGAAAAAAAAAATGTTTAAGTGCCGTTAATTTTCGAAAAAAAATTTTGTAAATATGATTGAGGTACGGGCCAGAATTACATCAATTTTGATCATAACCTCTTTAACCGTTATCATTTCCGATAACCTGAAGACCCGCAGGCCGATAACTTTTTGAACAGCCCTCGAATTCTAATATATTTTTATACACTTAAAAAATGTATATTAATTTTGACCCAGAAGTTTGTAACGCATAGAAATATTCATTTCCGACCCCATAAACTATATATGTTCTTGATCAGGACGACGAGCTGAGTTCAATTCTGTCTGTCCCCTCAGTCCCTCAGTTTTAAGCTATCGAGCAGAAATTTTGCACTGAGTCTTCTTTTTACTGCACGCAACTAATATGTCGGAACCGGCCGGTATCAGATGACTATATCATATAGCTGCCATAGGAACGATCGGTCTAAGAACTGGTTTTAGTTAGAGAAAACTTTTTTGTTTTCCATCGTAGCGTCACTTATCTCGGTATATGTTAGTTTTATATGCTTCCACATAATCCTAGAAAAATTTATCAAAATCGGATCACTATATCATATAGCTGCCATATAAAAGGGTCTGTCAAAAAACTGGTTCTAGTGAGAAAAACTTTTTGTAGTCTCTATCGTAGCTTCACCAATCATGGTTTTTATTAGTTTTATATGCTTCCCACACAATTCTGAGAAAAATTATCAAAATCGGATGACTATAGCATATAGCTGCCATATAAACGGTCCAACCATAAAAAAAGTGGTAATAATTAAAAATTTTTTTTTTCCCTCGGGGGCGCCCAAATTGTTGGATATATTGATTAGTAATATGCTTTCCCGTATTTTGGAAAAAAATTGATCAAAATCGGATGACTATAGCATATAGTGCCATAGGACCGATCGGTCGGAAAAATGTGGTTTTACTAAGAAAAGTTTGTTTTATGGTATCAAATTTTTTTTATCAATTATTAAAAAAAATATAAATATTTGAAATCTATATCCTATATATATTTTTCCGGTTGAATCAGTTGAGTAAATTTTTTCAAGTGTATTAAAACTTCGGCAAAGTCGAAGTTAGCTTTAACTTCTTTTTTTTAGACCTTAATTGGCAGGTGGGTATTTTTTTTGAACAGCCTTCAAATTCTAATAATATTTTTTTTATTTAATTTATAAATAACACAAAACTAAAAACTAAATTGAAAAAGCTCTGATGGTTTTCTCTACAGAATTTTTTAAAAATCTCTCAAAAAAACATGTTCAAAGATAGAAGACCACCCTTAATGGTCAAATGGAATTAGTTAACAAGCGAGCTACCTGCGGATAAGTAATATAACTGCCATTTTAGTGTGAGCCAATGAGTCGACCTGAATCCAGAGGTCCGACGGATGCCGCTTTTTGAGCTGTCTCCGTATCTTAGATGTAAACAGCTTATGGGCGAGGCGATTTCTGTGGGCCAGCAATTGGTCTTTTGCTGGTGTGAAGGTTGATTTGAGAACAATCTGGCAGGATGCCTTGCATCTCCTGCGCAGTATTTTGTTTTACATCGTCTCGACTGTTTTGATAGTAGAGTCGCAGTCAGTAGCCCAGAGGCAGATGCCTCAGGGTCATTTCGCAATGATAATTGATTTCATTATTAGCAGATTCGCACGTAAACAAAGCACTGAAAGCCAGTTCAATTTGTCAGCTTTGGCATGGGTGACAGCTACAGGCAGGTAGGTCTTCTGTCCAGGGAAATGCCCAGATACCTGACAGAGGACTTATGTGGTTTAACTGAGTCATTGAGCTTGGTGCTTGTTGTATTGCCTTTTTTCATCGAGAAGGTGCATTGTTGACTTTTCTCTGGATTGACAGCAATGTTCCAACGGGACGACCGGGCACTGAAGCAGTTCAAAAAGGATTGTAAGGTAGCTAATGCTCGGCTGGCGATTGGGTAGGAAGCACAAGTCCGCGGTGTACCACGATTTCGGTCACTTGATAATCACCTCATTAGGACATATGACTTAAGCGCGCTTCGCTTCGCCACAATTAGTAGAGACGAGCAGCAAAATATTTTGTATTTCATTATTAAAATTTTTTGCTCAATTATAACGGTTAACTCTTAAATCAAATAACAATTGGCTTTTAACCCAATCCAGCCATGCATTCTCCGACCTTGCGAGGAGATTTCCGCAAAGATTGGAATTATTTTCCCATTTAATAGGCCCATTGAGCTTACAAACCAAATTTCATACAGATCGGCTCAAAAATAACGTTTGGCCATTTTGGAGTCAATTTTCCGAATTGAGAAAACTATTTTTCCATCTATTCAAATTGGCTCATAGGGTTTTCAAACCAAATTTTATACATTACGGATGTAAAACAGTTTTGCCCTATAGAATTTTCCGGGCATTTCCCGACTTTTCGGGCGGTTTTCCATCATAGGAAAATCACATGTCTAATTTTTTTCACACTATCTTTGTAAACCGATTTTAAAGTCAATCGGATGAAAAATATTTTATTTAATAAAGAATTTTCCAGGCATTTTCCGACCTTTCGGGCGCTTTTTCCAACATCAGAAAATCACAAGTCTAATTATTTTGCACACTATCCTTACATACCGAGTTTAAAGTTAATCGAAAGAAAAATATTTTTTTTATGTAAAATTTTCCAGACACTTTCCACCATCGGAAAATCTCATGTTTTATTATTTTGCATACTATCCTTACAAACCGAGTTTGAAGTCAATCGGATGACAAATTGTATTTTCCATAGTGAATTTTCCTGACATTTCCCGAACTTTCGAGACGATTTTCCGCCATCGAAAAATATCATGCCTAATTATTTTTCATACTACCCTTTCAAATCGAGTTTAATGCCAATCGGATGAAAAATGGTTTTTCAATAAAGAGTTTTCCGGGCATTTCCCGACTTTTCGGGCAGATTTTCCCACATCAGAAAATCTCTGACTATTATTTAAATCAAAATTTAAATTATTTTGCATACTATCTTACAAACTAGTTTAAAGTTAATCGGAAAAAAAATTTTCATTTTAAAATATTTCCAGAAAATTAAGTTCGGAAAATTAGTTTTATTATTTTCTACTATCCTTATAAACGAGTTTGAAGTCAATCGATGAAAATGTTTTTTCCAGTATTTTCTGAATTTAACTTTCGCAGACGATTTTCCGCCATCGAAAATATAGCCAATTATTTTTCATACTATTTGTTCTCAAATCGAGTTTAATGCCAATTGGATGAAAAATGGTTTTTCAATAAAGAGTTTTCCGGGCATTTCCCGACTTTTCGGGCAGATTTTCCCACATCAGAAAATCTCATGTCTAATTATTTTGCATAATATCCTTACAAACTGAGTTTAAAGTCAATCGGATGAAAAATGGTTTTATTCATGAAGAATTTTCCGCCCATTTTCCTTGTAGCTTTTCCATAGTAGCTTTTCCGGGAGTTTTCCAGCCCTTAGAGGTGGAATTTTCCAAAACCACGCCCTAGTGCCCATTTCTGTGAAAATTTCAGCTTTCTATCTCTTACCGTTTAGGCTCTGCGTAGATTGCCAATGAATCAGTCAGTCAGGACATTTTTATTTCTAACTGTATTTGAACCTTTATTTTATAGTTCCACGTATACTGATCCCTATTAAGTCCCACTTCCGCTACGTTCACATGCATTTGCGTAGATAATTTCTAGATAAAACTACAAAAATATAAAAATAACATTTGCCATGAGCACAAAGCATGCGAGAGAAGAAAAAAACCAAACGAATGGATTTGATTCAGAATTGAGTTCTTTATGGTTCCTGCCAATGGGCATTAGGCAACTTTGTTTCCCCATTCACTCGCAGAATTTATGATTTAATTAATTTATGAATGCCCGCAAAATTATCATTTCTAGTTCGGTTTTTTTTTTTTTTTTTTATTTATAACGCACAGTTCACAGTTCCAAAATTGATAAATATAGTTGTTACAAATATATATTTATATATATATATATATATATGTAAATGCATGTATATGTGTATGTATATAGTGTAATTTATGTATAGAAATAGAACAATTTACTTTTCAGTTAATAACGCGAACAACTTTCACATCAGCAGCCACGACAAAAAAAAAGGGTTTGGTTTTTTTTTTTAGAAACAGCTCACGGCATTGAAATAGCATCGCCAATACATTCGCCCACCGCCGGAACCAGAACCAGAGCCGCCTGAATGGATGCGCCTGGTGCCAGCTGATGATGATGATGACGATGATGCACCACCAGTTCCGCTCGCCATTAACTCCGATGCGCCGGCTCTTCTCTGAAAGCTCTTTGGCATTAACTGAAATTTTCTTATACATCGCGTTGTGCTAATTTTATCGCTTAAATTGCAAATTTAGGTTTTAATATCCAACTTACTGTTTCGCCGGTGGCGCGATTTATTTGATTTACATCTTTGAAATCATAATCCACCAAAACGCCCGGATCATCATCGCTATACTGATGGCTATTCAGGGCTACATTAAAAATTTGGGGAGGAATTATTTTAAAATAAAGTTTCGCGTAGTAATTTGTGGCTTATTACCATCGTCTCCGGTTTGCAGCGGCTGTTCCAATCCATTTTGATATTCATTTAACTTGGAGTTCAGATTATTTTTATTGGCATAGAATTCACCCACACGATGTCCAAGATGTTCATGTTCGAGTGCATGATGCAGGGCAACCATTAGACGATCCAGTAAGAGAGCCGCACGTTTGGGTACTATCATTGAGTTGTTCAGGGCATACCATGTCATAGACATACAGTAACAGAGCCGCAAGTTTGGGATTTAGTATCATCTATTTTTATAAGTACAAATGGTGAAAAGTTTAACAAATTATATGTGTAAATTTTTATATTTTCACGTTGACTTAAATATTTTTGCCATTGATTTTGCGTTAAATATGGAATTCGTAAATCTGAAGTGCTTACACTTTAAATCGAAATTAAATATGAAAATAGTAAAATTTAATAGTTTTCATATTAAATATAAAAAAGACCAAATTATTAAATTTAACAAAAAAATATTACATTTTAAATATTTCATAGTAATTATGAAATATATTTATATTAAATTTAAATAAATATTATATTTAACTTTAATATACTTTATAGTACTTTAAATTTTTACATATTCAATATAAACACCATTTCATATTGAAATAAACATTTTCCAACTTTAATTTAAAAAGTACCCCCTCAAAATAAATATAGTTTCAATTTAATCTAGCAAGTTTTTTGGGGTCAAATAAGTTATGCATAACTGTAGAAACAGTACAAACACAATACACAAATGAGGCTGTATAGATAACCATACAGCAGTTTCGGAAGGTTCAACTATTTTTCATCATTGGTTTTCTGCCTGACGAACTACAGCCAATGACACGAATGCCATAACTGGTTGGGGAGCCCAAACCAGCAATGTGCAAAACCCTTAACCATTCAAAATTTTAAAATTAACATACAAAACTTTATTTTAAGATAAAACCTATTAAAATCAATATTACTCATATTTAAAAATAATATTTAACATAGTAAAGCAATACATATTTTCGTATATTTGAAATAAATATGATTTTTACTTTAATCTGAATACAGCAATATTTTATTTTAAGCGAATTTCACTTTGATTTTACTATATTCATATTAAATTCAGTGGTTAAGTATGTTTTCAGTTAAATAAAAGCGCTTTCTATTGGACTTTAATACGTTTTATATTTGAAAAACAGCATAGTAAAATTAACTATGATTGTATTAATTTTTACGATTTGCTTTTTCTCTGGGTGTACAAACCTTGGGTTGAGAGCACCGGGACATTAAGTCCAACTGCGAAACAGACATACTTGTGAGGCAGGGCACTACTTCTTTCCTATAGGGAGATCGTAGGTATGCCTATGGCAACGTGTAGGCTCATTTTTTGAAATATTTTTGAACAGGTACTAGGTGGGATGAAAAGTAACCCTATTGGCCGCCAAAGTACGCTGCTATTAGAAAATAGATTATGGTGCCTTATGGCCCATTCATATTTAGGCAGGCATGTCAAATATTACCGCGATGCAGCCCTCATTGTTGGTAATGGTAATGGATCATTTAATATCCCAATGATACAAAATGCTTATAAATTAAATCATTGGTCACAAAAAAGGATGTTCATATTATCTTAGCTCATTGTAATAAAAACATTTTTTTTTTGGATTTTCTGTTAAAACATTAATATAAATATTATTACTATTTAATTTTGAGATCTATGGCTATAGCAAATTAGCTATAGGCTAAATTAGCAAAGAGGTAGACTTAATTGGGTTAAGACCTAAGCCATAATAAGTATGTCGACCAGTTGCTAATTTTCATAATTTCCCCGTTACTTATACAGTCAAAAAATTTAATTTAATTTATTTAAATACTTGAAACCTTTAGATCAACATCGAAAAATCGAAAGTACTGGTCTTTAGGGATGGCAGAGGTCGCAAAGCTCAAGATGAAACGTGGAGCTTTAACGGTGCAAAGATGGAGAGAGATTTGACTTACAAATACCTTGGAGTCACATAAAGTGCAAACGGAAAATTTGAAATACATTTTAAAACGAAGCTGAGGGAATACATTATGTTGCTAAACAATACCTGGTGATGCCTGATGAGCAAAGAAAACGTACTACCGAGCATTAAATATAAAATGTTTAAAGCTACAGCACGCTCTATAATGTGTTACGCAACACAGGTATGGGGAATCTAAAGGCATAACGAAGTAAAAAACTGTTTCGTTTTTTCATCAAGAAACTGTTCAAACTGCTTCGCAATAGTCCCAACTATGCGATTCACATTGAGACAGGACTCCCAGAGCTTTACTGCTGCAATGGTTAAGCCGGAAACTTAAATTTTACATTTTGTTTATTCCCAAGGAGGTTATTTTTCAACCCACGTACAAGTAGAAGAGTAAAGCCCTTCTTACTTTCTTAAAAAATTTGTCGACGTTGTCTTAGTCGGGATTTACACCATGAAGCAAACTTCATGAAGTTTTCTTAGTAGGCGAGAGATTTATATGTATTTCTTTACTATTCGTTAAAAAGGTCTAAAAGATTTTCTCTAAATTTCACGCCTACTAAGAAAACTTCGTGAAGTTTGCTTCACGGTGTAAATCCCGACTTAGACAATTTTCGAAGGAATATTATAAATAATAGACAGATTTTATATTTAATATTTGTTAATTACTTTCTGTTGCTCTCAAAAACTTATATTTCTTGAATCCGAAGTAAAGTAATGACTTTAAATGTTAAGTCTAATTTTGAATATTCTTATTAAGAATTTTTTCGGTGGACAAAAAGAACTTGAAACTATAAACCTATTTTTTAATAAATGGTCTGGCTCGGGTTTTGGTTCGGCAGGTCAAAAATTTTAAAGGTTCAGTTTGTGATCCGATTTGGGTAATCTGGAAAACCAGAACCGAACCGATTATCAGGGGTTCGGTTTCGGACCGGTTTACAGGTATAGAACTATAATGTATAATGCGAACGCATTATCCGAAGACTCTGAACTTAAACTCCATTTGATGAATTCATACATAAATTAAGCTGAAGGAGGTCTTCTACCTTTGCAAATGGTTTTTTGAGTGTTTTTTGTTTTCCTTAATTCGCTGAAAAACCATAAAAGGGTTTTTTAAATTTGTTTTTTATTTTGAGTTTTATTATAAATAAATAAAAAAATTTTTTAATGTTAGATTTTTAAGTTTTTTTATTTTTGTAGTTTAGTGTAAAAAAATAGTAAAAAATGTAAAAAAACAAAATAGTAAAAAAATGAAAACGCGCTTAAAATTTTTGAACAACCTAAAAATACTCACTTGAGCAGTAACATTGCTTCACTAAAAAGGTTATATCTGCTGAACTAGTTCGAATTTTGGAAAATGGGTTGAAAAGGAATGTTCAAAGCTATAATAAAAATATGAAAAACAAAAAAAATGAAAAAAAAATTTCAAAGGTAGAAGATCCCTTAATTCATTCTGCGAAGTTGCTCATTAAAAAGGGTATAACTTGGCATTTCCCTTCAGACTTTAACAATCAAAAGCTTGTTCATCCCCCAATTAAAGTGTTATAACAATAAAAAAATTAAATTAACCACTTTTAATTTTCTTTCGAAATTTTCTTGATATTTAAAGAACTGTTGCAGAGTTTTTTTTTTTGGAACCCAGCCCGAAGTCAGGCTTACTTAAATGAATATATCTTCGCCATTTATTGACAAATACTAACGAACGAAAGTTTGATGGACGCGGAATCGAAGTATTACTACTTTCAAAAAAGAAAATTAAGCACTTTTAATTTTTTTCTTAAATTTATGTGAATTTTTAAAGACAAAATTTTAAAATAAAAAAATCCTAAAAAAAAAATTGTTTTCGAATTAGTTTGAATCTGAAAACCTATTAACTTTAAGTTTAAAGTGACTTATTTGACTTATTTGTAGGCCTATTTATTAGCTGAGATTTCGTATATATACATTTCCGGTGTAGGATTACGGATACGTGAAACTATAAATCCAAAAAGTACTAAATGAAAAACAGAAAATTTTAAAATTCCACCAAAAGAATTTTTGACTACAAAAAAAATTTGAAAAAACTTTTCGATATAGACCCATATCTAAGTGCGCTGTAGTAGAGTGCCCTGATTGCGAAATACCCTGTACACTTGATTTTGTGTGTTGTCATACGAATATATACACTCACACACGTAAAAGACGCTGCAGACGCGACGCCGTAGTCGCGATTCTGGGCAGCGTTGCTTGGTCTGTACAACTTTATGTTGCCCTATATACCCATTTAATGGGTACAGGGTATAAAAATCCACTGCCACCATCAAAATCGCCAAAATTTGTTTATTATTTTCTTTTTGCCCACAAAAATTTTGTTGAACTTTTTTCACGGTCAAAATGCACAAAATGATGTGACATCAGCGTTGTAAATTTACCTTTGGGCCAAGCAATCAAATGGAAAAAATATACAATTACAAATTGTGTGTAAAGTGATATAGATTCAAAGACCAAATGCGCCCCAACTTTGACATTGACCAAATTAAAGCCCACACACAGATTGTGTACTCTCTGCCCACTCACCGGATATTCATCATAGTTGTTGTCGGACGCATCGTGCATGGTATTTGGCATACTGAAAATTTCCTCCGGCTGACTGGCTGCTCTTAATGACTTTGCACGCTTATCCTCCTCCAGCAATTGCTCGCCAGCTGCACTGCCTCTTAATGTCAGCCCGATGGTGTCCTTGGAGCGTTTATCATTTGGCTGTCTCATCAATTGCCGGCACATGTGAAGATCAAAATTCTGGATGAGCACAAGCAGGACAATCAACAGGGCGGGCAGGTGATAGATGTTATGGGTGCTCCTGCCTCCTGCTCCCCTGGTGCCTCTGTCCAGGCAACATCGTCGTCGACTCGTCGGTTGCTGGTGTTGCATTCCGTTTTGCTTGGGGCTGGTTAGGTGGAGGGCAAACTAATTAATGTCACTGCCAATGGAAAGGAGCTGGTTCCTCCGATGATGCTATTGAAATTTCAACTGAAGCGTTGGCTTTATGCGTCCGACGCTTTTATAGCAGCCAAAAGACCAAATATGATTTTTTTTTGTCATATTTCCTTTTTTTTTTACAATAAAGAAAAACATTATAAATGCTTGTTAAAAGGCTAGAGAGGCTGGGGGGGGGGGGATCAACAGTGAAAAGCTTTTTTCAGTCTTTGATTTACGCAGCTCGCTGGCTACTTAAGCTGCCTCAGATTCGCCCCGATGACTTGTTGTTGTAATTATTGAACATAAAAATCCATGTCCAGCCTGCAGCAAAGTTATTAACACACACACATATGCGTGTGTGTGTGGGTGTATTGCACTTTTTCGTAGGGTCTTTGGTCTAATGAGCAGCCGCCAGTGAAAGTCCTTTCAGTGTTCACTTGTTGCTGGTCAAGCTCTTTGCGGGGGGGCCTACTCGCTGCATGAGTCCTTTGTGGGATAAGGATTTGCATGTGCAAGAGGGTTTTTTTTTGGTTTTTGATACAATAAAGAACTTTGACATTGCAGTTGAAAAGGCGAAGGATTAATATTTATCATAAATGTTTACAAACGAATTTTAAGTTGAACAGAATCAACCGATTCAAACTTCAAATAATATTTTACTTTTTCGGAGAATCGGTATCCGAAAACCGAAAATCTTGAAACCGAATTGACTGTATCAATATCGAACAAGTATATTCTGTACCTGCCAAAGTTTGTATATAACTGATAACTTTTAAGTGGGGGGTCACACGAACTGAGTAAGTGCTGCCCATCACGATTGCGGCCAAAATTTTTGCTAAATTATTGAAAACTTAATTGACTTTACTCTCAAGAAAGATCTCTTAATATCATATGACGATTATGCAGTATTTTTGTAACCTAATTCTAATTTTGAAGAAATTTGTGAACATTTAAAAAAAGGAAGGTAATTGGGTTATGGCTTGAAAAAATGCCAATATTTGGGAATGGGGCAAATATGGGCAAACACTGATTTTACCAAATTAAAATACATATATGAACACATACTAGCACGTCAACAGTTTGACCAATACTTATTAATATTACAAGTTTTGCTTCACAAAACGCAACGTTGCACAGTGGCGCCATTTGAGTTTTTAAGTTGCAATAATCATAACTTCTTAACCAAATGAGATAATCAAATAATATAAATGTCATACAACAGATAATTGTTCTACCTATAAAATGAGCGTTTGAATAGGTTGCTCCGTCAACTAGAAGATTACTTAACCCCTAAGTTACTAAGATCTCAAAGTCAAAATTTGTGAAAAAATCAATTTTATGGTAACTAAAAAAAAATTATTTTTAACAATTTTAAATTTTTTCTCTTTTTTTTAAGGTTTTTATGTTTTAAAATTATTACCCAAAAAATTGAAACAAAAATTAATATTTTGAAAAGTTTTTTTTAAATTTTTTTCAAAATAATTTTTACTGTTCACAAGACAAGGTATAATTATTTTTATTAAAAAAAAAAATATTATAAAAAAAAAAAAAAAAAAAAAAAATAAAATAATAAAAAAAAATTTTTACTAAAAAAAATTTTTTAATTTTTAAAAAATTTTGAGGAAAAAAACAATATATTTTTTAAAATTTTTTTTTTGTGTTATTTATTAGTTAAATAATAAATAAAACCAAAGTATATTGCGATTCGAGGGCTGTTCAACAAAAGTTATCGGCCGGTCAATCAAGGATTAAAAAAAATGTGTGTAGTAGGTGGTAGCCATGATTCCGGGACTCCAGGTTATCTGAAAATAAAAATGGTAAATTAGGTTATAACAAAAATGGATATAATTCTGGCCCGTACCGCAATACATAATTTTCAATATTTTGTTTAAAAATTGGCGTCAATTAAAAAAAAATTATTCGATTTTAGAAGTTTTTTGTAGTGTAAAAAAATTAGAAAAAAATGTGAAAGTTTCGAAGCACAATAAAAAATAACTACTTTAACTTCGCTAAACCATTTCCTGAATTTTTGAAAATGGGTTGAATAAAAATGCAAAACAAAAAATCTAAAAAAATTCCAAATGTTAACTCTTATATTAACATTAATGTTAAAGTATGTGCTCTGTTATTTGATATAATTAAAGGCTTTTGAATAACTTTCCCTAAGAAAAGGGATATCGAAGGCGGGAAACTGTCTTTCCGCGGACAATTTTAAACTATTTTTACGACCTCTGGCATTAGCATGTGTTTGAATGAATGTGTTTGCACGCTACTTATGTTGCGGTAAAAGATTGTGTTTTGGTTCTTATTTATTATTCGGTTTAATATTGGTACATTGATTTTATTTAAATTATATATAGATATAAAACACTAGTCTGCGATGAGCAGTTTGTACATAGTAGGGAATTTGTTGCAAAACCGGTCCGGAACTGAATCCCTAAGAAACGGTTCGGTTCGTGTTCCTGAATTGGCCGAACTGGACCATAAACCGAACCGTCTACATTTTTGATCCCTCGAACCTGAACCCGAACCGAACCACTTATTTAAAAAGATATGTTCAGTTCAAAATATTAAGTAATTTTGCGGACGGAAGAAATTTTGATATGATTATTTAAATTTTAGCTTTAAATGACTCTTACGACTGACCGTAAAGAAGGAAGTTTAAAAAGAACAATAGAAAGCAATGAACCGATGTCAATTGTCCAAGAGAACTTACATCGAAAATAATTTAATATTTTGAAAGGTTTTTATAAAATATTCTTCTAACTTAGTTGTAAAAGCATTTTCAACACTAAAGTCTGTTCCTTAACTAAGATTTAGTAGAAATGAACAGTTCCAGAATGATATAATGCCTACACAGTCGAAAAAAGATATCCTGACTTAAATGAATCCCAATTAATGTCAGTTGATGGTGGATTCCAGATTTTATGAAACCAAAGTACAATTAGGTTCGACTCGTTCGACTCGAGGTTCGAAGCAAAACCGGTGGGTTCAGAGGATTCAGAAACCGGTCCGTGATCCGTACCTAAAGATTCCTCACTGGTTCGAACTAACGAACCGAATCTTCCAAAATTTCGGAGCCCTATTTTATTTGCTAATTACAAATCTGTTTATGAAAAACGTTTTGTTAGTCCAGGTTACTTGTCATGTTTTGTGGGGTACTCACCAATCAAACCTTGAATAATATCATATTGAACTGTTTTTTTTTGCATTAAAATAATTCACTCCAAAAAATTCTGCGATTTTTTAAACGGAGAAATGTACCATTTGAAATAAGTAAATGTGTTCGAATTGACAAAATGTTATATTACCCAAAGGTATGCAATAGGTGTTGTTAAGAATTTGCATTACAGATCAATACAAATGAATAGCCTATCGTCTTGCGTTTGGCATGGCATACTTTTAAAACCAAAATAAAATATAAAATTTGATCAATTTTAACACTTACTTATATTGAAAATGGTATATCTTCGTTAAAAAAACGCAGAATTGTTTCGAATAATTTATTTGAAAGCTAAGAAATACTAATAAACCATAGTTTAATAGAAAAGCCAAGCAAACATTAAGGTTCCCTAAAACAAAAGTGTAAAAATGTTTTATGGAAGTGTTCTTTAACTAATAAATAAACTTCACACACTCAAATAAACATTTCATTTTTAATAGTTGACATCATTTTATTGTCCTCATTAAATATGCTCACATCTATCGCAGAGATTGTTTTATTTTTCTTAGCAATAACATGTGAACTCACACATTCACAGCTGGAGATTTATTTACTCTTCGAGTTCATTGGCCAGAAAACATGTTGCTGCGTTTCTTGACCCCCCCGGCAAATGCAAATCGAACTTGACTATTAATTACTCAGTGTGAGGGCCACATTATGCAACATGCAAATCGTAATTAAAGCCCACTAATAAGCCATAAAGCGTTGAAAAAGAAAACAAAACAACAAAAAATACTAATAAAACATATCCTGCAGCGTCTAATGGTGTGAGAAATGGAAATATGAACTTCATATGCATAAATGTAGATTTCTTGTGTAAAATATGTAATAAGATAAACAATTCTATTAAACATTAGCATAACTAAAGAGCTTTGCTTTTAAATAACATTTTAATTCCGCATTCAATCTGATGCGGAACGATAACTCTCAACACCCTATATTTATATAACGAGGTTTAAAAATTGCGAATTAAATTATTCCAGTAATCATTCCCCTTGCTGGTCAAATTTTTAACGCTACTCAAAAAAAAACTAACAAAGTGGAAAGAAGGAAATATTTGCTTTGGGCCAGATCGACTACATGTACCGTTTTTTGGTAGGAAGGATAACGAGCTCAGAGATTAGATCAGATCATGAAGATCATAACTGTTTTCCAGCCAAGCCCTGCAGGTGGAAATGTTAAGGAGCCTACACGCTCTTTAAATAGTTGATGGCCATCGCAGCGCCTTCAATATAATTAAAAAGGCAAAAGCATCTAACCCATTGTTATGAGTCATAGCTTCAGTATACGTATAGCCATTTTATAGCAACCGATCTAGCAGATCGTGAGGAAAATGACATTTACCTTTATATGCATGTAATTTTCAATATAAAGTTTATTATTTATAATTAAAAACAAATGCATTCAATATTTCGACTGTCTAATCATAAATAATCAAATTCTTGAAAAAATTACTCATCCGCAATGTGGTCCCATATGGGCAGTAAGAGTATTGTGATCTGATCATTGCAAAATTTTTGTCTGATTGTTAATGCAAATATGGAAAATCATGGAGAACCTCAGCTTAATTCGAGTCCCAGGCTATTTCCCCTTGGTATTTCCTATTCTTTCAAAATGTAGTTCAAATCGAGTTGCCTTTTGTAAGTGTAAAAACAATGCAACCAGTTGTACATTGAAAGGGTTATCAATTTTGAAATTTGACAATATATTTTATATTATTGCTAAAAAAAAAAACTTATAATTTTCAATAGAAAATGCAGTTGAGGGATGCTCATACCCTGTGAAAAACAATAACCCGTATTCTCCCATCATAATATTTAGTTGTTCCCTACCAGAAATTCATGTAAACCTAACCTAAACCTAACTATGTGGGAGATGAGAAATCGGCACAAATACACACAAACTGTGTGCAGTGCTGCCTATCGCGTGGGCACACTAAATTTAGCTAATAAGCTGATCATTCTGCTCGCGAACAATTTTGCTAATGTGAGTACCTAGCTTAAGAGTTTATTATATGTGTTTCACTGATAAGTCGTTGTCGTGTTTTAGATTCTTCCAATTCCACTTAAGTTCTGGTACCTAATAGTAAAATTAGTAAAGCAAAATTTAAAAAAAATTTCATATTAAAAATCCCTAAAAAGCTATTTGGAAAAAGAACCAAGAATTGATTGAAAATTTAGTCCTGCATTCGAACTTCGAAGTAAGCAACGCTAATAACCCCTCATATTTTTCACTTAAAAATCAATATTATCCAACATATGTTATTCCATCGTAGATTGTAGATTGTTGTTTTATAAGTAGGTAGATGTAATGAATAAAGTCAACTCTCTTAATATTCATCGAGAGTGTAATGAAAATATGACAACAAACTGGGAGGGGAGTACCAACAACAACAAATACACTCAGTAAAAACTGAGAACTTTGTACTTAAATCAAGTACAAACGGTGTCAATAGTACGCAAGTTCAAAATACTTGATACAAGTACAAAAATCAAGCTCAAACTCAAAAGAAAAATTTTTGATTTTTGTATTTCGTTCTGATTTAAGAATTTTGATCTCATTTTGGGTAAATTTAAAATTTAAGACTGATTCGTAATTACTTTAAGTACAACCAAGTATGATTATACTTGAACATTTAAGTACAAAACGGTATAAAATCTATCCCGTTCATTCTAAAACGCTGGCAGTCGCTTTTTTCTGAGTTTACTTAAGGTATGCGGTTTGAAAAACGAACAAATGCAATGAGAGTAGTAGAAAATAGAGCTTATGGCTCCGAGTAGCCATTTTAGTAATGTGTTTACTTACACTTTAAAGTTTTTTAACAAAAATAGTACCAAGACCATAGCGATCGGGCTTCCTTATATTTTGGGACCCTTGCGCATGGCCTCCTGTATTCCACTTGTATCGATCTTTGCAAGCTCCCTTATACATTTTATGATGAAGCAATTAATGTATTTAGGCTTATACGCTTTCTTTTCAAATTGACCAACATATTTTTCATCTATAATACAAACTTGATGTCCGTAAAGAGAATAAGTTTAATATAATTTTAATTTTTTTCTTAAAAGTATAGATTTTAATGTCTGGCGGTTAAAAACATTACGCACAGATTCTTTTTTCAACATATTATAATATTTTCTTATAGTTTTGTAGTCTCACATTATATTTTTTAGGCAGTGCACGATATGTTTTGGCCGTAGAACCTCCAATTTTTGCTTCTAATTTTCCCTCGTCATAATTTATAATTTGTTTCAGAGCCCCTCTATTTCTCTCTATTAATTTTTTACTCTCAAATTTTACCATTCCTTAGTAACAAGTTTTTTCTTATCCCACACACTCAAAAAATTAATTATATATTTATTAGGATACAAATCTTCGTACGTACCATTCATTCGACATTAATTCACAACAAAATTAAATCAATATCAATTTTAATCTGATTATTTGAACATTTTGTGAAATATCATTCTTACTATAAGATATAAATTCTAAAATATAAAATTTCAAAAACAGTTTAATATTTTCTATATATAGAATTTAAATTCTTTCTTCTTGGTCCTAAAATATTTCTCGCTGTGTAGTTCGTCTCCAACAGCATCCCTGGCATCTGTCAAATTGGTTAGACATGCGCAAATGCTTTGCCCATTTACGCGATGCCCAGCCAAGTAAACACTGTCAAAATACAGAGAGGGAGAGCGAGGAGAGAGAGGCAGAGCGGAAGTAATCAGCCACCTAGGCTGCTGCTGCTGCACAGCATCAACTAAAATTCTTTTTAAAATCAGTTAGTACTGGGCAGGCAACAAAACGAGGCAAACAAATTGCAATTGCTCCTGAAAAATTGTTACACCGCCAGCCATAAAGCTAGACACAAAGGGGGACAAGGGGCAGGAGTCTGGAGGTGCATCCGTGTGAAAAAATGTTGTATTGAAATGTGGCACACACAAACAATTAGCGCACAAAACTGAACAAACAATGAAAACAAAAGATGACAAAATGTCAAGGACTTAAGCGAGTGAACAACTTTTAGCGCATTACGATTTGTTTGTCATACCGCAAAAAAAGGTGCTAAAAAAAAAAAAAAAAAGGATGCGTGCCTACTACAGTGCAAAGGATAAGCGCAAATACGGCGATATGAGCTATGAGTAAGTACGCAAAAAAGGAAGGGAAGGGAAAGGACAGGGCTTGTTTGCTTTAAGGACCAAAGTCGAATGCCATTTGCAGGCTGAGTATTTACTCAAGTCAAATGCAATTGAAGGCATCAATTCGAATATTTCGTACACAAACAGACATTTTGTACGTTTAACACTTGAAAGGATCAACAAATAGAGCATGAGAATTGGACTTCAAAGTGGGTTAGGCGGGCCATATTCATTTTGCATTGCCTACTTTTATGGGCACTTGCTTGGCGCAAACTTGCATATTCATGGGAAAACAAAAGGAGTTGGGAGGGGGGGGGAGGACAGAGCCTTAAGGACTTCTGGCTGAGTGCTTTTTTATTATATTGTGTTTGTGGCTTTAATTAATGATTGTCAGCAAAAAAAAAAATTGTCAAGTGTGGCCTAAACAAGACAATGAACCTAGCTAACTGGCTGGGAGTAGGTTCCTGAGTGGTCTAAGTGTTGTGGCAAGGAAAGGTCGAGCATTTTGAAGTGCCTAATGAAAGGCAATGAACTAGACTCAATTGGGGTATGTTGGGGTCCGATGCAAATCGACCGATTCGATCTATTATGCGCCCTGGTAAACTTATAGCTTCCATCTATTTAATTTCAATGTCAACTGCGCTTTTATTCAACCTATGATTTTTAGCCTGATTTTCAACCAAAAATTTATGGAATTTTTTGGGTACTTTAACCAAAGATACTGGAACCGATACTAAATATTAATCGAAAGTCGGTCCTACTCGACTCGTTACAGGAACGAGAAGGCAAAGCTAACTTCGACTGTGCGAAGTTTTACACTTGAAAAACTTTTACTCCAACTGATTTTAACTAAAAAATATATAGAATAGATATCAGGATATTTAAAATTTTTAAATCATTGGTAATAAAAATTTGATACCATAAAAACTTATCTTAGTAAAACCCCCGACGATCGTTCCTACTGCTACCTATAGTCGATTTTTATAATTTTTTTCAAAATTATGTGAAAGCATATAAAACTAATATATACCAAGATTGGGGACGCTACGATAAAAACAAAAAAGTTTTTCTCACTAGAAGTAGTTTTTTTGACCGACCGTTATATGGCAGCTCTATGCTATAGTCATCCGATTTTGATAAATTTTTCGGAATTGTTGCAAACATAAAAACAAATATATACCCGATCCGAGACGCTACTATGGAAATCAAAAAGTTTTCCACAAAGACTTATTTTCGGACCGATCGTTCTATAGCAGCTATATGCTATAGTCGATCCGATTTTGACCTATTTTTCCGGGAGTGCGTGAAGCATATAAAACTAACACCAAGATTATGACGCTACGATGGAAAACAAAAAGTTTTCTTATCGAACTAGTTCTTAGACCGATCGTTCTATGGCAGCTATGGATATAGTCATCGATCCGGCCGGTTCTGACATATTAGTTGCGTGCAGAAAAAAGAGACTCTGCAAAATTTCAGCTCGATTGCTTTACAACTGAGGGACTAGTTCGCGTAGAAACCAGACGGGACAGACAGACGGACAGACAGACGGACAGACAGACCGCAGACAGACGGACAGACGGACAGACGGACGGACGGGACAGACGGGGTCGTCGTCCTGATCAAGAATATCTCTCGTTTATGTGGTCGGAAATGAATATTTCTATGCGTTACAAACTTGCCAAATATATACACTTTCAAGTGTAAAAAGGATCAATTTAAATCCCTTTAAATCACAAAATAATGTTAATATTAACATTAAATGTTAGTGTTAACATAAAAATATAAAACAAGTTGAAATTGTTATATCTCCGCTATTTATTGTCCGATCTTTCACAGATTTTAGATATTGAGCAAATACATATAAATGCAAAAGGAGCGGTTGATATCTATAAAATTATAGGAGATATTTAACATTTTGTATTGCGGAGGCGGGAGAAGGCGTGACAAACATTTGAAACAAACTTGATCTGCCTGCAGACAATACGAGTCTACACTAAAAAAATTTTAGCTCAGCCTTATAGTCTTTAAGATCTCTTAGGTGTTCAACAGACAGACGAACAGATAGGGCAAAATCAACTTGGCTATTAATGCAGATCAAGACTATCCCATGTGTTCTACAAATCGATATCGACTAAAAACGACCCAAATCGTATGAGATAGCGATATGTAGAACACAAGGGCGTAGCCAAGGGGGCGAGCTTTGTTAGAAAAATACCGAATTGATCCTTGTTACTTATTTGGGATAACAAATGCTGTTTTTCAGCCGCACGTAACAATAGAATCTTATTAAAACAAAATTGAAAATATCCGTTTAATTAAAGTTGTTTGCTCATCCTAAATTTTTTTAGTTAATTTAACAAATTTAAGTGCAATGAGTGCAATCAAATGAAAGAAAAAAATTGTCTTAAAATTTACCAAAACGGGAAAGACATTAATTCCATTTTACAGCGAAGTATTTTTTCTCCTGACAACCGAATTAAGCTGTAAATTCTTTAAAAACTTAAAATTTGATTGTATGCATTTCCAATATATTATTTCTCGGTCTAGGTGGACCTTTCTGTGGAAATGCCCATGTGAACCCTATCCGACCATCCTTTGTTCCATTATCAGTCCAAACGTTTATATTTATATACTTAAATAAAGGGCAAGCCGGGTTTACTAAAGTCTAAAAGAATTGGAGTTTAAAATTGGGGGAATTTTGTAAGTCGCGGATTGCGTCTTAAAAATAAAAAAAAAAATTATTCTTTATTAAGTTATTTTTGAATTAAGTGAGCGTTAAAGAAAGGTAACATACGTATCATAACTAAGGAAAAATAGTTGTTATTCACTCTATCGAAAAATTAAAAGCTTTAATTGAAACTAAATTTTCAACATAACTTTTTATTCGCAATAAGGTGGAAAAATAAGTAATCTAAAATAGTTTACTATTTGGACTATAAAATATTTTAGAATCTTTGAATAATCTTCTTCCTCGATTCTTTTTGCTTTAAAAATATGTGTATGTTACTGCAAAAATGGTTTGAAATAATGATAATGTTTATTGATTTCGAAAACGACTTTCCTTTTGCGAATTATAGGAAAGGCACTTAAAGCAACCATATTTTCGTTGCTAAGCACAATGTTTTCCCTGTTTTGAAAGAAATCTCCAAGCGTGAAACTCTTCTAAATAAAAACAATCTTGGATCTCAAGCAATGTGCCAAAATGTGCGCACGAATTTAATATTTCGTATAAGTAAAAAAATGTTCAAGAAATTTTAGCCCCCACCTTTATGGAAAGCTGGCTACGCCCTTGGTAAAACACATGAGTATATTTACTTAATGAGGTCGGAGATGCTTCTTTGTGGTCGTTACATAAGAGCATATATGATGTGCCTGTCACGATCAAAATAATACCCCGACATAAAGCTCCATTTATGTTTTTTTCTTTTAATTGCTTGAGGTGGTTAAATTTGTGCATTCTTTTGTTTTGAGCTTTCCAAACACTGTATTCTAAGAATGTATCCCAACACTGAATTTAACACTATTCTCCAACACTGATTCTTAGCATTGTTTTCCAACGTTGTTTTTCAAAACTGTTTATAAACATAGTTTTTGCACACTTTTTTCCAACATTGTTTTTCAACACTCTTGTTTGAACATTGTTTTACAACATTGTTTTTAACGTTGTTTTTCAACATTGTTTTTCAACATTATTTTTCAACATTGTTTTCCAACACTATTTTCTAAAATTCTTGTTTGAACATTGTATATTAAAACTTTTTGAGCATTGTTTGCAACACTTTTTATACACTTAAAAAGTGAATATTAATTTTGCTCAGAAGTTTGTAACGCATAGAAATATTCATTTCCGACCCCATAAACTATATATATTCTTGATCAGGACGACGAGCCGATTTATTTCCGCTTGTCCGTCCGTCGTCCGTCTGTCTGTCCGTCTGTCCGTCTGTCTGTCCGTCTGTCTGTCCGTCTGTCTGTCTACGCGAACTAGTCTGTCCGTCTGTTTCCGTCTGTTTGCTATCGAGCTGAAATTTTGCACAGAGTCTTCTTTTTACTGCACGCAACTAATATGTTGGAACCGGCCGGTGACGCGGATAACTATATCATATTTGGGCATAGGGACTTTTTAAACCGCGCATAGGAACGATCGGTCTAAGAACATGTTCTAGTTTGAAAAACTTTTGGTTTTCAATCGTAGCGTCACTAATCTTGGTATATGTTAGTTTTATATGCTTTCACATAATTCTTGAAAATGTATTAAAATCGGATCACTATAGCATATAGCTGCCATAGGAACGATCGGTCGAAAAATAAGTCTTTGTGAGAAAAACTTTTTGATTTCCATCAAGCGAATCATTTTGAGTATAAATATTTGTTTTAGTTGACACATAATTCTGAAAAAATTTATCAAAATCGGATGACTATAGCATATAGCTGCCATATAACCGACGGTCAAAAACTACTTAGTGAGAAAAACTTTTTGTTTTCTATCGTAGCGTCCCAATAGGGACCGTAACGATTATAACTTATATCAAATAAATCTCTTGATAACAATTATTTCTTGATTTTTGTCCAATTGCTCATGAAATAACTATTAATTTTTAACACTTTAAAACTCAAGAAATAACGATTAATTTTTACATCAAAATAAAATCCACAAATAAGAGTTATTTACGGATTTTAAAATAAAACTCAAGAAATACCGATTATTAATGAATTCAAAAATAAAAATCTTAAATAAGAGTTATTGAAGGATTTTTAAATATAACATATGAAATAACATAGCATTAAAATAAAATCTGAAATAAGAGTTATTTTATGATTTTTAAATTAAACTTACAAAAACTGACTATTTTTTGAGTAAAAAATATAAATCTAATATAAGAGTTAATTAATGATTTTTAAAAATCTAAAAATAACGATTATTTTTGATCAAAAAATAAAATCTAAAATACAAATTATATATGATTTTTTTTTTTTTTCCTCAAAATAAAAAATCAAAATCAAATAACAGCTTTTTTAGAAGATGTATGTGGCCATGATTGCATATGGGTATAAACTGAAGGTACAGCAACCACTCAAGCCAATTTTAAAGAAAAAAAAATTGGTCACAAAAATATTTTCTACGTTTATTTCGTTTTAGTGTTTGTCTTGTGTGTAATCAGAGTCCAATTCCTTAGCACCTACGCTACCGATTTGAAAAAGGGAATTTTCATGGTTTCACTAATGACCTGGTTTTTTTCAAAGTCATCAAAATATAAAAAAAATTTTATTTGTGTTAAATGTTTACTAGTTTCTGTTTGTTAACGACTTTTCTAATTAATAAAACTGAGGTATTATATAAGAAAATGGAGAGACAACTTACCACCGACGTTTAAATACCCCTGCAATTTCTTTAATTTTTATAATGTGAGGTTTTCCATTTTATAACAAAAATTGTATTCGGTGAATGGAATGCAAGTTGAACAATTTCCTAAGCTGAATAGATTGCGCCTTTTCTGTGTCCATTTGGCTGACCAAGTCAATACTCGATTGTTGTATGGAGCTATTCGATATATCAAAGAGGCAATTTATATAAGATGCCGCACTTCATACAAACTCCCAAATTTTTTATTAAGGAATTGCTGCGATTTCAACGTGGCTTAGCTAATCCAGTGTCCAATCGATTTGTGTGAGACAGCAAACGCTCTCTATAACGATTTGAGTACGCTGCGATGCTTAAACAAATAGTGGGAGTCCCCAAATCCTCGTAAACAGTAGAATTGCGAGCAAAGCCGTACTCACATCTTAATTTTTCAATTGTGGGATTGTACGCCGTCCCCTAGCACCCAATTAAAAGTCTGATTTTGGCTTTGAGGGATAGATCGCTCTCCGCCGAAGAAGCCAATCCATTTTTCGAAGTTTTAAGCGGGCAGAGCTACAGACCCTTTACCATGGGGACAGACGGACTCAGCTCGTTGGCCTGATCAAGAATATATAGTTTATGGGGTCGGAAATGAATATTTCTATGCGTTACAAACTTCTGGGCAATTAATATACACTTTGCAAGTGTAAATTATCATTGCGACCAATTTTTTTGTTTTTAAATTGGCTTGAGTGGTTGCTGTACCTTCAGTTTATACCCATATGCACTCATGCGGCAACATAAATCTTCAAAAAGCTGTTATTTGATTTTGATTTTTATTTTGAGGGAAAAAAATAAAAATCACATAATAACTTTTATTTTAGATTTTTATTTTTTGATCAAAAAATAATCAGCTATTTTTTTAGATTTTTTTTTTTAAAAATCATTAATTAACTCTTTATATTAGATTTATATTTTTTTACTCAAAAATAATCAGTTTTTTGTAAGTTTAATTTAAAATCATAAAATAACCCTTATTTCAGATTTTTATTTTAATGCTCAAAAAATAATAGTTATTTAATGTGTTATATTTAAAAATCCTTCAATGTCTCTTATTTAAGATTTTTATTTTTTGAATTCATTAATAATCGGTATTTCTTGAGTTTTATTTAAAATGTAAATAACTCTATTTGTAATTTTTACTTTGATGATCAAAAATTAATCGTTATTTCTTTGAGTTTTAAAAAATATGTTAAAAATTAATCGTTATTTTTAAGAGTTATCAAAAATTCAGAAATTTGTAAATCATGGTGCAAATGGACAGATATGCCATCTGGGATTTGATTGGTATATTTTCCACTCATAAGTGATGATGAGCGAATGATTTTTTTGATGAAAAAAAAAATACCGTTATTTACGGTCCTTGATACTTCACATTATTTTGAAAAAATTTATCAAAATCGGATGACTATAGCATATAGCTGCCATAGGACCGATCGGTCGGAAAATGTGTTTTACTAAGAAAAGTTTTTTTTATGGGTATCAAATTTTTATTATCAATGATTTGAAAATTTTAAATATCTATATCCTATATATATTTTACCAGTTAAATCAGTTGGAGTAAAGTTTTTCAAGTGTATTACAACTTCGGCACAGTCGAAGTTAGCTTTGCCTTCTCGTTTTCAACACTTTTTCCATTATTCTATTTTAACATTGTTTTCCAACTCTGTTATCCAACATTATTTTCCAACACTATTTTATAACACTTTTTTCAACATTGTTTTTCAACATTTCAAGGAATCACTAGGGAAACCCAGGCATTTCTCACGAGATATAAACTCTTATCAATTAATATGTTTTACATTAAGGCCTCCGATTTTTTTTTTTTTTTTTTATTTAACGTAGTTCAGTTTAAGGTCGATACACTTCATTCCAGCGATTTTCCAACATTTTGATCCAATCCAAAAAGTAATTTTCCAAAAATCTGATATTTTTTATTGATGAGTCATCCTTTGAGGTTAGAGAAGAGATAATAGTCCGAGGGAGAAAAATGGAGCGATTAAGGTGAATGGAGAAGCAATTTGAGCACCAAATCGTTGATTTTAGCCATGGTTGCGATGCTCTTGTGTGAGGGCTATCCTTATATACTAATCCTTGTGGCATCTGCCACCCTTAAAATCATAAAACCAATATTTCCGGTGGAATCTGAAGAACACTAGCCCCATAATATTTATCCAACTGTTCTTTTGTTCCATTCGCCGTTCTGTCTTTAAAAAAATAATGTTTTATGATAAAACGAAAATCTAATCAAAATGATGCCAAACACATCAACAACAATCAGCTGTCAAAACAAAACTAAGGGCTGCATAGCCCAGAAATATGACATGTCTGCTTAAATATGTATGGATTATAATTTTTTTTACGTAAGAGGATACCAAATTGTATATCCGAGTACCATTTTAAAACCGATATAAGTTAAGGACCAAAATAAAAAACACTCACTGTAGAACAGGGCATAAAAACATTACTTTGCTTCCCTGGTCTATAGAAATCTAAACCCAACCTTTCAGTAGGCATTTCTAAGCAAACAAATCGGAGCATTAACAATTAAGTAAATATATATATATTTTTTCTTAACAATTCCCTCTTACTAATCTTGTACTCTTCTGCTTCTCTTTTCTATTTCCCAGAAGCAAATATCTGCTGGATCCCAAGTTTATGACGAAACGGGATTTGCAGCACTATTATCGCTATTACAATATGACCAAAAATCGTGGACAATTCAAGAAAATTGTGGTCATACTCTTTTGCGTGTGCGTATTCTCCTATTTGTTTGTGGATTACAATTTGAGAACGAAATTGTTGCGTTTAAGGGATCGTTTTGATTTTATAGCCCGTATAGATGATGAGTATAATATTAGTCAGGCTTACTTTGTGGATACACCGGGTTGCCGTATGCCGTATTTTGAGGTGACGGATATAAATATAGCCCAGTTTATGTATAAACCCAAAGCCTACAAATGTGAGAAACCGCTTGACGAGGACAAGTGATAAAGTGCCTGGCGAGTTGCATTTGAATATGCAGCCACATGAGTTGCTCAGTTATTACAATATAAGCGATATAAATGCCATAAGTTGCAACTATACGGAGGTGCGCAGGAAAACGGATACCAAGAATGAGTATTTACCGCAAGTTCCCTTTAAATTGAAGGAAATAGTGAGATTACCAGCGGACTTGGAGTTTATCAAAGTGGAATGTTATGACTCCACGGGACGTTCGATATACAAGGATTGTCATTTCTTTGCGAAGGAAAAGAAAAGTGAATTTAAAACACGTAAACCCTATGAACGAGTGAGTTTTAATGAGACGCTAGAGGGTAAATCTGAAGAGCGTTTGTCAGTCATGGTATTGGGCATAGACAGTGTATCCCATTTGAATTTTCTACGACAAATGCGTAAGACCGCAGAGTTTATACGTAACAAATTGAGTCATGTGGAATTTTGGGGTTTCAATAAGGTGGGCGATAATACCTTTCCCAATTTGGTGCCTCTTTTGACGGGCCTAGATGATCAGGAATTGAATATATCCTGCTTGGCCCGGGGTAAACCTTATGATGGTTGTTCTTTTATATGGAAAAGATTTAAACAGGCGGGCTATAAGACCGTATATGCCGAAGATGTGGCCAGTTTGGGTTTATTTAATTTTTGTCGTAAAGGTTTTCGTATGGCACCCACGGATTATTATTTGAGACCTTTAATGCTGGAAATGGAAAAAACCATAGGCTATAAACATGAAATAAATGTCAGACTGTGTATGGGTGGACGACGTACGGCTGATGTTTTAATGGAATATTTAAGAAAATTAATACCACGATTTCAGCAAGAATTATTTTTTTCCTTCTTTTGGACGGTCACACTAACGCATGATTATTTTAACTCACCCATGCTTTTGGATACGGATATGAAGGAACATTTACAACAATTACAAGAGTCGGGTGTCTTAAATAAGACTTTGGTATTTCTAATGTCGGATCATGGTTTACGTTGGGGTTCATTTCGTAAAACCTATCAGGGCATGATGGAGGAGAGGCAACCCTTACTAATGACTCTCTATCCCAAATGGTTGGCACAACGTTATCCCGAGGCGGTGGCAAATTTACACTTAAATGCCAAAAGATTAACCACACATTTTGATTTACATGCCACCATGTTGCATCTAATGGATATGCGTAATCTGGAGGCCTCCAAACTACAAAATGCCGCCAATGAGCTCAAGGATCCCGATAGTATACTACCACGTGGTATAAGCCTCTTCCTGCCCATACCCGCTGAGCGTACCTGTGAGCAGGCCAGCATAGCCGCCCATTGGTGCACCTGTCATCAGCGTCAGGAAATGCAAACGAATGATGGACGTGTTCAAAGAGCCGCACGTTATCTTGTACGTCTCATCAATGATCGCTTGAAGTTGCATCCTCAATGTAGAACTCTCTATTTGAATTCTATACTCCAAGCCTTTATAGCCGCTCCACATCACAAAATGGTTAAAGATTTGGAAAATGATTATGCCGTGGATATTACTTTGAGATTACAAACCAAACCGGGTTTGGGCATTTTTGAGTCCACCGTTAGAATGTCGGGCTATGCCAGCGCCTTGACTGGCACCATCAGTAGAATCAATCTCTATGGCAGTCAAAGTTATTGCATTAATGATTCGGCTTTAAAAATGTTTTGCTATTGTCATAGATAAACAGAGAGAGAGAGAGAGAGCAGAAGACTTCATCCCATAGCCTTAGCTAAGCTTATTTCTATGAAATAACTAATTAGACTTTGTATAAAAGAAAAGAATTAATCCAATTAAAAAAAGAGTTCCAAATCTTACAAATATAAATAAAATATAAATATGGGTAGTAGAGTATTCTTTGGTTGACAATAAACTTAAATAATTAATGAATGATTTGTAGTAAAAATAAATGAATATGAATTAGAAATAGCAAAGGAAATTGAAATGGAACTTATAGATAAAGCTCGAATATAAGTAATTGGTATTGTATGTGAAATGTATTTTATATATGTCTAAGCAGGGAATATCAAATATATATATATATATATACGAATAAATAAAAGATAATAATTACTTAATAAAGATATGAAAAGTCCACTTTTAAATTTGAGAGATGCGAAATTTTGGGTACACTCAGGAAAAAATGCCATCTTATATTTACACAGAAAAAAAAAGAAAAATATCAATTTAATCCAGGGACCGAAAATAACAGTATGAAGGAAAAATTACTAAGAAATATGGATCCTGATAAAATGGAATACACGAATCTTCATAATTTTGGGAGTCTTAAGGGATAAATTTTTATTTGCAATTTTTACAAAAAAATTTTGAAATTGTTATATTATAATTTTTAAAAAAAATTTTGTTTTAGTAAGATTTTTTAAATTTTTTGAATAACAGTTAAACTAATTTTTATTAAAATATGAAAAAATTTTATTATAAATTTTTTATAAAATTACTTATCTAGTAGGCGTTTGAAATCATAGATTGTCTTTGATAGAATGAAACAAGATTTACTTAAACCTACTAGATTAGTAATTTTATAAAAGTTTTATAATAAAAATTTTTCTAACAATTAAAAGTAATTTTATTATAAAATTACAGAATAAAAATTAATTTAAATTTTTATAATAAAAATTAGTTTTAACTGTTATTCAAAAATTTTTATATAAAAATTACCATTTAACTGTTAAAACAACATTTTTATTTAAAAATCATAGAATAACGATTATTTTTAAATTTTTTATTTAAAAATTAGAAAATAATTGTTTATTTCAAAATTTTTATCCAAAAAAGTTATAACAGTTACGGTCCCTGATTTAATCTAGGCTGATTAATATGATATTTTATCAAATATCAATTTTTTCATATAATTTTGATGATATTATTAAATAAATCGTACTAATATTAAATTGATAGGATAATAAATAAAATGAGAAAAAGAAAAGACATATCGAACACTTAGGCAGCGTAAAAAAAAATGTAAATAGTCCCTGAGACGTTATTCCATTCGTGAAAAGTTCGAGATCCCGGGTTCGATCCCCAGACAAGGCAATATAATATGTTTGTTAACTACAAAAATGTTTAAATATCTTTGCTTTTCAGAACCCCGGCGCTATGGCGCTAATTATAATATGATATAATAATATAATACATGCCGCCTGCCAATTCCTAATATTTTTTTTTTTATAAAAAAATTACACTTTGATCTTAAAAATCGATTTCGAGAAAATTGCGTTTAAAGTTTTGGATATGTTTTACCCTTACAAAACCTGCAACTTCGAATCTAACTAGAAAAATTGTATATATATAATATGTCTTAAAAAGAAAATCGAGTTCAAATAGTCCTTTAAGGATTTCAGTAAAACAATCCCTATCTTTATCTTATCTTATAATCAGGGAATGTAATCATTATAAGTGAAATTATAAAAAATTACAAAATAATCATTATTTTTGATATTTATTTGTCAATCAGAAAATAATGATTATTTTTGATTATTAATTTTTTTTACTCAAACCATAATGATTATTTCCTGAGTGAAAAATATAAATCAAGTATAATGATTATTTTCTGAGTGAAAAAATAAATATCAAAAAATAATGATCATTTTTTGATTTTTATTTTTTCGCTCAAAAATATCACTTTCACTATCACTATCGTCTTTTTTTGAAACAATGTAATATTGAGTCCCCGATCATATCATTTTGTTTTCTGTGTATGAAAATCGAATTTCGGTTCCGGTTCCTGTTCCTGTTGTGTTACGTACCAAAACCAGGAAACGTAATCAATATAAGTTATAAAATAAAACTTAATACTTAATGATTATATTTTAATTTTTTTAATTTGCTCAACCGATAATGATTATTTTTAAGTAACATTTTAAAATTTAGGCGATAATCATTATTTTAAAGCGAATAAAAATAAAACTCAAAAATAAGCAATATTCCATGAGTTTTATTTTTCGCTCAAAAAATTAAACTCACCAAGAAATTGTGACCTTAACAAAACGAACTTTGGCAAGTCTTTTTATACCCTTGCAGAGGGTATATTCAAATTGTCACGATGTTTGTAATACATAGAAGGAAGCATCTCCGACCACATAAAGTATATATATTCTTGATCAGCATGACGAGCTGAGTTCATTTCCGTCTGTCCGTCCGTCTGTCCGTCTGTTTCTATGTTATCTCCTCCCTCAGTTTTGAAGCTATCTTGACCAAACTTTGCAAATAGTCTTTAAATACACATAGGCTGCTCATTTGTCAGAATAGGCCAGATCGGATGACTATATCATATAGCTGCCATATAAACGGTCGGTCAAAAAACTAGTTCTAGTGGAAAAAACTTTTTTGTTTTCCATCGTAGCCTCACCAATCGTGGTGTATATTAGTTTCATATACTTTCACACAATTCTGGAAAATTTATCAAAATCGGATGTCTATATCATATAGCTGCCATAGGAACGGTCGGTCCAAAAACTTGTTCTAGTGAGAAAAACTTTTTTGTTTTCCATCATAGCATCACCAATCGTAGTATATATTAGTTTTATATGCTTCCACATAATTCTGGGAAAATTGATTAAAATCGGATGACTATAGCATATAGGTGCCATGGGAACGATTGGTATAAAAACTAGTTCTACTGAGAAAAACTTTTTGGTCTTTCATCGTAGCGTTACCAAACTTGGTATTTATAAGTTTTATATGATTTCACATAATCATGATAAAATTTGTCAAAATCGGATGACTATAGTGTATAGCTGCCATAGGAATTTTTTAATAATATACAAAAACTGCAGGGTATTTCCTAAACTTATTGTTGTCCCACTATCATATTTACACATTTTATGGGAACCTTAGCTTTTCAAAAAAATAATTTTTTTTTTTTTTTAAATTCCCATTTGGGTCAAAATTTAAAAAAACCGGTTAATTTTGAAAAATAGGGGGTGAATTTTAATTTTTTTTTTATTTTTGTTATTGTTTTCAAAAAGTACATAAAAATGCTTCCAAAATTACATATTCACAATTTAAAATCGGTAACGTTTATTTTTTTAATTATTATTATTAATTCAATATTTCCTAAAGTTATTGTTGTCCCAATATCATATTTACACATTTTATAGGAAATAAACGTAGCTTTTCAAAAAAAATAAAATTTTTTTTTTTTTTAAAATACCCATTTGGGTCAAAATTAAAAATAACGGTTAATTTTGGAAAAAGGGGTTGAATTTAAATTTTTTTTTTTTTTTGTTATTTTTTTCAAAAGTACATGAAAATTGCTTTTAAATGTTATATTCACAATTTCAAATCGATAAAGTTTTGCCATAGTTACCAATGTCACTTAAAATGTCAAAACTTCCACCCCCCCTAATTTCTACAATTTTTTTTTTAATGAGTTAATATTTTGGGAATTTATTACCTTCATATAGGATAACAATTCACCAAAGTATGAAGCCAATCCAAACATTTTCATTTTCTGACTGGGACGTTTGAGAAAGAACGCCCCATATACATATTCTAAAAAAATTGTATGATGGTACAATTGAATAATTCGAGTGGAAAAATTATGTATTATGTAATGTCGCGGCGTGAACGTAAGAAAAGACAGACTTTAGTGCGTGTCAAAGATGAAGATGGTCCAGCAGTATTCACAAATTTGTTCTTTTATATTAATTTATTTATATGTATTAATAATATTATTCCGCACACTGATTTGCTCCATACAAACAACGCAGTGTGGCCATTACACCCATGATAGAATTAAGGTCTCTTGATAAAACTTGGGACGAACCCAAACCCGCGAACCGGACCTCCGATAAAATTATTTGGGTTATATTCTCGATGTGTAGAATTTTTTTAATACACAAGCAAATTTGGGTAGCCGTACGAAGTCCCAATCAAATTATAATATTTGGTTGGTATTTTATAGTCAAAAAATCTAAAAATAGATGTTGTATAAGTTATGCTAATGCATAACTAAAGAAACAGTACACAGCTATATAGTAATCCAAAGCCTCCTTTGTGATGAAAATTATTTTTGTAGTATTTTAAATTTTTCCATTTAGGCCATTTATTGTTTTTTTTCGAATTTTAGTGACGTTTTTATGTCAAAATTTTATTTTTTGGTGTAGGGCTACGGAAGCTATGGCCAAAAATGTATAAATAATATATAAATATATAAATTAATATAAAACAATAATTACCCGTTCTCTTTTGACGTATTTAAGTTTAAGGGGGTACCTTTCACGAGTGTTTTATGAGTGTTTTTTAAAAAAATTCTGGAGAATAAACCATAAGTGTTTTTTCAATTTGGTTTTTTGTTTTGTGTTATTAATTAATTAAATAGTAAAATATAAAAAAATTTTGGAATTGAGGGCTGTTCAAAAGTTATCGGCCTGCCAATTAAGGCCTCAAAAAAAAGGTGTAGAGGTGGTGGCCATGATTCCGGGACTCCAGGTTATCGGAAATGAATACGGTAAATGAGGTTATGATCAGAATTGATGAATTCTGGCCCGTACTCGATCATAAAAAAAAAAATTTTTTTCTAAAATTTACAAACATTTAAAAAAGAAAATTAGATTTTCGACGTTTTTTTTGTTGTTTAGTGAAAAAAATAGTAAAAATTTTTTATCTTCATGATTGAGGTACGGGCCAGAATTACATCAATTCTGCGTCGATTGAAACATGGCTCATCAAAATCGGTTCAGTAGAACTGGCCCAATCATGGCTACCCGGTCAAGCCCGACTGTAACTCTGTACCTGTTTGTAGAAACTAATAACTTTAAAGTGTGAGGTTTTTTCAAAATCTGTGGGTGGCAACTCTTTCGACTATCGTTCATCTGGTTGAAAAACGATGTAAGGGGGCTCGATAAGTACTGATGAGTAGAATTGCCCTAGTATATAACTCGTAAAATTTGTATATAATTTCTTATCACGCGTGATTTCTGACCGCAGGCCATCTCAATTACATCGCTCCTCTCATAGCAAGGTCCAATTGGGAAATTACCAGTTAGCTATTGCCTTCCTCCTCTCTCCTTCTCGTAAGTTCTACCAATGGCAACGGTGTTGTTGTTGGCGATGGTTTTTATTTTCTTTTACGTACAGCTCTAATATCGTTCATCTGATCGAAAACGATGTATGGCGGGTCGATTCAAAATAAGTAGTAGAATATATGTCTAGAATGTTCGAACTATCTATCTTGAAAATTGTAGGAGTTATTTCGTTTTTTTTAATTTGCGGGGAGGCAGGGGGCGTGGCAAAAAATTAAAACTAAACTTGATCTGCCTGCAAGTATAAGAAATATATGTTCCATACACCTCAAACCTCTATCTCTTACCATCTCTGAGATCTCTTCGTTCATACGGACAGACGGACAGACAGACGGACAGACGGACATGGCTATATCGACTCGGCTGTTGATGCTGATCAAGAATATATATACTTTTGGTGAGTGCCTCCTTCTGGCTGTTACATAATTTGTAAAACCCAATATATTGTGTACCTCGGTACAGAGTAAAAAAATCGAAAAAAAATATTTTCAAAGGTAGAAGACCCCCCTAAGATTTTTTCTTATAAGCATTGCAGCCTTTTTTGGAGTTTATTTTCACAAAATGGAGGCTTTTAAAATTTTTTTCGAGCATTCAATTTTTTTCAAGTGGCCACCGTGCTTACATATATCAATTTTCATTTAACAGATTTCTCCTAAAAGTATGCAAAGTCTCGGTATTCTGTTATAAGAACAAGATAGAGTGTGAGCAGCAACTGACCAAAAGCGGCTTAAGCATTTTATAAATCAGTTATCGCTCAAGCTACTTGCAGTTCAGTTGGGAACGCGCTTCAAGATGCTGCTTTATATGCTCATTATAATAATACAAATTTTGTTATCACGTAAGTGAACCGTTAGGGTAAAACCAGAAATCCGTACATATATATATATATATACATACATATATACTTACCCGTTTCGTTTCTAGCCCTGCTGGCGGCTGATCAATGTGGACATCTTAACGAAACGCAACTCTACACAACAAACAAAGTCACCGATCTGGACGAATACCCTTGGTTGGGGCGTGTGGGCTATGACGTTGAGGGCAAGCTCGAATTTCGCTGTCTGGCGGTGCTAATCAACAAACGACATGCCATTCTTCCAGCTCATTGTGTGCGAGGTGAAGTGCTCTCGGTGCTGTTTGGAGACTGGCAAATTGATAACGATATCAGTGCATCGGATTGTAATTTATTGAAGGAATGTGCACCATCCCCGTTGCTCTACACAGTCGAAGAACTGGCCATATATCCGGACTACAATCTACTCCGAAAGCGTCATGACATAGCCGTGGCCAAACTGAAAACGGATGTACAATTCTCGAAATATGTGCAGCCACTGTGTTTGCCACCAGCTGAAAAACGAGATGAAAGCTATGTGACACAGTACTTGGAGTTAGTTGGGTTTCCATTTTTGGGGTACAATCATGGTGAACTGTGTGCGAGTGGGCCGAAAAATGTGCGCAGAAAGATGCAAGCTCAGATTTCCAGTTTAACGCCTTGTGGCAACATATCTCTACGATTTAAACCAACTTCGGATCAATTGTGTGGCTACATCAAAAGTGATTGCACTTTGATGTCCGGTGCAGCTCTGATGGGTGTTAATGTGGTCAATGGCCAGCCCTTGAATTTCTATTTAGTTGGTATTTTATCATTTGGGGTGCCCTTAAGGCAGATGGAAGTGCCCGAAATATTTACAAGAATTGAACCCTATAGAGATTGGATTTTGCGTAATTCTAAAATATAAGCTAAATACACTAAACTACAGTTTCATATTTTACTTCTAGTGTATATTTAAATATGAGTTTAAAGATTAAAAAGTTTGACCAAAGTTTGTATATAAATGATAACTTTTAAGTTTGGTGTCACACAAACTGTGTAAGTGCTGCCCATCACAAATGCGGCCAGTGCAGCCCAACAAAATTTTTTGTATTGCTTATAACTCATCTATCGATCATCTGATCGGGAAATGATGTATGGAGAATCGATAAGTAATGTTAATAAAAATATATGTCTAGAAGGTTTGAACATTGTACCTTCAAAATTGTGGAAGATATGACGTTTTTTTTAAATTGCCGGGGTGGTAACTCTATTATCGTTATTCTGATCGGAAAATTATGTATGGTGGATCGATAAGTAATGATGATTAAAATATATGTCTAGAAGGTTCGAACAATCCGACTCCAAAATTGTGGGAATACAATGTTTTTTCCAAAGGGTGGGGGGACGGGGATGTTATCTGAAGGGAATAAGAGGTTTTGGTTTTTTCCAAATTGCAGGGGTGGTAACTCTGCTATTGTTCATGAAATAATGCATAGAGGATCGAATAGGTAATGATGAATAATATATGTCTAGGAACAATCTGTCTTCATTGGGAGATATGAGGTTTTGCCACATTCAGTGGTGGCAACTCTACTCTCGTTTATCTGATCGGGAAATGATGTACGGCGAATCGATAAGTAATAATGATTAAAATATATGTCTAGAAGGTTCAAACAATCTATCTTCCAAATTTTGGGAGATTTGAGGTGGTTTTCAAATTGCGGGGGTGGCAACTCTACTATCGTTCATCTGATCGGTAAATTATGTATTGCGGATCGATAAGTAATGATGTTTAAAATATATGTGCAGAAGGTTTATACAATCTACCTTCAAAATTGTGGGAGATATGACGTTTTCTTTAAATTGTCGTGGTGGTAACTCTACTATCGTTCATTTGATCGAGTTTCAGAGTACGGCGGATTGATAAATAATGATGATTTATATTTAAGTCTGGAAGGTTCGAAAACTCTATCTTCCAAGTTGTGAAAGATATGAGGTCTTTTCCAAATCGCGGGGGTGGCAACTCTACCATCGTTCATCTGATCGGGAAATTATGTATGGCGGATTGATAAGTAATGATGATTAAAATATATGTATAGAAGGTACGAACAATTTATTTTCAAAATTGTGGGAGATATGAGGTATTTTTCAAATTGCGGGGGCGGCAACTCTACTATCGTTCGTCTGATCGAGAAATGATGTATAGCAAATCGATTAGAAATGATGATTAAAAAAAAAGTATAGAAGGTACGAACAATTTTTTTTCAAAATTGTGGGAGATATGAGGTATTTTTCAAATTACGGGGGTGGCAACTCTACTATAGTTCATCTGATCGGGAAATGATGTATGGCAGATCGATAAGTAATGATTATAAGAGTATATGTCCAGAAGATTTATACAATCTACCTTCAAAAATGTGGAAGATATGACGTTTTCTTTAAATTGTCGGGGTGGTAACTCTTTTATCGTTCATCTGATCCGGAAACGGTGTGTGGTGGATCAATAAGTCATGATGATTTAAATTTGTCTCGAAGGTCTGAATTATCTAACCCCAAAATTGTTGAAGATAAGGGTTTTTTTTTTTAAATGGTGGGATGGTAACTCTAGTATTGTTCATCTGATCGATGAACGATGTATGGGGACTCGATAAGTAATGATCATTAAAATATATTTCTAAGAGGTCCATACAATCTATCTTTAAAACTGTGGGAGATATGGGGTTTTTTTCCAAAATGTAGTGGTGGTAACTCTACTATCGTTCATTTGAGTTGAAAACGATGAATGGAGCTCGATAAGTAATGATGATAAAAATATATGTCTAGAAGGTTTCAACAATCTACCTTCAAAATTGTGGGAGATATCATTGCGGAGTAAAAGGGTTATGCGTAGTAGTAACAGGAGAGGAAGCATTTGACATAAAGTATACTGACAGCATCAAAGGAGCGAATAGCCCGCCGTGTGGTGTTGTTGGAAAGCCGGCTAGAGCGAGGTCCAGTGTAGATGTTCTGCACGAGACAAGTGTCAAATGCCACGCCCCCCCCCCGCAAGACTCATCAAATGAAAATAGGTGCAGACAATACTTTAATCATCAAACACGACGCCATAACGATCAGATGAACAAGTAGAGTCCACCCACGCAATAGAAAAACATCCCCACAATGAAAAAGAGTCGATCAGATATTTAAACAAACTCGACGCGTAAATGATCAAAGAACGATAAAGAGTGAAGCAAGGAAAATATCTCCACAATGAAAAAGATTGCGAACTCATAAACACAAACGGGTGACAGAGAGCAAAGAGAGGAGCATGGAAAAAACTCACCAAAATTGGGAGTGTGCTAAAAAATACTAAATAAACACGAGTAGGATCGCGGAGGGGTTTTTTTTAATTGCCGGGGTGGTAACTCTACTATTGTTCATCTGATCGGGAAACGGTGTATGCTGGATCGATAAGTCGTGATGATTTAAATATGTCTAGAAGGTTTGAATAATCTATCTTCAAAATTGTGTGAGATATGCCGTTTTTTCCAAATTGCCGGGGTGGTAACTCTACTATTGTTCATCTGATCGGGAAACGGTGTATGGGGGCTCGATAACTAATAATGATTAAAATATATGTCTGAAAGGTTTGCATACTCTATCTTCTAAATTATGGGAGATATGAGGTTTTTTTTAAATTACGAGGGTGGTAACTCTTTTATAGTTCATTTGATCGGGAAATTGTCTAAGGTGGATTGATAAATAATGAAGATTGGAATAAATCTCTAGAAGGTCTAAACAATCTAACTCCAAAATTGTGGAAGATATACGGTTTTTCATATTGCGGGGGAGGCAGGGTTGCCGAAGATGCTTTGATTTATTTTTATTTTATTTTTTTATTATTATTTATATTTATTTCATTTTTTATTCATTTAAAATTATTTAGAATTTAGCATCATGTTTCAATTTATAATTTTCATATTGTTCAAACTCGCGCCAACCTAACGGCTTTTACGCAGCAACTCTGCCAGCCCTGGTTTGTTGATAAGAAAGACCAGCACAAGCACGACCCCGCAGAGTTGCCTTGCGATAGTTTTGTGTTTTGTTGTTTGTTCCAGCTGTGTTTTTGTTACTACGATTTAAGTTAATGTTTATTGCAAATTCATCCCAAAAGAAAAAAAAAACATTAAACTAAGAGATGCCACCCACAGAGACACTGCGTCCGGGTGAACGTGGTGGCGTTGGTATGGTTGGCGTCGTGGGGGAACAAACCTATATAATAAGACAAAGCAACAAATTCTATGAGCATCGTGATTCCCAGGCCACAGCCATGTCTGTGGACTATTCGGGACAGTGGGTACTGCTGGCGGGGCGTGGTCATTTGGCCTTGCAGCGACTGGGTCAGGATGATGGCACACTACGGCGACATGAGAGGCAATCGAAGTATGAGGTGTCCGTGGCGGAATTTGCCACCTGTCCAAGTCGCAAAGAATACTGCGCCATAGCGGTAAGCGGGTTTCAAATGTGTGCTAAGAATTTAATTAATTTTCTATAAATTGCAGACCAATCAACACATTGACATAGTACGCTGGGGTCCAGCGGAGCCCTACTATGAGAATTCTTTGCGTGGACACACACGCACCGTGACCGACATTGATTGGCATGGCAAAAATCCCAATTTATTGGTCAGCTGTTCCATTGATACGTTTTCTCATATTTGGGATTTGCGAGAGCCACGCAAACCGGCCTTGTCCTTGAATGCCGTGTGCATGTGTAAGAAATATAAATTAAATAATTACGGATTATTTAAATTTAATTATATTTTTACTGCAGCTGGCGCCACCCAAGTGGGCTTTAATCGCGTGTCGGGTCATCTTTTGGCTGCTGCCCATGATGGTGATTTACGCATTTGGGATATACGCAAAGGCAGCTGTCCCACACATTATATTACCGCACATTTAAATCGTGTACATGGCATCAATTGGAGTCATCGTAGGGAAACCTGTTTGGCCACTGCCAGTCAGGATGGCACTGTCAAATATTTTGATGTATGTAATCCTAGAAGAGCGGAAAAAATTATTACCACCTCATCGCCGGTTTGGAGGGCTCGCTATACGGTAAGTAATTAAACTAAGGTTGAAAACCCCCGGGAAATGACCTAACGTACGCGTATAGCACTACGTCTTACTTGGTTACCATTGGAGACTCCCAAAATCTGAAGAAATAATCCAAAACAGTTTAGTACTCATTTTTCTTAATCTCAATCCACTTAAACGGGAACTTTACTGTATACAAAAGTAACAAGTAAGAAAGTCGGTCAAGCCCGACTGTAATATACTCTGTACCTGTCAAAGATTGTACATAAATGAAAACTTATAGGTGTGGGCCCACACAAACTGCCCCAATCGATATCGGCCAGTGCTGCCCATCGTAATTACTTGATTTGCTTATAACTCGACTATCATTCATCTGATCTGGAAATGGTGTATGGTGGATCGATATGAAATGACAATTAAAATGTACGCCTAAATGGTTTGAACAATCTATCTTTAAATGTATCGAAGATATGACGTTTTTTTAAATTGTGGGGGTGGAAACTCTGCTATTGTTCATTTGATCGGAAAACGATGTATTGGGGTTCGATAAGTAATCATGAGTAGAATATATGTCTAGAAGGTTCCAACGATCTATCTCCAAAATTGTGGGAGTTATGAGTAGTTTTTCAAATTGTGGGGGTGGCAACTCTACTATCGTTCATCTAATCGGAAAACGATGTATGGGGGTTCGATGAGTAATGATGAGTAGAATATATGTCTAGAAGGTTCCAACGATCTATCTCCAAAATTGTAGGAGTTTTTCAAATTGTGGGGGTGGCAACTCTATCGTTCATCTGATCGAAAAACAATGTATGGGGGCTCGATAATTAGAATATATGTCTAGAAGGTTCGAACAACCTAACCCCAAATTTGTGGAAGATATGAGGTTTTTTTTTTTTCAATTTTAATTTCCAAAAATAAAATTATTTCCGGTTGCTCCGGATGTTGAAGGTCTTATGGCCTAATTTTTTTTAAAATGATTTGTTTAGTTATATTTATTTAAATAATAATAATTTTTTATAATTTATCGTCGAATTTCTTTTTTTATTTTATCTAAAAATATTAAATATTATAAATATTATTATTTTTAGCAGGGAATAATATCCTAACCGAAATAAGCCGTTTACAGCCAGGTTCCGGTATCAAAACCGGAACCGATATTTACATTTTTTTGCGAACCGAAAACCGTTAAACGTTATAATAGGAACCGAATAACCCGGAACCATACCAAAACGTTAATACCGGTATTGTTTCGGTTTCTTATTATTTATTTTATTTCTAAATATATATTTCAACAGATAAAATAGCAATATATACGCTCAGAAAAAAATTACATTTTAGAAATTCGCCCTTAAAGAATATCCAGAATCATATTTTCTTTTTAAGTTATATAAGATATGGAAAAAAAATTCTAAAAAGCGGAAACATTTTTCTTTGGTAAATATTATCCCTCTTATTAAATGTAAAGGATTTCTAAGTGTTAAAAAAATCCTCCCTTGAATATAGAAATGTTAGAAAAATGATAATAAAAATTTAAGAAATTAAATTTCTGAATATTTTGAAAAATGTAATGTAAGGCAAAAGCTAACGCAGATTCTATGTTCTGTTTTTGCGTTTTTAGAGCTGATATACCCCTTTAAGTATTTTACCAGCTTATTATGGTTCAAATCTATCCTAATCGCTAAAGATCCCTATTTTTAACAGAGATAAAACAGATTTTAGAGCTTATTATTTTGAACCATTATTTAGAAAATATTTGTTACCTTTTTGAGAAATGGCCCTAAGTCGAGTTTGACTGGGCGACATAAGAATAGAGAATTCCTTAATTCTAGATTTTTTTTCTGAGTGTAGGGATACCACTGGACAGAAGTCAAATTGTTCGTCCAAAAAAAAAGGGTAGAATTGGCTTTACTTAAAAAAATAACGTTTTTTAGTTCTATTAAATGCATTAATTTTTTGGATATCTTGAAATAATTTAAATTTTTTTATATTAAAAAAAATTATATCTCTACCGGTACGTACCGGTATACCGAAATAAAAACCTGAGTACCGTATCGGAACCGAAAATTGAAATAAACTGAAAACCAAAATATAACCCTTAACCGATATTCTCATTTCGGTACTAGAGTTGTGCCTTTTTCATAAACTAGTTCAAAAGAACTATTCATTTAAATGAACTAATGAACTAGTTCACAAAAATGAACTCATAAAAGTAACCTTAGGTCCAAAAAAAACTTTACCTCGAAAGTGAATAGTTCAAAAAATGAACTAATGAACATAAACTAGTTCAAAAGAACTATTCATTTAAATGAACTAATGAACTAGTTCACAAAAATGAACTCATAAAAGTAACCTTAGGTCCAAAAAAACTTTACCTCGAAAGTGAATAGTTCATCAAAAAATGAACTAATGAACTAGGTCATTGAAATGAACTAGATTCTCCAACTCTATTCGGTACGTACCGGAACCGGAACCGATATTCGTTTCGTTTTTAGTGATTCTTTGTACTCAGATTATTTTATTATACAATATATAATTTTTTAGAATAATTTTCCGTCACTGATAACATGTTTTTTATGGGTGAGCCTGGTGGCTTTATTTCTTAATTTTTTACAAGAATCCATCGTACGCTAGTTTATTTCCCACTGTGTTATTAATAGATTTATTACTTTTCAAATTTTCAGCCCATTGGCAATGGCTTGGTCAGCATTGTGGTGCCACATTTGGGTCGCGGTGAGAACAGTTTGCTTTTATGGAGCAATAGCAAACAAACTGATCCCATTTGCTCATTTGTGGGTCATACCGATGTCATTTTAGACTTTGCCTGGCGTCCCAATCGTGAGAATTCCACAGAAATTGTAAGTTTATTTTGATAAATATTTTCTGTTTATTTAAAAAAATGTTATATCTTCCAGGAACTGGTCACCTGGTCCCGTGATCGCACCCTGCGTGTATGGAAAATAGATGAAAATATGTTAAAATTATGTGAACCCTCGGCAGAGGAACAGGAACCCACACCGCGTCCCTTTGAGGCGGACTTAAGTGAACTGAGAGCTTTGACGCCGCCCGAGTTTCTTAGCCCACGTCCCGTATTGGCAGCTGCCTCTTTGCCCATCTCTACCGGAGATGGTGCCTGCAATACCTTACCCATGGCACGTTCACCCAGCTTTGGTGGGGCTTACAGCAGACGCGAAGAGCCGCATATAGCCAGATCGTTAACGGATCAGCCCACCTGTTCGCTGCATCATGAATTTTCTTTGCTAAATACGAATATGCCTCATGTGGATGTGGATATGCTGGATGCCATTAAGCGTTATGCTTGCTTTAAGATTTGTGCCGGTGGACATACGGCCATACTACAGGTAACCTTTGCCACCTCCTATCCCAGTCCCAGTGTGCCGCCGGAATTTCAATTATGTCAGGGTACCACCCTGTCCAGTGAGGTGAGCGCCATGCTACTGAAAGTGCTACGTTGCAATGCCTTGCAGCGTGTCAAGAAATCTCGCACTTGTCTGGAACAATGTCTGAGGGCTTTGGTGGCGGCCATGAAGAAAAAGGTGGCTGCTGTGGGTGGAGGATTTGCTGGAGCGGATCGTAGTCAATTGTTATTGCAATCGCCCAGATTGGAGGGTGCTTTGTCCAGTGCTCTGCATGATGCCTTAATACCCTTTCCACGCACCTCGGGTGTACATTTTAATGCCATTGGCATGTTGACCACATTTGCCCAATTGATTAACAACAAGCGATTGACTTTAAGGCAACATCAGTCCATCACACCCAGAAGTCTATCGGCCATCAATGGCAGTGGCCTCCTAGGGAATGTCATGGTTACGGTGCAAAGAGATGCAAATGCCTCATTTTATTTGCAGGAGCGCATGATATCGGGTGAGTTATATACGTGGGTTGCTATTTAAGTTTCTGGCCTAGGTTACTTCTAGCCATTTTTGGACCAATTGGCCTTTTCCCAAAAAAAAGTTTGGACTTTTATCGATAAAAGCTACATACAACTCTTTCATGTGTGACCACATTTGATATCGATTAACGATTAATCAAAAAATGGAATTAACTCGTGAACATTTTCGTGCAATCCTTTTTCACAACTTTCGACGTGGATTATTATCACGACAAGAGTGCAACGATGTACTTAAATCTTTGTATGGCGATGAAGCACCATCCTATAGCACTGTGAAAAATTGGTTTAATGAATTCAATCGCGGGCGACACTCGCTCGAAGACGAAGGTCGTGAAGGTCGTCCAAAAACAGTCGTTGTGCCAGAAAACATTGATGTCATGTGACATACCGTGAGATAGAGGCATCCTTGGGCATTTCTTCCACCAGCATACATTCGCTATTGCATGAACACCTGGGCGTAAAAAAGGTTTGTTCTCGTTGGATCCCGCTCAAAAAAAGGCTCGTGTGGATTGGTGCAAAGAAATTTGGAAAAAATATAATCGCGGTGTTTCAAAAGACGTTTATAAGATCGTCACAGGTGACGAATTATGGATCGAAGACGAAGGTCGTCCAAAAAGGCCGAAAAATTGTTGTGCGTGAACTGATATGCAAGATCGTCATGTGACATACCGTGAGATAGAGGCATCCTTGGGCATTTCTTCCACCAGCATACATTCGATATTGCATGAACACCTGGGCGTAAAAAGGTTTGTTCTCGTTGGATCCCGCTCAAAAAAAGGCTCGTGTGGATTGGTGCAAAGAAATTTTGAAAAAATATAATCGCGGTGTTTCAAAAGACGTTTATAAGATCGTCACAGGTGACGAATTATGGATCGAAGACGAAGGTCGTCCAAAAATAGTCGTTGTGCCAGAAAATATTGTTGCCGTGCGTGAACTGATAATGCAAGATCGTCATGTGACATACCGTGAGATAGAGGCATCCTTGGGCATTTCTTCCACCAGCATACATTCGATATTGCATGAACACCTGGGCGTAAAAAAGGTTTGTTCTCGTTGGATCCCGCTCAAAAAAAAGGCTCGTGTGGATTGGTGCAAAGAAATTTTGAAAAAATATAATCGCGGTGTTTCAAAAGACGTTTATAAGATCGTCACAGGTGACGAATTATGGATCGAAGACGAAGGTCGTGAAGGTCGTCCAAAAACAGTCGTTGTGCCAGAAAATATTGTTGCCGTGCGTGAACTGATAATGCAAGATCGTCATGTGACATACCGTGAGATAGAGGCATCCTTGGGCATTTCTTCCACCAGCATACATTCGATATTGCATGAACACCTGGGCGTAAAAAAGGTTTGTTCTCGTTGGATCCCGCTCAAAAAAAAGGCTCGTGTGGATTGGTGCAAAGAAATTTTGAAAAAATATAATCGCGGTGTTTCAAAAGACGTTTATAAGATCGTCACAGGTGACGAATTATGGATCGAAGACGAAGGTCGTGAAGGTCGTCCAAAAAAAGTCGTTGTGCCAGAAAACATTGTTGCCGTGCGTGAACTGATAATGCAAGATCGTCATGTGACATACCGTGAGATAGAGGCATCCTTGGGCATTTCTTCCACCAGCATACATTCGATATTGCATGAACACCTGGGCGTAAAAAAGGTTTGTTCTCGTTGGATCCCGCTCAAAAAAAAGGCTCGTGTGGATTGGTGCAAAGAAATTTTGAAAAAATATAATCGCGGTGTTTCAAAAGACGTTTATAAGATCGTCACAGGTGACGAATTATGGATCGAAGACGAAGGTCGTGAAGGTCGTCCAAAAACAGTCGTTGTGCCAGAAAACATTGTTGCCGTGCGTGAACTGATAATGCAAGATCGTCATGTGACATACCGTGAGATAGAGGCATCCTTGGGCATTTCTTCCACCAGCATACATTCGATATTGCATGAACACCTGGGCGTAAAAAAGGTTTGTTCGTGGATCCCGTCAAAAAAGGCTCGTGTGGATTGGTGCAAAGAAATTTTGAAAAATATAATCGCGGTGTTTCAAAAGACGTTTATAAGATCGTCAAGGTCGTGTGGGTGAAGCAAGTTTTATCGTGTGCGAGGAGGAGCGCAAACAGCTCGTGGGATCTCGAACGGAATCAAGAAAGCGGCGTGAGAAGCTTCGAGCTGGTCTGGCGCTCAAAAAATGTGGGATTGGTGCAAAGAAATTTTGAAAAAATATAATCGCGGTGTTTCAAAAGACGTTTATAAGATCGTCACAGGTGACGAATCATGGATCTATTTATGAGCCCGAAACAAAACAGCAATCGACCGTGTGGGTCTTCGAAGACGAGCCAAATCCAACGAAAGTCGTTCGTGGAAGAAGCACTTCGAAGCAAATGGTCGCCTGTTTCTTCGGTAAAACTGGTCATGTGGCGACTGTTCCGCTTAAGCAACGTATGACGGTCAATTCTGAGTGGTACACCACAATTTGTTTGCCTGAAGTCTTCGGAGAAATGCGAAAAAACGAACAAGAGAAGACAGATCATTGTGCACCATGACAATGCGAGCTCTACCAGCGCCTTTTTGACCGCCCAAAACGTCGAATTGATGGGTCATCGGCCGTACAGCTCTGACTTGGCACCCAATAACTTCTTTTTATTCCCGTGGTCAACGATTTTCGTCGCCAGAAGATTCTGTTGAAGAGTTCAAAAACCATGTTTTTGGAGGTGTCTCAATCGGAGTGGAAAAAGTGCTTCGACAATTGGTTTGAGCGCATGCAGAAGTGTATAAATCTTTCTTTGAAAAACAATAAAACCATTTTTGATCATAAATATTCGCGTTTTCATTATTAGGCCAGAAATATATATAGCAACCTACGTAACTAATATCATTTGAGAAAACATTTTGTAATAATCTCTTGTTTATTTCAGGCAAACCCGGCAAACAGCGTGTCATGCGTCAAATGAATGGCAGCCCCTTGGTACACATTTATGATGCCACCAACTTGCTGCACATCAATCGAGAAATGGCCAGAGAATTCTCTTTGGACAAACTTAACATAGCCCAAACTTGTCGTCGTAATGGTGAAATTTGTCGTAATTATGGACGTTTAGATTTGCTACCCATTTGGTTATTGGCCGAATTGATAGCCACTCCACATGTGCCTCAGGAGTCCATGAATGAATTGCTCTTCTATAAGGATCCCTTTAAGAAATCTTTGCTCGACTCTTTGATTATGCACTATGCCCATTCGGGTGATATACAAACTGCTGTGCTTTTGGCCTGCCTCTTTGACAAGTGTCCCCATGATGGTTTAACAGATGTACCCAATCGTTTGAACTCTCAGTTGTCACCCTATCACACGGTTCTTCCTTTGGATGTCAAGAGTTCCAGTTTGCAACAGTTGAAACAATTGCGCAGCAATTCCTGGTCCGATTCTTTGGATTGGTTTGATGTCAAACAATTTCCCAGCGATTGGTTTGCCTGTTCTTTGATACGACGCAACAAAATGCCGTTATTTGATCAATTTAAACGCGCCTATGCTGAAATATTGTTTGGCTGGCAATTGCTTTCGAAACGCGCTTTAATATTGAAACATACCCAGAATAGCCCACCGCCGCTTCAGGGTGTAGAATTTGTCACGGAATGTGGTGGCTGTGCCAAGCCCAAGCGTACACCAAAATGTGAACCCTGCAAAAGGCCGGTTTTGTACTGTGTGCTTTGCTGTCTGCCTGTGAGAGGAGCTGCAAATGCTTGTCTGGCCTGTGGTCATGGTGGACACATGCAGCATATGATGCAGTGGTTTGAGGTGAGTACTGTACTAAGTTTTTTTTTAAAGGGGGTACAATAGTACCCCAAAAGAATTTTAAGCCTTTTTATAGAAAAATTTTCGAAAAAATGTACCCCAAGTAGGGTTCGCACACCAAGTACTTTTCAAACTGGTACCTTGGGTACCTCAATCTCCTGGGGAAGCCTGTCCAGAGACTCATGGTATCATAGACACTTTTCATTTACATTTGAAAGAGTTAAAAATAACGTGAACCGTCTTTTTGGGTTACATTCTTACCCCAGAAAATTATTATAAAAAAAATTTCATAAAATAAAGGGATTTAAAAAAACCCAAAAAAATTTAAGAAAAAATTTTAATATTTTGATCCTTTTTAAATATATTTTTATAGAAGAATTTCGAAAAAAATGTACCCCAAGATCGGTTCCCTCACCTTGTAGCTTTTGCTGAAGATGGGTATAAAAAACCCATATTTCCTATTACGGTACTCCAATAATATTTTTTCCCCAAAGAATTTGACTTTATGAGACTCATATATACCTGACGCCGCTCGGGTCACTTTAAAATTGTGTCAATACCAGGTACATATAGCACCCCAGTTACGTTTAGCGAACATTTTTAGTATTATTGAATCTCTTCAGTAAGCTATATTTTTATAGGAAATGAATTTCGAAAAAATGTGTCTGAAAAGAGCCGAACTTAAGAGCGTTTTGGAGTAACTCATAAATTGGAGCGTTTTCGGGCACATTCAGTTCTTTCTAGTTATGGGCTCATAAAAAGCTCCTACATCTGAGCATATTCAAAATTAATGTAAGTAATAAAAAAGTAAAAACGGCGCAGAAAATAACTAAAGGTAGATTCATGCGACAAGCAAGACGATACATAATTCCAAATTTATTCAGTTAGTGCAAAATTTTTATCATTTTGTTAGTTTTTAAGTCAAATAAAAATATATTAAAAAAAAATTAAAAATAATTTCGTTTTAGCTCTTTTATCGCACTTTAGATTTTTGCAAATAACCTACACTACAAATAAGGTTCTGAAAAGAACCTTTTTAGGAGAAACCTAAAGAACCCTTTAGGATGCCAAAAAATTCAACTTTTATGTGCCTTTTCTGAGGGTTTTCAATGCTTCATTGGGAGGGGTGAAAGCACTTTATATCTGAGTCAGAAAACGTCAGATTGACTCAGAAATTATCCACTTTGAGTGCGACCATTTTCATAGAAAATAACGTTCTTTCCGGACTCTTTTTTGACACATTATGACGGTGAATGCTCATAAAAAAGTGTCTGAAAAGAATCAGAAAACGCTCATATTGCTTGCTGGGTTTCTCTATAATAGAGCCCTGCACGAGTGCACACTAAAGTACATTTTATTCTCTCTCGTTCAAACAAATCGTATGCTACAGGCAACACTATCAATGCTCACACTGTCAAACATTCCCTTTGACTAACAAACTCGTTTGTGATTGAGAGTTAAAGATCTACTTTGATTCGTTAATAATAATAGTGTGAGTGCGAGTTAAAGCAAATGATCTAAATGTTTATGATAGGAAAATCAGAGTCCGAGCATTAGTGTGCACACTGTTAACACTAGAAATACGTAATGTTTATTTAAAACAAAAAATGCTGTCAATGATTTTTTTTTATTATTATTAATTTTATTATTACTTATTCATATTTATATTTAAAAACATAATTTCATTGACCATGTCGTCATTTCCGGTTATAGAGCTTCTCTTCTCGCAAATAAGATTCCTTGCGTGAGAAAATACTCTTTCTGACGATGCCGAACAACCTTATTACGAACAAATAGTCCTGCAAATAAATTGTTTGTTATGAAAAATAATTACAAATTTTAGGAATATTTAACGCGAACCTGTTGCAGATGCCCTTTTATGCTTAACATAGCTAACAGCCGTTTATTCATGGAACCTTCGCATATATAATGCAAAGTTACACATATATATGACTGTTGGGAAAAACTATCTGTCCACGCGTCCGACGTGATCGCAAAACCATTCTCTTTAATGAGAGATATTTTCCATCACAGAACAGAGCTCCATTTTAAAGAGGTCCTTGACATTTCGGAATACCGTTATTGGTTGAGAAAATAGTTGATTGACGTTAATATTAGGTCCAAGACGACTTCTGATTTCGAGGGAAAGTGAAATAAGGTCCTTTAGTCCAGAATCGCTAATAATACTAAAAGGCCGACAATTTTGTACTACCCACTTCGTCACAGTCTTCGTCACTGATGTTTTAGTTTCCGCATCTATTGTCAGTTCAGGCATATTACCGCTTACTTTTAGTTTGCTGACTTTATAGCATTTATGACGAACTAAATTTGATGTGGCACCATTATACTTAAAAATGCTTAAGCAAGTTCGACAAGCAACCATATTTGGAATTTCATTATTTGACTCTTTAAGTATATGGCCAAAAACGTTCCACACCTTGCTTCTTCCAGTGCTTTTTGGCTTATTTTGTATTGACCAATCCTTATTTTTTCCTTTATTTCACCAATGTTCATCAGTGTTTCAGATGGTATCAGACCCTATGAAACATATTATTAAATGCAATTAATATAAAAAGGCGTTCTTCTTAACTGTATTCGCCAAACTAGCTAATTTATTATATACTTACATTACCCGAATTATTCTCCATTTTTTATGAAATATTACAAAATATCTAAAAATGACAACGAAATCAACACTGCTCACACGTTCTGAAACATAAGTATTTAAATGACAGTGTGAGAGCGAGACACACAAGATGACAAGAGTCACACGGCTGCTTAAATTCAACTCAATAACTCTTTGAAACAAATAAACAAAAATGTTTCGGAATGAGTTGATTCGTTTTGACAAATGTTTCATTTCGATAGTGTGGTGCCTACTGTTAACATGATTTAGTGTGCTTGTGCAGGGCTCTACTATATAATTTACATACACATCGAAATTCAAGTTTATAGCTTTAAAAATATCTGATATGTGGCTCTGAACCACTTATGGTTCAGCGGGTCAGGAACTGCTCTTAAAACATTAAAATGTGTATCTCCGTATATAGATAACCCACCCACCAAATTTCATAGCAGTTATAAGTTCTTAAACAAGACTTTGAACCAAGGCTGCAAACCGGTCCGGAACCGAACCCCTAAGAACCGGTTCGGGTTTTTTGGAATGGACGAACCGACCATGAACCGAACCTTCTACATGTTTGATCCCTCAAACCTGAACCCGAACCGAACCACTTATTCAAAAAAAAAAGGTTCGGTTCACAATATTAAATAATTTCTGAGTGGAAGAAATTCTTGATATGATTATTTAAAACTTAATATTAAATGACTTTTACGACTGACTGTTAAGAAGGGAAGTTTATAAGAACAAAAAAACAAAAACCGATGTCAATTATGAAATCAATCAATGATGTTAAAGATTCCTTCGAAAATCGTCTAAGAGAACATACATTGAAAATGATTTAATATTTTGGAAAGGTCTTTATCAAATATTCTACTAACTTAGTTGTACGAGCATTTTCAACACTAAAGTCTGTTCCTTCTTATCTAAAATTTAGTAGAAATGAACAGTTCAAGAACGATATAATGCCTACACAGACGAAAAAAGATATCTGGACTAAAATCAATGCCAATAAATGTCAGTTGATGGTGGATTCCAGATTTTATGAATCCAAAGTACAATTAGGTTCGACTCGTATTGAAATTTTAGTACGAAGATCGGGACTTGAATTAACTTAAACAAGGCAAGGTCGCCTAAATTATATTATATAATAATAGATGATCAAAAACAATTGAATCGTATAAATTAATCAAAAATAAGCTTCAAATTATTTTTAGTTTAATGAACCTAGGCTCGAACCAAAACCTGGGGTTCAGAGCATCCAGGAACCGGTCCGCGAACCGAACCCAAAGATTCCTCACTGGTTCGAACCTCCGATCCGAACATCTTCCAAAATTGGGGAGGTTTGCAGCCTTGCTTTGAACCACCATTAAACGGGTTCTGGGGGTTCGGAACCGATATTGAATTCGTAAAATATCGGTCTTATCGGTGTTAAAAAGGTCGGTTTGTTATGGAGTCATATAAAGAATTGCATCTAGTGATTACTGGATACTTAAGTTGTGATCGTAAAATTTGAACGTTTAGTTCTGATCGATTTTGGTCTGTTATGTTTGCCCCACAGCAAGTTGCATTTTTTGACTTTTATATAGAATTTTGTAATATCAAATCTTTCCTTCTTTTTCTTTATTTTACAGAACCACAATGTGTGTGCCACCTGCGGCTGCAGCTGCCTGGAGCGCACCTCGGAGCTTTTGGCTTTGCTTAGCTGATCTCAATTAAAATTGGCTTTAAATTTGCTAAAAAGCATTTTCCTTTTTTTATATATATTTAAATATTGTGCAAGTCAAATAAGACACATCACATACTTGTTGTTGTTTAGTATTTAAGTGGAACAGAAAAACAAAGACAGATTCAAGTACATACATATATATTTCTTTTATTATAATAAATTTTGCTTAATGTTTTTTTTTTTTTTTTTTTTTGTTGTAATCTTAAAGTTTAAGTTTTACTTTGCAATTATCAATCGTATTTAAGAAAGTTTTATATAAATCTGGTTTTTCTAAGCGTCATAATAATTTTGTTTGTTAAAAAGAAAACGAAAGTTTAAAAAAGAGGAGGGAGCACAGCTCAAATTAAAAATGTTATATAATCAAAAGAATTTTTTTTGTATGGTGACGAGAAAATAAATTCTAAACTAAAAACAAAAAGAAGAAAAACACGCACAAGAACAAATAAAGAAAACTTTCAACTTAAAGCAGAAAAATGGATATATGTGAGAGTGTAAATGGACTTAACTACAGGCGTGTGTGTGTGTTGTGTGTGGGGGGGGGAGGGAGTAAGTAGTGATCAGTGCCAGCCACTGGCTAGAATACAATTTTCCTGATATCATTTAAACTGATCGCGATACGTCATAATGGCCTTCATCAGTAAACGGACATTGCTGCATTGTGTGCTCTTGGGACAATTCTTAATAAATTGCTGACAATTGCGATACAATTCGGTAAGAACTTTGGGCGCATGCTCACGTGTTATGGGATCCGACATATTGATGGCCAGCAGCGCCTCGTTGAGGTAGCTAAAATAAATAATTAAAATTGTCATGCAAATATTTATATTAAACTAGTTGATAAACTGCGGCTTCCGCTCGTAATCAAATAATAAAAGAAATACAATTTCCATTGAAAAGTAACCATCTATGAAACCAACTGTAAGCAACGGGTTTTCCAATTATAGAAAATCGAAAAAAATATAAAAAATAAAAAATAAAAAAAAATAAAAAATAAATAAATAAAATAAAAAAATAAAAAATCCCATTCTATGATAATTTAAGATAATTATTACGAACTCTCTTGCTAGATATAGAGGGCAATTGCAAAGCAGACGAACTCGCGAGACAAGGACTACCACCAACCTCCTTCCTGATAAGGAAATGTAGGTATGCCCATGGCTACGTGTAGGCTCATCATTAAAGAACTATTCGAGCAGAAAGCTACTCAAAAAATGGCGGTCAGTCAGTACCTGCAGGACAGCGCGGACTGACTTGGCTGACCGCAGAAAAACGCTCATTGGACCTATGCAAGCTCGGCAGAGCAAACTGCGCAGGCTGTTGTCAGGGTCCGTCATTACAGGACACTGGTTTTCGGTCGGCAATATTACGCCGCCAGACTAGGGCACCCCTACAAACGACTTCTACAGAAGTGTAGGGACGAGGAAGAAGTGGAATCTACCTCACACTTTTCCTTGCTCGTGCCCTGCTCTAAGTCGTCCTAACTATTCTCAGGTCATTCCCCAAGACAAATCTCTGGATTCATACAGGCATCAGGATGGACCTAGCCCCATAATATAAGTTTCTATAATAATGGAACTATATAAAAGGGTTGTAAAAAAATTTAGTTAGGCCCCACAAGTTAGGAAAATGAGAAGGAGAGTCCGCTAGCGGCATCACAACGGGCCAACTCAATGGCCTAAGGGTGTTGAAGGGTCTCCCCTTCAGCTTCCGCCCTAACCTAACCTACGTACTCTCTTATTATATTCAGATTAAATTCAATTATCAAACAATTTTTTACCGAGTCACACCCAAAATGGCACAAGTAGCAAAACTATGTTTGCCAACAAAAAAACTTACGAATTGACTGTGGCGATTACCGATGAGTATGCCGATGAGCACACAAAATTTAAATCGTAATGAATTTCCTCAAACCGCAATTCGCAAAACTAAGTGAAAACCGGAGCATACCCTGATATTTGTTTTCTTATGGGCTTAGGAAAAAATGTAATGAACCGTTATTTTTGATTTTTATTTTTAAAAATCAATGGTAAAAATTATTTTAGATTTTTATTTTAAAAATTATTTTTAAATATTTATTTTGATTTTTATTAAAAAAAAATCAATTATAAAACCTCATGAGTGATTTTTTATTTAAAAAAATCAATAATAAAAATCAAGATTGATTTTTACAAATAAAAATCAAAAATAAAAATCATTTAGTGATTTTTATTTCTGTTCTAAAATAAATCTACCATAAAAAATATTTTATATGAATTTATAATTCTTTTTTATACAGCCATGCTCCCATTTTCACTTTCGCAAACTTTTGATTTAGAGTCCAAATTTGCTCCTTAAACCGGTTTCAAATCGCAAAAAGTTTGCGAAAGTGAAAGTGGGAGTATAAGCTGATAGTTTAGTACAATCTGGTATTTTTGGCATATTTTAGTGGTTTGGGAATTTGAATTTCCGTACACTTCGATTTTTTTTTGTATTTTCCAAATAGATGTATGAAGAACGTAATTTAAGAAAGTTTTGAACAATTTTTTCAATATATATATATATATATTTTTTTTTAATTTAAATATTTAACGCAGGTTGATTTTATTTTCGAGTCAGGAAATTAAAATCAGTGAGTGATTTTAATTTTATTTTTGATTTTTAAAAATGAATCTTGATTTTTATTATTGATTTTTTTTAAATAAAAATCACTCATGAGTTTTATTATTGATTTTTTATAATAAAAATCAAAAATGAATAATAAAAAATAATTTTTAAAATAAAAATCAGAAATAATTTTTTCGATTGTTTTAAAATTATAAATCATAAACGATTAATTACAATTGATTTTTTAGTTATAACTTATAACCGTTACGGTCCCTGATCTCTACACTGAAGCTAATCTAATGAAAATTAAAGAGTTTCATTCGTAAAATTTCGCCTATTTTCCGACAGGGGTCGATTTGGAAATGATTTTGAATTTAATCAAATTTTAAAGAATATTGTAAATTTTTCCTTCAGTTTTCAGTTTTCCGGACTTTTTTGAAAATCCAGACGTTAAAATTTTGTTATTTAAAGCTTTAAAAATACATTTGGAGCTGATCGGATAAAAACCATACATCAGTTTTCCGCCCATTTTCGGACTTTCGTGAAATATTTTCAAAAAATTTTAAAGTTAAGTATGAAATACATACATACATCCGTGCGCAGCTAGGAATATGTGTGGGTGAAGTAAAGTGAATACAATTTTAATGAAATTTCCAGATATACCTGCGGGAACTAAATATGCGTTATCATTTTTAACTGCAAAGTCAATCGACATCGAAATACAATTGAAACTTCCTCAAAACCCGTTAAATATGGTATAGTTAAGCGCCACGTTGGTAGACCGAACACTATACACCAAAAGGTGTATACGGCAAATTCGTCGACTCGCGGTCCAAGAAAACATGTCTTGCATTTAACTCTTAAGGTATCCAATAGAAAAGTATACCAAGTTTTGGCAGAAAATTTAAATGTTAAATATGCTTTACGCGAGCGGGTACCTAAGCTACTTCCACACCACTTAAGTGCACGCTTGACATTTGCTGAGAAGTATAAATTTTGGACAGATGAGTTCCAGCAGGTCATTTTTTCCGATGAGAAAAAGTTCAACGTGACGGTTCCAATAAGTACTGGCGCGATTTACGGCAATCACGGGAAACATGCCATAAGAGAAACTTTGGTGGGGGTCGCTGATGGTTTGGGCTGCTTTTAGCTATGGAAAGTGTCCGCTTTGCTTTATACCGACTAAAACAAATGCAGAGATCTATGTGCAATTGCTAGAGAGAGTGCTCTTAATGAGAGTGCTATGTAAAAACTTAGACTGCTTTAAAACACGTGCAGTAGAGCAGTGTGACAAACTAAAGCTGCAGTCATTGGACGTTTGAATGGCTTTCGTGATCGAGTTGCTCGCTTTATTTATTAAAAGGCGTTAATAATGGTCAGGAAGTTTTGGGCCTCTATAGAAATATCTTGTATCGAGACGCCCTCACCATTAAATGCAGTTATTTGACTCTTATTAATATCATTGAGGTATGGACCACGTCGATTAAAGTTAAATAAACTATTTTAAATGGATAAACTTGTGCTGAACTGCGTCCTCATCAAGAACCTACGTGATAACGGAAAATAGCTAAATGCATTTATAGTAATGCATCAGCGGAAAATCAATTATTTACATATGAGTCAAACAGAGAACATATTTGTGTCTTGTCTTGCAAATCTTATGAGCTATTTTTATTCCTTTTTACTTCTCATAACACTTTATGATATTCTGTCTTTAACGGGCAGTATGCTAAAATAAAGTGGGTGCGTTTATAGATATGCACTAGAGGTCAGCATACCAAATTGTTAGTGTTGGAAACAAGGATCCCTTTTTGTGAAGGGTCATATTTTAAATCGTAGGCTACGCCAACTTCTAATAAATTAAATATCGAGGAACCTAAAACTATTTTTTTATAACTTTTTTCTTTTGTTATGCCATTTATACACCAAAATGCATCCTTTGAGGGGGTATGAATATAGCGTTAGATTTTTCATACGATTGGGGGACACTCTAATGCAGATATATTTACTTAGTTCCCGCAGGTAGCTTCAAAAAGATTTTGGGTCCGGTCGAATTGAAGACTAAATTTTTATTTTTTTGACAAAAGAAATGGTTCGAATGAAAACAAAAGATTTTTATACAACAGTTTCCAATCGTTTTCCCTATTTTTTGGGGATGATTTTCCAAAATTTGAAATTTGCAATTATTATTGAATTTTGATTTCTTTAAGCTCATTGTGATTGCTCATATCGGCAGAAATTTGCTTGAATTAGGGAAAGCAAAACCTTTTGCTCCAGTCTACAGCCTTCGGGGGCAAAGGCTTGCGTATGATCCGTATGTCTTAGAGTAAACTCAACTAAACTCAAATCATTGGCCAGCAATGCCTGATGGAAAGCCTTATTAATTTGTCCCGCCAGCAGCAATTGCTTGATGTTATCCCTCAAATCGTAAGTAGGAGCCGGAGTGGCGGCCTGTGAACGCATGGCCATTTGTTGACTATCCATATATTTACGCAATTCGGCACGAATTGTTTCCTGAACCTGACGACCCAATAAGATTTCCAAACTCTTGACCTCACGTTGGGTTTCCAGCATGGCATCGGTTAGTTCGGTGCGATGCTTGAGCAAATTGGTTTCCACCAATTGCTTGAGCAGACTTAGCTTATTGTTAAGCTCCTCGGAATTGGCCTGCGGTTGGGGCATATGCTGCAGGTAGGCATTGAATTGTACCATAACTGTTAGAAGAAGGAAAAGGATTTAAGATAAGTCTTTTAAATATCCAAGTTAAGTTAACTTACAATCCTTAATGCCCACACTAAAGGCATCGTGCAGCTGTTTGAACATATTCTGCGAGGATTTCTCATAGGCCGGTATCAAAGTGCTGCTCATGGATTCAATAAACGCTGTTTGCAAACTGGCCTGTACACCAATCAGCACCGATTTGCCAAAGGCATCCAAAAATTGCTAATGGAATAATCAATTATTTAAATATATTTCACAGTTAATCTTCTTTCATTTTACCTTGCTCTTGCACACTTGCGCTATATTCTCCTTCACCGTCTTATCGAACACACTCAACTTTTGCACAATTTCCACTTGCATTTGACTCTGCAGTTGATCCATTTTAGCATTCACCCTTGGCAACAGTTGTCGCTGTAGTTCCATATTCAAAACATTGCCAATTATATCCGTAAAATGATTCATCACATACTGATTGAGCACCTGGAGCACCGAATCTCTTAGTTCACGATTTTGACTCTCACTAAAAGCAAAGAAAATTATTATTTAATTTGAAGTAGTAATTTTTATTAATTTACTTACCGCGCCTGCAGAAATTCGGCCAACTTCTTTTTGTGCTCATTCTCGTAACGTTTCAGATATTGTTCCATTAGTTTTGATAATTGCATTTCAATTTTATAGGCCAACTGATTGACACTTTTCGGTTCCAGGGCGGCAGCATCGAGTTTAGTCGACAAGGCAACTGCCTGTTGCTGCTGCAACTTCGAGACCTCATGCTCCAGTTTGTTTAACTGCTGTGATTGCACTTTAACCAGTTCTGTGGAAGATTGAAGAGAGATTAGAGGAATAATTCTTAGAATTTGTTAAATTTTATAAATTCTTAGATAGGTTTTAAGTCGATCATACTTTTGCAGAGACTATAATTCAAAATATAAAGTAGATAAAAAAGTTGAGATGAGAAGAGAAAGAATAAAATGTCGGAGAGCCTTCCTTTTTAAGAATTAATTAAAGCAAGTGAAGTTGTAGGAAAAATTTAATTAAAATCGGATAGATGAAAGAACGACTCTTTCGGTTCTTGGATAACGAAGTCGCAATAAGAAATCTTAGAGGAATAAACAAAAGATTTATTGGAATTCAAAAATGTTAGCCTTTTTATATTTCGGAAAAAGAGAACAGAAAATCATTTATCAAAATACCTTTCTCAAAATATTCTCCACGAAAATGGACATAATTTTGAATCAACTTTCGAAATTACAAAAACACTTCTGGGTTCGTAAGCACTATTTTCTGTATATGATACAGTTGGGAAAAAAATAATAGCAACACTATAACACATATTCAAATTGATCGAAAAACTAACAATAAGTGTTGCGATTTTTTCAAGTCTTGATATTTTTTTAATTGCCTAGTATTCCCCCTATATGAGAAAGTAGTATTTTACCCTTATCAATAAAAAATAGAAAACAAAATAATAGCTTCACTTTAGCAAACATTCAAAGAAACCGCTAAATTTCGCAAAATACTTTGATCTGAGAGCTTTTGATCAAAGTAATTCACGAAATTAAGCGGTTTCTATGAGTATGAGAAAGAGATAAGAGATTAAGAGTTTGACTTTAATTTTATTATTTGGATCATCAAGAAAGTAAATCAATACCAAGCGTCGTGGAAAACACTGCAGTGCAGAGAATCACGTAATCAACAAAAAATTGATATTGAATAGAAAATCCATAAAAAGAAGTTGGTCAGTTGAATGGGTGTTCAAATAAAATGATACGTAACGCTATAAACTATAAAGAAAGACTGATACACGTGGCCGCGAACGATCCCTGGCCCAGTTTTACTTCAAAAGGATGATCCGGGAGAGCAAAAAAATGCCTTTTAAGGTCCGTAATACAATTGCGTCAGGGCAAAAAATTCACACATTACCTAGAGAACATAATTGAAAAGTCTGCAGCCCCAAAAAAGTCTCTCCTGTAAAAGCGAGATATATTACTAAGCATGAAGTACGCAGAGGCACTTAAAAACTAGAGGTGCGCGCGTGAGCGATTTTTCCTTCACGTTACGCACAATTTCTTGACGCAAGATTAACGGACACAATTTTTTATTCATTCTATTTACATATTTCAAGTGAGATTTGTGGAAGCGCAAACGAAATTGTTGATTCGTGGAACTGTTTTCTTCCTTTAATTAAGGTGTGCCCGTACCAGTAAATGCCAAATAACTTGCCACATTCTGGACTGGCGGTAAGCTTTTGCTAAAAGCGCGAGAATAAGAAAGACAACGTTTGTATGTATGTGTGTGTAACTAAGCGTTTTACAAAGAAGCAACTCCATTTTTGCATGGCGATCAAGCAAACAATCTATTGCAATGCGTGCAGAGACCATATTTCAATTATGGTCACACCGCGTCTTTTGTGTGAGGCAGCCACCAAAAGCAAATACGTTATTAATCAGAAACTGAAGAAACAGAATTTCGTGAATACTGCATTACTTATAAAGGGTGATTTTTTAAGAGTTTTTTCAGGTTGACAGCACAGGGTAATAACGGCGTCCAAACGTCATCTGTCAAAGTGAAAAGTTTTCAGTATATTCCGCCATTTTATCATGAAAAGAATTACAAACGAGCAACGATTGCAAACTTCATGCTCTGTGAAAACTGAAATGTCAATTCGCCGCCGTTCTCAGCAATTGGGCATGTGTTACTCAACCACATGGAAAATTGTACGTGTCGATTTGGGTTTGAAAGCCTATTAAATTCAACTTCTGCAAGTTTTGAAGCCGAATGACTTATCACATCGTCTAATTTTTGGTGAATAGGCCGTAGAACAGCTCCATGAAAATTCGCTGTTTTATCAAAAAATTGTGTTCAGCTAAATTTAACCTTCCGAATGGACCGTTGGAAACGGAGCCAAGGACAACATTTACATTAACTTATCTTTAAAACGGAAATGGCAAAGGCCAATTTATCGATTACAATAAAAAATTTTGAATATACTTATGTGTTCTACAAATCGATTTCGACCCTAAAATCGACCCAAATCGTATGGAAATAGGGAACACATGCATCATATCGCAAATTGAGTGTTTTATTTGATTTTAAAAAAACTACGCTTAAAAAATCACCCATTATAATTTTGAAAGTATGTGTGTTTGTTTCTTATAGGCGTCTAAGCCACCTAACCGATCTTCATGAAATTTTCAGAGTCATAGGCAATGTCGCATGTTTGTGAACCGGTTCGAAAGCGGTTCAAGCCGGTTCAAAAGTTTTTTAAATCTTCATGAAATTTTCATACTATGTTCATGTCGTTCAAAAAAGAGTCGTAGGGTATGTGCAAAGTCTGTAAAACGGTTTAAAAGTGGTTTAGAACTATATCTCAGAAACGATTGAAATTTTGTGTGTAGGTAAGTTATGCGGAGACATATACTTCACTGGTTCAAGACCGACTTCGAATCAGCTGAAAAGGTTCAAAAGTGATTCAGAGTCATATCAAATAAATAATATTTCATGAACTTGAATTTTAATTAATTTTTTTTTTCGTTTTTATCTGGAATCCGAATGGCAAAGTTTGAGTGCTTTTTCATGGCTAGTTGATTCACAGCTGGCGCTAATAGCTGGTGAAGGTGACCGGATGTGTAAAAGTTTTAAAGAAATAACTTTAAATTAGATGTTATGAGGCGGGCTCGAACCCAGACCTCCCGACCAATAGGCGCACCTTAAGACTACCTAAACGGAGCCCTAAACCATCCTATGGAGGCTTCAAAAGCAGTCGCAAAGATGCATATTCGTCGGAGAAAAAGACCTTCTTATTATATCTGAAAAAAATGTGCACCGGGAACTCCTTAAATGAGTGATTTCGACTTCCTAGAATGTTTGGCCACTCCCTGCTGACTTCTCTACTCGCCTAGGTTTTTGGGCTCCGATTTAATATTTTTGAATTCAAAACTCGATAAAAAAAATATTAAAAATATTTTTTTGTTAAAGGTAGTACTGGGTCAAAAAATCGAAAAATTTTTTTGCTTAATTTGAAAGTACAATGTCTTGAGAATATACTGTGAAAATTTCAGACAGAAATTCGAAATATTTCGGGATTAAAAACGAGTTTCCTAGAGCGCCTCGGAGTCCAACCTTTAAGGTCGACCGACTTTAAACGCGTTTTTCTCAAAACATTGTTTTTCTGGTCGGCCCGGGTCCTACTTTTTTTTCTACTGAACCGATTCAAATTTTAACAGGCTGTTCTACACACTTATAGTTCTCGTCGGTACTAACTATAAAAAATTAAAAATTCTGCGGCTGTCCCTTTTCAATCGTACTAGGAGCGCTTCGAAAACTCTCCTAAGAGGTGTAGCTGTGGCATTTTTTTTTAAATCTACAAGGAGCGCTCTGGAATAGCTACTAAGAGGTTTAGCTGTGGGGATCCTTTTTGAATCCAGTTTAGGATTTGGTTGCTTGGGAATGGGGTGAGACATTTCAACGGTTAGAGACTGGTTCCCTATTATTCAAGTGGCGATTTTAAAATTTGTTGTGCGTGATTTAAGTCCGGTTTCAAACCAGTTGAAAAAAATTCAAAAGATTTTTTTGAGCCTTGTTTTTTTACCCTACTTTCTAAACAGAAATTGAGTAATTTGAAAAGAAAAAAATTGATGTTACTCACCCAACAGTTGATCCAGTTTGGCATTCATTTCAGGGCTTCCACTGGCAGAGGATACAATTTCGGTCACTCCAGTTGCAGTTGCATGGTTGTTGCTGTTGCTTGCATTGCTCGAGTTTAAGGTGGTCACCGTATTGTTGTTGCTATTGCTGCTGGCGCTAGTGTTGCTATTTCCACCGCCACCGCCACCTCCACCCAAAGTGGGTGGAACATTGCCATTATTCTTATGCTGGACAGCCTGTGACATAATTTGGGCAGCATTTTGCAATTCGGCAGATTTTTTGTTAAACCATTTGGCCGATGCCACGGCATCCAAGGTGTCGGGCAGTGGTGAGGAGTTGACCAACTCCTCCTCATCATCCTCATCGTCATCATCTAAATTCTCCAGTTCCGCCTCATAGGCGTCGCCATCTTCCTGTGTGGCCATAATCTCCTGAACCTCACGACTTGGACTTGAGCCACCGCTGGCCAAATTCTCGGGATTTCTATCGATGGCAATGAACTTTTTGCGCGCATCCAATTTGTCTTTAAGTTTCTGTTGCTCCCGATCTTCGATTAAAGTGTTATTCATCAAGTTAAGCAAACTTGTATTGGGATTTTCGGCTCCTTTACCCGTGACAGTGGCCAGCATGCGTAAGGTGTTTAGGACCTGAGAGTTAATGGCATCCGTGCCCGTACCTGATGAAGAATTATCCGTGCCCGCTGTGGTAGTGGATGAACTGGTGGCCAATACCACGGCAGCTGCGGTGGTTGTGGAGCTTCCACTGGCACTAAATGCATCTGGAGTCATGAGATTAAGCTGGGTATAGCCACTGCTTGTATATGGTGGTGAATTCGATCTGGATTTGGCTTCATTTATTTCCTGATGAACTGCTGAGGGTGCGGCCGCTGCAGCCACGGCCACAGCCACCACTGCCGAGGAGCTGCCCGTGGATGTTCTCTTGGCAAATAGAGCATCGAGTGGGACATTACTGGTGGCACTTCCAGGTGAGCTAACCACCTCCTGTTTGATTTCATTTACATGTAACAGCAAATTATCCTCTGGGGTGGCCGAACTTTTGGCCGTGCTGCTCAGACTACGTCGCTCACGTTCTCCCCTTTCTCGCTGCGCCGGCTGATAAATAATCTGACATTCCTGCAAGCTTTTGGCTTGTACCACAAACATATGCACCACCAGGGCATAGTTGGCATTACTCTCATCATCATACACATCGGGTTCCTCGTAGGGAAAATAACTTTCATTCGAACTCTTCAGTCTTCTCATGCTGGCATTCACAATGGAGAAGGATAAAATGCCGGAGCTCAATTTGAATTCGGCTATATTTTGTATACGCTTCGATGTGTCACCATTGCTGTCATTCTCCGGTCCCTCGCCCTCACTATCGCTGCTGGCATCCTCACGCCCGCTGCTTATTTGCATGACATATACCGCCAAGGAGTCCAAACTGGAGAGCACTAAATAGTTGGCACTACGATCAATTCCGGCTATAAATTTACCCGGTTGTACGGGTGGCGGAATGGTGGCCACCACATTTATGGTCTGCAGGCATTCCCACAGAGTGCAATTCCATAATTTGATTTCTGTATTGAAATCACTCGTGGTGATCACATGCTGCCAATAAGAATGAAAGGAGGAAGAAGGGAGGAGAGGGGGGAGAATATTAAAAATTAAAAAAGATTTAAAGGATTCTAAAGAAATTTTTAAGATTGAGGTGCCCTAAATCCAAAACCAGCCCGCATGATTAACAACTTGTCTCCTAGACCCCACTGTTCTCTACACCCTTAGATTTCCGGACCCATTCAATTGAGGTAGTACCTTTTCACTTTCTAAATTGTAAAAAGACTATTCTCACCATATTCTTTCTTTTCCTATCCCTTACAATTTCTTTTCAAATCTTCATGTACAGGGGTTGCCCGAAAAAAAAAAAAAAGGAGAATATTCTGAACACTGGCGCACCAAAGCCATAATTTAAAAAACAATAAAAAACTTTAAATACAAAATAATAAAAACCAATTAAATATAATAAAAAGTCAATTGTGAAAACTCATCATCATGTCCGATGAAGGCCCATTTCAGTTGAATGGGACCGTAAAAATAAAAAATTGCCGTATTTGCGCCACTGAAAATCCTCAGGAGATTCAAGAAGTGCCTCTTCATGACGAAAAAGTCACAGTTTGGTGCGGCGTTAGTGCGAAAACGGTCATTAGACCGTTTTTCTTCCAAAATGAAAATGGCCATGCTGTTACCATCAACCAGGAGCGTTATCGCGACATGATCACCAATTTTGTGATGCCAATTATTCGTCGAAAGCGTATGAGGCAGTTCTGGTTTCAACAAGATCACGCTCCACCGCACACAAGTCGCATAACAATCGATTTTCTGAAGAAAATTGTTTCCGGGCCGTTTGATGTCGAAAAGTGGTGATTTGGACTGGCCAACGCATTCGCCCGATTTGACGCCGCCTGACTTCTTCTTTGTGGGGATATTTAAGTCAAGGTTTACGTTAACAAGCCAAGGACCGTAGAAGAGCTCAAGGACAACATTCTTGAAGAAATAGCCGCTATTCCGGCCGAAATGTTGGCGAAAACGATGGAAAATGCTGCAAAGGGCACAAAGAGCCATCAACGCCAGAGGCGGCCATTTGAGAGATATCATATTCAAAAATTGATGTAAAACAAATCTCTTGGAACAAATTAAATGATTAAGATTGCCAACCGCCAAATTTTTTTTTTTTCTTTGATTTTTTTAAAAAAAAAAGTAGTCCGTCGGGTCCGTCGAATATGGGCAACCCTGTATATAAGAAAAGAAAAAAATATTTTGGAATTCGAGGGCTGTTCAAAAATTATCGGCCTGCCAATTAAAGTCTCCCAAAAAAAAGGTGTAGAGGTGGTAACCAAGATTCCGGGACTCAGGCAATCGAAAATTAAAACGGTAAATGAGGTGATCAGAATTGATGTAATTCTGGCCCGTACCTGAATCATATTCTTAAATATTTTTTTTAAGAATATTTTTTTTTTTTTTTAGTTTAGCGTAAAAAAATGTATTAAAAAATTGTTTTTCTTCTTGATTGAGGTTCGGGCCTGAAGTCATCAATTCTCTGCGTCGATTGCAACATAACTGATCAAAATCGGCTCAGTAGAACTGGCGCAATCATGGCTAACAGGTCACAAAAACGTGGTTTCGTTGAACAACGTAAAATATACTCACTTTAGCTAGAACTTTGCTAAAATCTATTTCGAATTTCTTGAATGGTTTGAAGGTTTTAAGGAGATTAAAGGGGAATGTCCAAGCTATGATATTAATGCAAAAGAAAAAAATCAAAAAACAATTTTTCAAAGGTAGAAGATGGTAAATGTTTTGTTATTCCGGTCTGCATGGGCGTAAAGGGCTACTAGCTACCTATCGCTGCTTGTTCTAGACCATATCTGTAGAATTTAAATCCTTCCATATAATTAAATTGAAGTAAATCTGTGACATTGTATTAGGAGAAAAATATAAGATCATTTTTCTCATCTAAATGATTTTAAAATCTATGTGGATATTAAGAAAATGTATGTTACAACGACCCGCGTATGATTTTAAAAGCGGCCTTAAAGTAGGCAAACACACATTTTCTCAATATCCACCTAGATTTCCAAAACATAGGAAAACGGCCCAAAAGTCGATTAAGAAAAAATAAATCCCTTTAATTTAAAGATTTTATGTAGACTTGTATTTTCGTCCAGATCCCCCTTGTTAAAGAGCAATTTCGATAAACGTTTATTACCCGATGTATATTTACATTTTTAAGTCCTGTAACCAATTCAAAGGCGCGTGAAAAAAATTTAAAAAAAAAGTCCTCATTTTATTTTTGTCGTATAGCGGCTATAAAATAGAGCTACGGTAATGTTCGACGCATGAGACATGGTAATCACATTGCCTTGTTTTCAATGTCAAATTACAAGCTATTCACAATGAATACATGACAACATAAGGGCCTACTAGATTATTATATGCCTCATGCGTCGAACAGTGTAAACCCAGCCTTACGATAGAGAAAATCTAAACATGAAGTACGATTTTTCTTCTTCAAGGCCTGTACTTATATAAGGAAAAATATATAGTTTGCCACAATTCATATAAATAACAGAAAACTGATTCGAATTCAGAGCCCTAAAATACATGAGGAGAGTTTGCTATTTCCACTGGACGAAAAGATTCACTAAATGCAAATCATGTGAAATATTTTCGGATTGATTTTATGACCTGGCTGTACAAATTATTTTTACACATATGACCAATATTTCTAAGTGGTGACCTAATCTTAACCCAGTACCATCTAGGGTCAATACCAACTTTTGGCAATAGGACTTCTCCAAGAATTTTTTTTTTTGCCTCCGGTTATTGATTTAATGATTTAAGAATATTTTTTTTAAAAAAGGATCAGCTATCGATTCTATTTTGAGTCAACAGAACCCACATCGTTCTTAATATCAATATAAAAAAATATAGAGGTCCTGGGAAAAGACGCATGTACAAATTATCAACATGTTCTTTAGAATATATTAAAATTTCAAGAAATTTTAAAAGCAGAAAATTATAAATTTAAAAACTTGAACTAATCTCTTACATATTCATCAACTCTACACATATTTCTTTATAAAAAAATGTATAAGTGAAATGATGTATATTCTAAAGCACTCCTTGAAAATTTACACATGTTAAATGGATTTTTTTGAATTGATTCTTAATGCTTAATTTAAAATTGTTTTTTGATTACTCACTCCTCGACAGGTTTATTGATGTTGTCCAGGAAAAACAATGAATCGACACGCTTGCCATCATGTGGCTTCCATTCGTGCAGGCAACGATGATTCCTGACATCAAACAAATAGATTTGATAGAAACGCACGAGGCCATCGGCACAGCCAGCAGCCACGGTGGTGCCATCCGGTGATAAGGCAGCACAGGTAATTAAAGAATCCTCTTCGATTTTCAAATAACCCGTTTCCAAGGCGCCAGGCTGGATTTTGCCACGCTGTAATAGAAAAAAATAATTAATAAATATTTTTCTCTCTTTTTAAATCTACTTCAACCCACCCCATGCTCGGATACAATCATCTTGACATGAAAGCACTGAAATTGTGAGCTGCGTGACCAGATTAACAATTGATTCTCATCATCCTCTTCCACGCTGGTGGGGCCACCGCTGCTGCTCACATAGGGACACCAGGAAACCATATCAAATTCAGGCACATAATTGGCAATGGGATCCTCAACTTTAAGCACAAGATTGCACAAGAGATTGCCTTCGATTAAATCGATTTTGTAGACAAACAGCGAGCTGACATCAATGACAGCCAGAATACGTTCACGTTCGGTATGAGCGAATTGCAAATCCAAAACCTCGCCATTCATGCCCTTGATCAAGGCGCGCAGACTGGAGCTAATGTTGCAGACACGCACCATGCCCTCCATGCCGGTGGCTTTGTTGTTAACTGGAAAAATTAAGGGTTTAAGTTTGGTTTACTTGGAAAAATCCATTTCGAGAACTCTCACCATTAATGGCATAGGCCAAATGTTTGCCATCCCGATGTACGGCCACCAAGTGACCAGGATAATAGTATTTTCGTTCCCACTTGTAGTCGACCACATTCTTGAGCTTGACCTTGGATGAGCCACGTGTGTGAGAGCCACCAGAGGCCAATACCTTTGTATGATTCGTTTTGATGATGTGACAAAATTGCTTCTCATGGGGTTTAAAGTTGCTAAACAAATAAAATAAATATAAAATAAATAAATGCATTTGCTGGTGTAGAGGCAAGGTGGTACCCACATAATTTCCCTTTCTCCAGCTTTGGCCTCTGCCCCATTGCCATTCACGGCCAAATCCTGTTCCGGCTGGGAGCTCATTTTTCTGGTTGTTGCTGTTGTTGTTGTTGTAGTGTTGGATTCTGCTTTACCTTTGCCACACCTTGAAGCTGGAAGAGGAGCAGACGTAGACGTTGGCGCTGGCGATGGCGACGGTTGACGAAAGATTGGCAACTGAGTGAGCGCAAAGAGCGCGATTAACATTAAGACATATGCTTACTTCAAGGAAACAAACAAAAACCAATATAAGCAAAAAATTGTTTAGTATAATTTTGGCAAACACTCGCACACACACACACACACGCACACATGCACACACACACCTTTCCTTCTCTTCTCCAAATTCCAATTGGTTGTTAACTAACCTGCACTTGAGCAGTTCCTATTTCCGCTTTATCTGCCTTTTTGCAAATTTCCCTGCCTGCCGCAAAGGAAAATGCTTTATATATTCGTTTATTTTTAAATTTGTTTGCTTGCAGCAATTGTTTAAATTCGTTTTTCAATCATTTAAATGGATTTTCGCAAACTTTTTACTCAATGCCGCAAAGCCTTAGAGATGGGTAGCGGCTTGGAATGGAGAAAAAAAAACTATCGCTATATCGAAAATGGTCACACTTATCGTGGCATTGTTATCGATTATAATTGGCGTCTGTTAAACGAAATGCCAATCAGGGCTGCAAGCTTGGCGCATTATTTTAAAATTAACAGTATTTAACTTTAACATTATGTTAATAACATATTAATCATTTCCATTTCTTATTAAAATTGTGTAACTTTCTATGTTAAGAAATGGAAGTACCTAAAGCTTAAAAGAGCCTTTTATCTTACCTTGATATTTTAGAATTCTGGTACCTTGTAAAAGGTAAATAAAATGGTATTTAAATTTTGAAAAATTTTAGATGTTAAATATTAGAACGCAGAGAAAACATTCGAATATAATGAGATCGGTTCACATTCAAATTTCGTCAAAATTTTTGTTTAGTCCAACATTACGAGTGACGGAAATTGAACATAGGGGTCTGAACTGAAAAGTAACTATATAGTTTTAAAATTTTGAACCATCGCATATTTTGAAAAAATTTGAGATGACGATTTAAAAAAAAATCATTCGCAAAAATTATTTTGACATAATTTTAAGAAGTTCTTGTTAGTAGTTAATAAACTTAAACATTTTTATAAAAATATCGATTCTTAAGCCCGCAAAACACTAACTAACTAAAAACGGGATGAATTTTAAAGGGGTATAATTTCGGTTAAGGATGGATTACCGCGCCCAACTCCAGTTTCTAAATGGTATGTAAAAATGTATAAATTGATTTGACAATTATAATCATTTAACAAGGATGATTTTTTTTTGGTTGTATTGCTCACAAACAAGAAACTTGTGATCTCGCTCAAAGAAGTAGAAAAAAAAAACCCAAACAAAAACAAAAAAAAATACAAGAAACGATTGCTTTCTACATATATTGTTTCCTTTAATACACATTTTAAATAATTAAAATGAAATTGATGTTCTATATTATAACTGTAAGAAGTAATTAGATGTCCAAAGAGAGTGTAGGGACATCTTATATCTTTATTTGGAAGTATAGAAAACGTACATCGGACTAATGGTTTTAATGTTGTGACAGTTTATGTGAGCCTATCATAACATATATTTGCCGGAATCTGAAGAACGACACGATAGTCAAATTTTTAGGGGAACATTTTGAACTTAGCGCCCCCAAAGTACTTACGAAAAAGATATGAAATCAAATGGGCAGAAATTTTCTTAAATTTGACCATCCCCTTCTTATTTTAACGCACGTTTTTAATAAAAATATTTTATTATTGGGAATTTCAAATAGGTAATACCAAAGATTATATACATGGGACATTCTTTTTTGAAATCATAAAAGATTTATTAAAAATTAAGTTGAAAAACTAAATAATTAAAATTTAAATTACTAAAAAAAAAAAAAAAAATTTATTTCATACACAACATTCTAACGTGGGAAATGATAATTTCTTATAAAAGATTGTCCATATAGGTATTCATATTATTAGTACTTAATAGACCTAATATATTTGGTGAATCTTTGTTGGTCTGAGAGATTAAATACGGGGATCAGAGGCGGCCGATAACATGTTGAAAAGGCCCATGTTTTCATGATGTCCAGATATTTTGCACCTGTCGCATATCTATATTTTTGTAGTCTTTGTTTTTACATTCCCGGGCTTCTTCTGATAACTCTTCCTTTGATAAAAGTTGTCGTTTTATTAGCTGCTCATTATGATCCAATTTTTTATGGACAGTAGGAGTTAGTTTTTTTTTCCCGATTTTTTGTACATATTACCGTAACCGGAACTGGAACCGTTAACCGAAATAAACCGTTAAAAGCCACGTACCGGTATCGGAACCGGAACCGAGGTTAAAACTATTTTTGGTACCGGAAACCGTTTACCGTTGTGTAGGAAACCAAATAATCGGAACCATACCAAACTCTAATACCGGTACCGCTTCGGTTTCTTATAATTTATCAAACTGATCCAATTCAAAACGCGAAAGATCTTTAACTTAGCTTTATTTTTAACAGCAAATTTTAGGGTGGATTTTTTCGAACCAAAATTAAGATATATATTTCAGCTTTTTATGTTACAAAATAAGAATGGGATAGTACCACAATAAAAAAATTTTCTGATCTAATTAATTTTTGTATATCTTAAAGCAATTAAATTTTTTAATTTTTGAAAAATTGTGCTTGTACCGGTACGTACCGGTATACCGAAATAAAAATTCGGGTACCGTATTGGAACTGAAATCCGAAATAAGTTAAAAACCGAAATATAACCTTTAACCGAAATACTCATTTCTGGTACGTACTGAACCGGTACCGGAACCCAAAATTTGTTTCCGGGGATTAATCCCCTGAACATAACAGATTCCTGAGCATATTTTCGATTTTTGCTACATCAACATTTTCTACAGCTTAAGACATTGATAATGATCCTAAACCTTTTGATGACTTCAGATGAATTCCTCGTTATCAATTTGACGAAAGCTTTTACCAGGGAGTCAAACCGGAACCCGAACCGGAACCGTATACCGAAAAGAACCGATTGAAACTCAGAACCAGAACCGGAACCGGAACCGTTATTATTTATTTTTTGCGTACCGGTATTTCGGAACCTTTATTTGGAACCGATATGACCGAAAAGAACCGAAACATTGTCCGGTACAGTTTCGGTTCTGAGTTTTTTTGTTATTTCATTTTATTTGGTTCAGTCAGGGATTTCTTCAGGTTAAAACGCAGGGTAAACGTAAGCGAAAACCACAAATGTAAAGTTAAGCGACCATCTGGTATATACTGAAATTTTCAATAAAAATAACAATTTTATCTTATTTCGTTGCATCATATTTTGGTTCAATAAATTCCAAATATTATTGTAATTTTATCCTTTTTTTCTGCATTTACAAAAAAAATTAATTAATAATTGGCCCAAATGGACTTAACCTAATATCTAGGGTTAAATTGTGATCGGTAACGTTATCTGAAAACAGTGTATTTAACTATTTCATCGATATCAAAAGATCTTCCTGCTCTTCTATTATTTAGGACATTTTTCTGAGGTAATGTTTATTATGTTAATTTTCCTTCTTTACAAGTACTTTTTGTTGTGTAGGGTTGCTACCATTTCATTTATATCTCTTCGGATTGGGGATTTTTAAATTATACCGGTACATACCGGTACGTACCCGTATACCAAAGTAAGAAAATCAAGGTACGGTAAGGAACCGAATACCGAAATAAACTAGAACCTAACCAGAACTTTTTACCGAAACATTAGTTTCGGTACGTACCAGAACCGGAACCGGAACCGAAATTCGAATCGGTTTGATTCCCTTTTCCTAAGCCGGTGATGCCAAACATAAAGTTGCCTCAAGCTTATTGTCGTGAGATCTTATCAACTATTAACTACCTTCTATGTTATAGCATGTTTTTGTAACAAGACTGGGAGTCTGTCTCTGGGTGAAGAGCGTATGTTGGCGCATTTCGGGGAAGCCCTAAAGAAGTAAAGCAGCTGTTCAACTCCATCGAACTGCTTGTCTTCCCATACTTCTGCGACATAACTACAGGAGATTGACTGGCTGTAGTGAAAATAACTCTGCCGGGTATAGCCGGTCTTACTAGGCTCGCGGCCCCCGATCTTATTCAAATTTCAGTATGGGTTTTAAAGTAAATCATCTGATAGTAATTAATCGATTTTTTAAACTTCTAGTACCATCCTCAATTTTTAATAACGATTTTTATCAAAACCAACACAAAAGCGTTTTTCGGGACAACTATTCATTCGAAAAATTCAAAATTGCGATGTGCATGTTAACACTCTCCCAGAATAATTTTTCGAATTTCAAGATTCCATCCGCGACTTACAAAAATTTTTCGGAAATTTTTGACACGAATATTTTAGACTTCTAGTGAGGTTCCAATTTTTAGTTAACATGGTCAATTGTCATATCAAGATACAATTTGAGAAATTTTTTCAGAATTTTTGAGGGGTGTGAAAGGGTTCAAAAAATAATAAAAACAATTATATGTATTTATTTTAGTATATTATAACCCGGCGCTCTTCGCTTCGCATAAACCTGCCAAGTTAGCAGCATGCCAAAAAATAAGTCGGGCAATCGGGGAGCAAGGGCTTGCCCATCGCTGTTTTAAACCAGACGTTGTCGTCAAAAGAAGACCAGGCGGCCGAAACATATTCGGCAAATCGGCACACGTACACGAGCGAACACATGCCGAGCCCTTCGCAAAGAGAGTAAAAACCTATTTTTAATCCAATTGGCTTCAAAATCGGGTTTGTAGAACACATTATAGAAAATAATTAGACATTTGATTTCGCGGTGGTGGAATTTCCGCCCCCAGGCAAGAATAATGGTGGGCGTATTTCGGTTCAGTGACAATAGCCATTTGTGAGCTGATCTGAATTAAATTCTGTTTTGTAGCTCAAGGGTCAGAATATGAAACACGTGTTTTTTATTTCGGGTTGTTCATTGCATAGGTAGGAATATGGGAGCGGGGTAGGTTTATAGCCCGATATGTTTTAAATTCGGTTGGAAAGCTCTATGGAGCCTATTAAATAGTTAAAGTTTTTGGCTTTGCATACTCACCCTCAGGTCTCTATACTGGGTGCCGGGGGGGTGGTTTTAGCGTTTGTACGCTCAATGGGCCAAATAGGTGGTGGCCAATTTTCTCATTTCTGAAGGCCAGAAAATGGGGGGGGCGGTGGGATCATTGCCAAACGTTTATTCATCATTTTGGCGGCTATACTGATGGTGGCGAAGCGAAGAGCGCTGGGTTGTAATATATAAAAATAAATAATATAATTGTTTTTATTATTTTTGGACAACCTCACAGTGGCTCCAAAATCCTAGAAAATTCCCTCAAATTGTATCTTAATAACCGACCTATGTTAAAGCAAAAGTGGAACCTCAACTAGAAGTTTGGTGTCAAGAATTTCAGAATTGTGAAGTCTTGGGATGGAATTTAAAATCGAAAATATTCTGGCAATAAAGTACCATTTTTCCAAGAAAAAATAAAATAAACAAAACTTTAAAAAAAAAAAAAAAAAAAAATAATAAATTATATAAAATATTAAATAAAACTAAAAACTATTCCCAGTTTATTTATAAAATATATTAAAAAATTATATTTAAAAATATTGTATATTCATTAAACGGTATACAAATATTGGTCATCGCTGGCTGAAGCCATGCCATTTTTCATCTGAAAGGTTTTTTTTATGTGTTTCGTGAATTAAAGTTTTTTGTGGGTACTGTACGAGTTCTTTAACTCTTTGACCACCTCAAGGAATCCGCCATTTAAAGTCCATTACTTTAAAATTTTGGGTATTAAATGTACTAGGGTCCCTATGTGTTGCGTTTTTGGTGAGTGGCGTACTTGCGCAACATTTCGTCCGCGTAAATCAGCACTTTTGTTTCGCGTAAAAGAGGTACCCTCCTTTATCTAAAAAAAAAAAAAAAAATTATAATACTTTTTCTTAGCCAACAGTTTGATGTATTTGATTTTGTGCTCAAAAAAAAAAATATAAATACCTAAAAAAAGTTTATGCCTACAGCACATTATTATTTGGTATAAACAAACAATTATCACTTTAATTTGTTATGTATATATATAATATGTATATATATATATATATAGATGTATATCCAAAAAACAATACACATTGATTACGCTGCCAAAAACGTAATAATATGTTTACATAGTGTGTTTTTTTTCAATATCACTTTTGTTACTTCTTTTCCATTATTTCGGTTTTCTGCGTCTGTATTGTGTGTGTGTGTGTGTGTAATTAGAAAATATTTGAAATTGTTTAACAAGTTGAAATAAACTCATATTTATAAAGAAAGTAAGGGGGGAAGAGGGGGGAGGATATATCTCATAAATTCGAAGTTATTAAATACATATTTTTGGACTTTATATATGTATGTGTGTGTGGTCCGGGTAAATTAAATTTATTTCCTGTTTTTTTTATCATCTAAAAAAGGTTTTGTTAAATGTACAATATATAATATCAAGTTTTTTTTGTTATAGAAAATAGTTTTTGTTTTAGACAAAAAACTTAAGCTAAGCTTTCGGGAAATGAAATTTGATTTTTTTGTTTTTTTTTTCACTTTTCTAATACTTAAACATTTAAGCCTGGCTTTAAATTTATGTTTTGGTTTTCATTGCCGGAATGAATGAGAAGGGGGTTAGCGCAAAAATAGAAATAATAATAATAAATAGCAAATTGTTGGTAGAAATGCGTGTGTGTGTGTGTGTGAACCACTTTGTGGCAGCTTTTTAATTCTACACTAGGGAAGAAGAAAAAGTGAAGATTTCTGTGTGTGGTTTTTTTTCTTTTCTTCTTTCTTTCGTTTCTCTTGTCGTTTATAACAATTGGGCGAAATATACATAAATTGATTTGCATAAATATCTATAGAGGCGGCAATTATTGTTGCTGTTTACGCATGATTTGTGGTTGTTGTTGTGGTTGAGATTTAACTAGCCTACAATTTAAATAAGCAAAATTATTGTGCATAAAATTAACAAAAATTACATAATTCTGTTCTGCCTGCATTTTGCTTAACTTGTTTCTTTTTTTGGTTGAGAGGAAGTATTTACACTGGCGAGAGACAAAACCAAGCCACAGACTCATTAAGAGTTGTGGGTTAATATTTTGAAATTTTACCCAAAGTTTTAGATTGTAGAAAATTCATATAAAATTGCGCAGAAAAATATTACTGCAAAAGATTGTTTTTCTTTCAAAGGATTATTTACATCAAAAAACCAAAGAAAATGAACAATTTTCTGCATAAAGTTCGGTCCAGAGTTTCAAACCCTTCGTAAAGTCAAAGGATCAGTTCGTGATCCGGTTCCTAAACTTATCGAATTGAGTTTTTGGTTCACAGATGGGCGCTTGTCAAAAATTTTTAAGGCTGGGTTCACACTGTTCGAAGCATGAGACATGACAATCTAGTAGGCCCTTATGTTGTCTTGTTTTCAATGTGAATAGCTTGTCATATGACATTCAAAACGACTTTATTTATATTGAGAAAGATAAACCCGACGAATTGCCTCTTCAATTTCGTTTTTGCACGGTCTATAATTTCGTTTACACGACAAGTCACGACTTTATTAATAGAGGAAAAACAAATTCCGGCGTATTGCCTCTTGAATTTCGTGTTTTGCACGATCCATTATTTCATTAACACGACAAGTCACGACATGCACGACTTTATTAATAGTGAAAAACGAATTCCGGCGAATCGCCTTTTGAATTTTAATTTTGCACGATCTTTAGTTTTATTAACACGACTAGTCACGACACGCACGACTTTATTAATAGTGGAAAATCAAATTTCAGGGCCAAAATTGCCTCTTAAATTTCGATATGTCACGAATCACGCTATAATTTAATTAACACGACAAGTAACACGACAGACGACTTTATTAATAGAGGAAAAACAAATTCCGGCGTATTGCCTCTTGAATTTCGTGTTTTGCACGGCCCATTATTTCGTTAACATGATAAGTGACGACTTTATTAATAGTGAAAAACAAATTCCAGCGAATCGCCTCTTGAATTTCGTTTTTGCACGATCCATAATTTCATTAACACGACGAGGCACGACTTTATTAATTGAGGAAAAACGAATTCCAGCGAATCGCCTCTGGAATTACGTTTTGCACAATCCCTAATTTCATTAACACGACAAGTCACGACTGGCACGACTTTATTAATAGCGAAAAAGTCAAATCCGACGAATCGCCTCTTGAATTTTGGTTTTGCACGTTCCATAATTTCGTTTACACGACCCGTCACGACTTTATTAATAGTGCAAAAACAAATTCTGGGGAATCGCCTTTTGAATTTCATTTTTGCACGATCTATAGTTTCATTAACACGACCAGTCGACGACTTTATAAATAATGAACAAGAAATTTCGGCGAATTGCCTCCGGAACTACAATTTTGCACGATCCATAGTTTCGATAACACGACATGCACGATTTATTGATAGTAAAAAACAAGTTCCGGGCGAATTGCCTCTTGAATTTCGTGTTTTCACTGCCCATTATTTCGTTAACAATGATAAGTCTCGAACCGCACGACTTTATTAATAGTGAAAAATTCGTTTTAGCACCGATTATAATTTCGTTTACGCGACAAGTTACAAGTTAATGGTGAAAAACAAATTCCGGCGAGTTGGCACATAATTTTGTTAACATGACACATCACACACCGCACGACTTTAGTGAAAAACCAATTCTGGTGTATAGCATTTTGATTTTAGATGGGATTTACATGATGAAGCAAACTTTGTGAAGTTTTCTTAGTAGGCGAAAGATTTAAATGGTTTTCTATACAATTTGTTAAGTCGGTCAGAATTAATTCCCCTAAATTCCATGTCTACTAAAAAAGCTTCATAAAGTTTTCTTCATCATGTGATTCTCGTCTTAGTATTTTCACATATTGTTCGTGTATTGGGAGCTCAAAACTGACACGCTCTTGCATGCACGAAGTTCGATGTTCCAACACTAATACGTTCTAGCTCTAGTTTATTGCTTTAATCTAGTGTACCACTTTTTTTCCTATTTGGTTTTTTTCGGCGACATAATTCTTGACATGATTACTTGTTCCCTACCCTTTATACCCTGCTTCAAAAGTTATATTCTAAACAGAGCTTAAAATCGAAACTAATTACGGGGTATATTATTGCAAACTGATTTTGACAATTGCCATATTTCGGATACGAATTTTCTAGGGTTATGGAATATTGTTTACGTCACGATTAAATATAGCCATCCATAAGCCCTATACGGACCTGCGAAGTAACGTGAAGTTTCATACAAAATTTGTGGAAGAAGAAGCACACCGCGGACACGGAGCTGAGAAGTACTGTTGTGCTTAACAGCACATGATTGGATCTATGTTAACTATGTGGGCTTTATTTTGCTTCAAGCAACTGAAGAAACATTGATGCAAACAATGTTACTTCACCCTTCTTCTGCATTGACACCATCGGCAAACTGCTGAAATTAAATTTATGACGAAAAGGTAAATCTAATTTCGATTGTGTTGAAGATTTAATACAGTCGTAAATAGTCGTTTTAACAAGGGTTTGAATTACTTATAAAAATAGTAGGCCACTAGACTTATGTTCCACCTTGACGTAATATATGCCGAAGTAAGAAAAATTACTTACTTCGCAAGTCCGTATAGGGCTATAAGGAAAAAATCTGTTTTTTTAATGTAACTTACACGAAAATGTTTGACACGCTTGTTTTTTACAGGCGGAAAAATGTTTCCACAACATATTTTACAGGCGTGTAAAACGACACTTCAATTTTTATCATTTCATTTTCAGCTTCCGCAGCATGTGTTTGAGAATTCTAGTGCGGTTGGATGCTAACAAACGGAGGTAAATGAAATTACGAGGCATCGCGACGCGGTCGTTTCAGGAAAACTGAAGATCGCAAAATTTTATGGTCTTGGAATTTGTCGGCAAATTACACTGTGCAAGCGAAAAAACACATGACCAACTGCAACGGTTTTACCCTATTTTTAGCCCTAGAAATCGAACTGATTTATTCATTTTTTTGAGCTTTTACAATGGCTTCATACTAAAAATATTTTTTATAAATTATTTTTGGAATTTAAAAAAAATTAGGTCTTATTTTTGTGAAATCTAATTAAATAAATATTAAAGGTCTTTAAATAACTACACTAACAGATTTTCGATATCATTGCCATTTTAAACGTTTTCGTCAAAAACTAAAAAATGCAAAAAAATAATTTTAAAAATTATTTAAAATTTCTAAAAACTTAAGAAAAGTTAAAGTCAAAATTTTTTTTTTTTACTCAACAATTTCTTTATTTTTAGTTTTTGAACTATAACTTTTGAATGCTCAATGATATTGAAAATTCATTAGATTTCACGAGATTGGAATACAATTTTTTTTGGATTTCCAAAAAAAAATAAGTTTTTGTATGAAGCCATCGTGATAGCTTAAAATAGGAATGATGCAGTTCGATTTCTAGGGCCCGAAATAGAGAAAACCCGTTGCAGTTGGACATGTCTTCTTTTTTACTATCACCGGGTTTTTCGTGTTAAAGTCGGAATTTTCAAAAGGAGTCCATTTATAGTTCGAAATTTTAGAGTCCGGACCGAATTATCTGCATAATTTCTATCTATAATCGATCCCTAATAGAATCTATGAATAAGCCCAATTAATAACTGAAATCTGATTAACATTTTTTAATTTGAACCAAATTTGGCAATATGAAGGAATCAAAGCTCTCAAGGCAAACCAAATATAACATGTTCTTAGTCGAGAACCTTATTATTCGAGAAACAAAACGAAAAATTGGTTTTTGAATAAGCAAAAGTTTCAAAAATTGTTCATTAGAATTTCGGTAAATGTCTAGTTCAAAAAAATTTCTAGCGGTTTACCTCGAAAAATTCAAAAAAATATCATGGTTTCTTTTTAAACTAGATTGATTTTACCGCAACATTATGAAGTTGAATCCTTTCTTTTTATGCAGAGTAACACTCTATCTGGGACGTCAATCCATTTAAAAAATTTTTAGTTATCTTTTTTAAACGAAAAATTTTGCAATTATTTGATTTTTTACCGAATACAACAGTATTGTGTTTTGAGCAATGTGTCAAATTTAATTGGATTTTTATTCGTTCAAAATTCTATCAAATGGAGTGCGATTTGCACTTTACGGTGTCGAAATTTTTGTCTTTTGACGATATAGAGGTTATTGAGTATTTAAAGCGTCACTTATGTTTACTAAATAGATGGTGACATAAACAAATAACAGTAAAAGCTGACACAAAATTCTTTCGGTGCCGAAAACAGTTGACTGCTACAACGGGCATAAAAAAAAAGGGATAAAAAAGGTGAACCTTTCTTAAAATTTTGTGGATCCCTCTACACAAGCTGTGCGGGACGTGATGGCCGAGTTGCCTCATTTTGGCGAACAAAAATGCACTATCAGGATTGCCAATTTATGTTTTTATAAACGATTCCCAAGTCAGAAGGAAATAGGGATCCATAACATCTTCCTGGCTATTGGTCAGTTATATAATCCCGAAAAAAAACATCGTTAATGATATTCATTTTGCTGAGGTGAGTAATGGAAAATGTGCGCCCAGGCAAAATTTTATTAAAAAAAAAAATCGCGCGATTTTTTGAAAAAATATTTACTTATTTAAATACTCAATAACCTCTATATTCGTCAAAGATAAAAATTTCGACACCGTAAAATTGCAATTCGTGCACTCCATTTTGATTAGAATTATTGAATGAACAATAAAAATCCAATTAAATTTGAATTAAATTTGACACATTGCTCAAAACACAATTATGTTTTATTCGGTAAAAAATCAAATTTTCAAAATTCGTTTTAAAAAGAAACCATGGATGACCCCCGCGTTTTTCTGCATGAAAATTCTTCATAATTCGCGAACTAACGAAGGGATTTTTTTGAATTTTCTGAGAGTAGGCCACTATACTAGACAATTACCAAAAAAAAAAAAAAAAAAAAAAAAAAAAAAAAAAAAATAAAAAAAAAAAAAAAATAAAAATAAAAAAAAAAAAAAAAAAAATTTTTAAAAAAAAATTTTAAATCCATTGGAATTTCTTTGATATTTTTAATAATTAATTAGGTACTTTGTTCAAAAGAAACGAATTAAAACAATGTATATTCCCACTTGACTTACAAGTAGTTTTACACTGTTCAACGCATAAGACATGATAATATAGTAGGCCTTCATGTTGTCTTGTTTTCAATGTCAAATGACAAGCTATTCACAATGAAAACGTGAAACTCAGATGAACTTTCATTCCCTGAACAATTCATAAATTTTTTAAATGTCTCTCAGTTTTTTCGCCAATATACGAAACAATCTTGAGTTATATGTAATTGCAGACTCTTCAAACTTATTTCGTGGCAAACAACTACATTTCCTCAATCAAGAATAATTTTGACGAAGAATTATTCGAAAAATGTTGTAATTTTTAAAAAACAATTTTAGTCAAAATTGTTCGTCTAAGGGAAAAAGTTTGTTGGTGTAAGAGAGTCAGAGTATTTTTGAATTCTCTAAACAATGTTTTTGATTAGGCTAAGAAAATACATTCCAGCGACTATTGTTCATTATAAAAAGGTATCATTTCAGCCTAACAATCTTTTTACTCTACCTCCTCTCCCAGCCAGTGTAAATACCTGCTCCTTCCACTGATTGACAAACTCCTCTTCTACATGCAACAAACAGAAACAACAACAATAAGAAAAATTGACAAAAAAAAAAGGACCCTAAATTTCAGCTGCTATTTAAACATTCGTATAGGCGGTGGCCGCAGCACCGGCTGAACCGGATGAGCCACCCGTTACATTTGCCGTCACTGGAGCCGATATTGATGAACTGGTACGCAAGGGAGCTGCAGCTCCATCCGCATTAATGCTCTCCAGCTTCAGACGCATCTCCTCTTTCCGGGTCTGAACACTGAGCAGCTCATCGCTGAGATCATTACAGAGATGCAGCAGCGAATTGTTTTGTTCGCGCAAGCGTTGGAGCAGCTCGGTGGTGCTGCTGCTGCTGCCGCTGCTGCTATTTTGATTCTGCTTAAAGGACACATGACGCAACGAGTCACTGATGGCGCTCACACGTTTCTCAAACTGCTCGGCGCTGGGCAAGACTGAAGCCAACGCCGCAGCCGCAGCCTGCTGTGGGGCAGGGGCTGGGGGCGGCGGTTGTTGTGGCGGCGATTGTGATGGTTTGCGATAGACCTCAAAGGCCGAGACACGCTGTTGACTTTGCTGCTGCTGCAGCGTGATGCGCGTGGGTGGCACCACGGCGGGTGGGGGTGGAGCCGCCGGTGGCAAAGAGTGTTGCTGCTGCTCGTCCAGCTAAAAAAATTGTTAAAAATAATGATTAAGTTGTGTATTTTTTCATTTTTTTCAAAAGTAATTTTAAGCTTCTAAAATTTTGTACACATGACACTAAAGTGTGGAGGAGCTACAGCCAATTGTTTGTTTGTTTATGCGGAGATTCGTTTTTTGTTTTTGTTGGTGTACACTTACTGCATTCCCTTCGTCGGCAAAATGCGTGAAATCGGCAAAACCCGTTGAGGTTTGCATATCGAAGCTGGCTTGGGCGGTTATCTTAACAAAGAGCGGAGGGGTAGGAGGTTTATTTATGTTGTGGTTGAGTGTGTTTGTATATATTACGGGTTATTTGTAAAACAAGAATAGGAAAATTAATCAGGGGATTTTTAAGAATTGTTTATTAAGTATAAACAACTCGTTATATCTAAGTGGGAAATTGTTAGATCAGTTTAAACAAGTTGGAAATAAAGGATTTTTTTTTTGAACTGAAGTTGTAATCAGCCTTGCAGAGATGTGAAAATATTGCAGTAGATACTGTGAAAGTTTCTAAATCTATTTTAAATAATTTAAAAATTTAAATTTGGAGCTTAACAGCTCAATATCGTTGAGCTACAGCCTCTAGGATGTAGTGCTCTATGAATTCAAGCAGCATTTTAGTCTTTGCACATAATGCCTACCAATTTTGAATCCTCGTAGGAGCTTAACGCCTTTTCGGTATTTGCCATTTGCTTCACATGCCAAAATTAGTATATCTTAGTGCATTTCTATACAAATACACCCTGAAAATACTGTTTAGTGAGGTTTGCCTTGAGCCAGGATCTTTTAACCTTCTTTTTCAAAATATTATATAGTTTGTGGCCGGAAGTTTTAATATGATTTTGAAAAACTTTACTCCAGCTGATTTAATGGGAAAATATATAGGATATATATATCAGATATTTAAAATTTTAAATCATTGATAATAAAAATTTGAAGGGTACCATAAAAAAAAAACTTTTCTCAGTAGAACACATTTTCCGACCGATCGGTCCTATGGCAGCTATATGCTATAGTCATCCGATTTTGATAAATTTTTTTCGAAATTATGTGGGAAGCATATAAAACTAATATATACCAATATTGGTGACGCTACGATGGAAAACAAAAAAGTTTTTCTCACTAGAACTATTTTTTTGACCGACCGTTCATATGGCAGCTATATGCTATAGTTATCCGATTTTGATAAATTTTTCTCAATTGTGTGGAAACATATAAAAAATATGGGATTGAGACGTATTAAAAATATTTCTCAATAAAGACTAATTTAAAGACGTTCCTATGGCAGCTATATGCTATAGTCATCCGATTTTGATACAATTTTTCACACAAATTATGTGGAAGCATATAAAACTAATAATATACCAAGATTGGTGACGCTACGATGGAAAATAAAAAAAAAAAGTTTTTCTCACTAGGACTTATTCTTCGACCGATCGTTCCTATGGCAGCTATAAGATATAGTCATCCGATCCGGCCGGTTCCGACATATTAGTTGCGTGCAGTAAAAAGAGACTCTGTGCAAAATTTCAGCTCGATAGCTTTAAAACTGAGAGACTAGTTCGCGTAGAATCAGACAGACGGACAGACGGACGGACGGACAAGCTGAAATGAACTCGGCTCGTCGTCCTTACCAAGAATATATATAGTTTATGGGGTCGGAAATGAATATTTCTATGCGTTACAAACTTCTGGGCAAAATTAATATACACTTTTCAAGTGTATAAAAAAATAAGGTTCAGAAATGTAAGGTTCAGGGTTTTTGTACTAAGGTTTTGGTTCGAACCTTGTTTCGTCCCAAGTTTTTTCAAATTCGAATAGAAGAGTAACTAATTTGTTAAAAATATAAAAAAAATATACAGAATTTCAATTATTTTCAATTGAAATTTATAGTATCATTTGTTCGAGCAATTGTTGGTCGATGCTACTTCTTTTATCAAAAAAATGCCCGCCTATCTAAGACTTGTAACTTTTGTTGAACCGAATCGAAAGATTTGCTTCGGAACAAGTTTCAGGTTTAGCTATTTTTTCACTAGAGGTTCGGTTCACAATAAGAGAAAAGTCGGAACTCCGGGTTCGAACATGTTCGGTTCAAACCCGGTTTGCCGCTCTGCTTAGAACGTCCTATTTTGGAATACTGCTCTAGTGTATGGAGCCCACAGTATAAAGAGCAGCAAGCTGTTCAAAATCAGTTTTTAATTTTTGCCCTTCGGAATTTCCTAATGGGCTCTAGTAGTACCGTCTTACCGATCAAGGTTAGAATTAATCTAGTTACGATCTTTACATCATCGCAGAATATGCAATGGGGGTTTTATTTGTTCACAAGCTTCTTCTCGGAGTGGTTTATTCTGGAACATTCCTCCCCCACATTGAACTTTCAGTTTCTACCTGGTTCACTCATACATTCTAGCCACTCCTCTTGACGCCCACAGGGATTATTCCCGAAACGAATATCGGTTCTGGTACCGGTTCCTGTACGTACCGAAATGAGAATATCAGTTAAAGGATCTATTTCGGTTTTCAGTTTATTTCGGTTCCGATAGGGTACCCAGATTTTTATTTCGGTATACCGGTACGTATTGGTAATAGTATAATTTTTTTATATAACAAAATTTAAATTATTTCAAAATAAATCCCCTAAAAATTAGGGGATATAATAGAACTAAAAATTTTGATCTAAGCCTTTTTTTTTTTCGACGAACAATTTGTCATCTCTACACTCTGAAAAACAACCTAGAATAAAGGACTTCTCTATTCTCATGTCGGCCAGACAAACTCGCCTTAGGGCCATTTCTCATAAAGATGAAAAATATTTCTTAATAAAGGTTCAAAATAATCCGCTCTAAAATATGCTGTATCTCCATCAAAAATAGAGATCCATACTATATTATTAGACTTCAGTTCAATATAGCTGGTAAAATACTTAAAGTGGTATATCAGCTTTTAAAAACACTTTTATTACATTTTTCGAAAAATTTAAACAGCAAATTCAATTAAAATTAGGAAACTTCATTTCCAAAATTTATATTATCATTTTTCCAGCATTTTCATATTTAAGGAAGGATTTTTTAAGACTTTAAAATCTTTTAAATTTAATAATAGGATTTATGTTTTCCTGTTTTTTTTATACATTTTTTTCTTTATCTTATATATCTTAGAAAGAGAATTTAATTCTGGTAATTTTTTAAGGGCTGTTGCTATTTTACCAGTTGAAATTATATTTCAAATAATTATACTTGAAAAAAAAAACAAATAAATAGTAAGAAACCGAAACACCGGTATGGTTCCGGTTTTTTCGGTTCTTTTTATAACGGTTAACGGTTTTCGGTTGTCAAAAAAAAAAGTAATATCGGTTCCAGTTTCGATACCGGTACCTGGCTTTAAACGGTTTATTTTGGTTAACGGATCCGGTTACGGTATTATTCCCTGGACACCCAGCGTAAACCTTTCCGTTTCCTGTGCTCTAACTATAATTCTCTTTCCTCAAATTAATTAAAAATTCTCGTGTAAACATTCTTTGTTCACTTGCATAATTTAGAAGTTCATTGGTAGCAAATAAATAAAGAAATTCTTAAATACTTATATAAGTTAAAGTATGTATGTATGTTTGATTGTTTCTGGTAGGCGCCCACACTAGAGTTGTGCCGATTTTTTAGAACTAGTTCGAATGAACTGTTCATTTAAATGAACTAATGAACTAGGTCTCAGTGTTTGAACTATGGTTTATGTTTTTTTTTAACTATAATTGTTTTTGTACTTTAGTTCATTTTTTTTAATTATAGTTCATTTCATGAACGAATTAAAATAAACTGTATATTACAAAAATGAACTTCAGTTCAAAAAATGAACTATAGCGGTTTAAACCGATTCACAAGTGGATCAGACATATCTTTGGAACCACTAAAACAGATCTTCATGAATTGTTCACTAAATATACATTTCGATCGGGAAAGAGTCATAGGCTATGTCCCAATTCTGTTAACCGGTTTGAACTCGGTTTAAACCGGTTCAGAGCCATATCTTCGGACATATTCGGTGTTTAGGTTAGATATATGAACCCCGGTGAACTGGTTCCATAGTGGTTCAGAGCTAATCTCAGAAATTATTAAAGGTATGAACTTAAAATTTGATATGTTTCTAAATTATATAGATATAGACATTTATTTGGGTCAAACCCGGTTCCGAACTCGCTGAACCGATTCGAAAGTGGTTCAGAGCCATTTCAAAGTTATGTTGAAAACTCTGGGACATCTTAGCTACCACTTTAAAGGAAGTATTTTTAAATAACTTGAAATTGGTAAGACCGAGATAAATATTTTTCCGGTTAATGACGTGTTTCGGTATTCGATCTTTTTTTCCCCTCCTCTGCATAGGGTATTATTACCAACTTCTGGGACATTAACACCAATCACATTTAAGACACACATTGTCCACCCACATCCCCCTAAACTTACCTCGGCCTGTTGTGCACTGGCTGTGCCCATTTTGAATTTATTTAAATCCAAGCTGCTGCTTCTGGCATGACGATGTGGTCTGGGTGGTGGCAAAGGAGGCGGCTCCTTCTTTACTGTCAAAACTGCAGCCGCTGCTGTCGTTGCATAGACGGACACACCGGTTGGTTGTTCTGATGTGGTTGGTGGTGGTGCTGCTGCTGGTGGCTCATTGAGACTATTGGAACCGATGCTCGGTTCACGTTGTGGCGGCGGTGGCAGGGCACTATTCTTGGCCGGCAGCTTTTTTGCCTGCGGGCGTTGTATGGCGCGTAAATCGATGCTCTCGCGATTAAATGATGCTGCAGTGGTTGTTGTTGTTGTTGTAATGGCCTTGGGACTATCCTCACGCAGTGCCACCACCACAGTGTCCATGTCATTGCTGGCCTGATCTGTGGCGGAGGCGTTTATGGCGGTGCCTATGGGCGTTACACGCAACGGCACGGGATGTAAAATTTGTGGATTTGAACCCACATCCTGGGCAGTGCGTTTCATATCGAATAGAGCTGGCTTGAGACCGGGACTAGAGGCGGCTGGAGCGGCTGTTACTCCAGCCGGTACAGCAGCGGCAACTACAGTGGCAGCAGCAGCAGCAGCGGCAGCCGCAGCACTTGCTGTTGTAGTGGGAGATTCACTGAATTTGGTCCATTGGCTGCTAGAATCCGCCACATTGCCAGTGGCCGCTCCGCCACTTTTATCCAAATTGGGTGAATTGGAAATACTACGATTCTTCACTGGCGATTGCTCATTACGTCTAGAACTGTTGCTGGCCTGCGAGGAGGTGGAGATGCTGCTCAGATTCATGATATTCTTTTCGTTGGGCAAGGGACGCGGCTTATTGGTTGCACTGCCTCCGCTCAGATTGGCAGCAATGATTGTATTGTCGGTATGATCCTCATCATCGTCATCATTCAAATGCAGGAGATCAGCCTCAGGCGGCTCTTGTGGTAACGATGAGGATGTTGTTGAGGAGCTAACTGTTCCCCCAGTTCCAGCTGCAGCAGCAGCAACACTTCCTGCCTGCAGCACATTGGGATGCAGACAATGGGGCAGACTGGTGGGCAGCGGTATATTGTTGCGTCGCAATACCACCAAATGCATGGCAGCTGTGAATTCGGATAGACTCAAGGCGCCATCGCGGGTCACATCACATAATTGCCAAATGTGACGCAGTTCTTCCACAGGAATGCGACTCTTCTCGAAGAAGATTCTATTGGGATAAAAGAAGAGAAGACAAAGAAGTTGAATAAATTGTATACTTGAGACCAAGGATGAAGGAAAAGATGAGAAAAAGAGGAAATCTTTATTATAGTAGAGTGACCAGATGGTTTAAAGCAATTTAATACTAATTATGCCATCTTAAAATTTCAATATTTTCGAAAAACGAGAAGGCAAAGCTAACTTCGACTGTGCCGAAGTTTTAATACACTTGAAAAACGTTTATTCCAACTGATTTAACCGGTAAAATATATATAGGATATAGATATCAAATATTTAAAAAATTTTAAATCATTGATAAGAAAGATTTGATACCATAAAAAAAAACTTTTCTTAGTAAACCACATTTTCCGACCGATCGGTCCTATGGCAGCTATATGCTATAGTCATCCGATTTTGATAAATTTTTTCCAAATTGCGTAAAAGCATATAAAACTAATATATACCAAGATTAAGGACGTTACGATAGAAAAACAAAAAAGTTTTCCTCACTAAAACTAGTTTTTAGACCGACCGTTTATATGGCAGCTATATGCTATAGTCTTCCGATTTTGATAAATTTTTCCAGAATTACGCGGAAGCATATAAAACTAATACAAACCATGATTGGTGAAGCTACGATGGAAAACTAAAAAGTTTTTCTCACTAGAACTAGTTTTTCGACCGACCCTTTATATGACACATATAGTCATCCGATTTTGATAAATTTTTCAGAATTATGTGGAAGCATATAAAACTAACATATACCAAGATTAGTGACGCTACGATGGAAAAACAAAAAGTTTTTCCCAACTAGAACTAGTTTTTGACCGACCATCGGCAGCTATATGATATAGTCATCCGATTTTGATAAATTTTTCCAGAATTATGTGGAAGCATATAAAACTAACATATACCAAGATTAGTGATGCTACGATGGAAAACAAAAAAGTTTTTCTCACTAAATCATATTTTCCGACCGATCGTTCCTATGGCAGCTATATGATATAGTCATCCGATCCGGCCGGTTCCGACATATTAGTTGCGTGCAGTAAAAAGAAGACTATGTGCAAAATTTCAGCTCGATAGCTTTAAAACTGAGAGACTAGTTCGCGTATAAACAGACAGACGGACAGACGGACGGACGGACAGACGGAAATGAACTCGGCTTGTCGTCCTGATCAAGAATATATATAGTTTATGGGGTCGGAAATTAATATTTCTATGCGTTACAAACTTCTGGGCAAAATTAATATACACTTTTCAAGTGTATAAAAAAGTATTGTTGTTTATGGGAACGATTCAATAAGTGAACGACAGTGAAAGTCGTACCTCAAAGAGGCCGGCCATTCGAGGCTGATGACAATAAAATCATGACGATGATTAATGAACTTTATTATTCCACTTGTTTTATAACCCTAAAAATCTGGGATTCCGATAGATATACTTTAAAGAAAATTCATCTTACTACGTGGGTTGCTATTTAAGTTTCTGGCCTAGGTCACTTCTAACCATTTTAGGATCAATTGGAACTTTACCCAAAAAAAAGTTTGGACTTTTATCGATAAAAGCTCCATACAACTCTTTCATGTGTGACCACGTTTGATATCGATTAACGATTAATCAAAAAATGGAATTAACTCGTGAACATTTTCGTGCAATCATTTTTCACAACTTTCGACGTGGATTATCACGACAAGAGTGCAACGATGAACTTAAATCTTTGTATGGCGATGAAGCACCATCCTATAGCACTGTGAAAAATCGCGGGCGACGCTCGCTCGAAGACGAAGGTCGTGAAGGTCGTCCAAAAAACAGTCGTTGTGCCAGAAAACATTGATGCCGTGCGTGAACTGATAATGCAAGATCGTCATGTGACATACCGTGAGATAGAGGCATTCTTGGGCATTTCTTCCACCAGCATACATTCGATATTGCATGAACACCAGGGCGTAAATAGGGTTTGTTCTCGTTGGATCCCGCTCAAAAAAAGGCTCGTGTGGATTGGTGCAAAGAAATTTTGAAAAAATATAATCGCGGTGTTTCAAAAGACGTTTATAAGATCGTCACAGGTGACGAATCATGGATCTATGCTTATGAGCCCGAAACAAAACAGCAATCGACCGTGTGGGTCTTCGAAGATGAGCCAAATCCAACGAAAGTCGTTCGTGGAAGAAGCACTTCGAAGCAAATAGTCGCCTGTTTCTTCGCTAAAACTGGTCATGTGGCGAATGTTCCGCTTGAGCAACGTAGAACGGTCAATTCCGAGTGGTACACCACAATTTGTTTGCCTAAAGTCTTCGGAGAAATTCGAAAAACGAACAAAAGAAGACAGATCATTGTGCACCATGACAATGCGAGCTCTCACCAGCGCCTTTTTGACCGCCCAAAACGTCGAATTGATGGGTCATCCGCCTTACAGCCCTGACTTGGCACCCAATGACTTCTTTTTATTCCCGCACATCAAGGGAAAAATGCGTGGTCAACGATTTTCGTCGCCAGAAGATGCTGTTGAAGAGTTCAAAAACCATGTTTTTTGGAGGTGTCTCAATCGGAGTGGAAAAAGTGCTTCGACAATTGGTTTGAGCGCATGCAAAAATGTATAAATCTTGCGGGAGAATACTTTGAAAAAGAATAAAACCATTTTTGATCCTAAATATTGGCGTTTTCATTATTGAGTCAAAAATATATATAGCAACCTAAGTATAATCCTTTAAATAATAACATAATTAAGAACGTAGTTTTCGAGTTAAGTCAGTATAATAAAAGAAAAAGGCCTGGCAAGCGGCAGCAGTAAATGTAAGAAGTCCCGATAGCTATTGCAATGCGTTTTCGAATAAATAACGAAAAAATGCCAGCTGTTTCATATAAAGTCCAAGGGCAAAAATAAATAAAATTAAAAAAGATAGAATACTGAAAAGCCCATTATGATATAAAGCTACGTCTACTACCATAGCTATGGGTTTTCAAATAAATATAGAAGCCATTATATGCCAGTTCTAAAACGTACAACCAACGAATGTGGAACCACAGGGTAAGAATGAATGGTCCAATAAATTAAAATAAAAAGAAAATGCAGTCCGTGCTGTTCGAAAGCGAACAACTGAATGAGAAATTTCAATTTTGTATTTTACAAAGACAACGCTCCTAAAAAAGGGCCTACTTAGTTGAAAAGATGTACATATATACATATTATCAAAAATCGCCTACTTGGATTATTAGCCAGGGATTAAACTCAAAACGAACTTCGGTTCCGGTACGTATCGGAATAAGTGTTTCTGTTAATGGTTCTATTTCGGTTTTAAATTTATTTCGGGTTTCGGTTACGTGACGGTATCTAGATTTTTATTTTGGTATACCGGTACGTTGAAATTAATTGAATTGCTTTAAGATATTCAAAAAATTAACGCAAGTAATGCACAACGAAATATTATATAATCGATAATCACTTTTTAATGAACTTTCGCGTTTTGGATAGATTGAAACCAGGGATTAATCCCGAACCGAATATCGGTTCCGGTACCGGTTCTGGTACGTACCGAAATGGGAATTTCGGTTAAGTTAATTAAATTTTTAGTTAATTTTGATTATCGGTTCCGATACGGTACCGGGATTTTTAATTCGGTATACCGGTATAAGTATACTTTTTTTTTTGTTTCACGATATCTACCAAATTAATGGATGTAACAGAATTAAAAAATTGTATTCTAAGAATATGACACAAGAAACAAGCTTTTTAAAATATACCGATTTCTATTCGTTTTTATTATTGGACAAAACATTCCGCTCAATTTCTATTTAAATTCGATATTGTGGTATCGATTCCTGTGGTATCGCAACTCAAGAAAAAAAAACGACCCAGAATTTCTTTCTTTCTTTCTAAAAGCAGAAATTTATTTCTTAATTATGGTTCGAAATATTAAGTAAATCCTTAAATCCTTGGACCCCCTTATAAAATATAGGCCTTAATACGCTGGTAGAAATAGGGGTACATCAGCGTTACGGTATGGTTCTTCCAGTTCCTATTATTTGGTTCTCAAAAAAATTTTAATATCGGTTCCGGTTTCGATATTAAAATTCCGGGTGGTTATTTCGCAGCTGTAACAGCAAGAAGGAAGCACTTCGACCCTATAAAGTATATAAAGGGTGATTTTTTAGCTATTATCTTTTTGGTTTAAACTGGTTTAAACAGCTCACGCACGTTTCGTGGTTTGTTTCACTGTCAAACATCTTCAGTTTGGTCTATAATTTAACCATGAATCGTCTTACAAACGAACAACGCTTGCAAATTATTGAATTTTATTATCAAAATGCGTTAAGAAAGTTCATCTCGCGCTCTTCTTCCATTTTATGGTCAGTTTAATCGAACCACTGAAGCGGCTATTCGGGCTATTGTGACTAAATTTCGCAACAAATTTACATTGTTGGACATTAAACCACCACTACGCTTACGTAGAGTGCGAACTGAAGAAAATATCGCAGCTGTATCGGTCAGTGTTAATGATGACCATCCATTGGGCCTCTGTTACTCAACAACGTGGAAAAATTTGCGGAAGGATTTAGGTGTGAAGCCTTTTAAAATACAGCTGGTGCAAGAATTGAATTCAATCAACCTACCGCAACGTAGAATTTTTTGGTGAATGGGCTCTTGGAAAGTTGGCCGAAGATCCACTTTTTTACCGAAAAATTGTGTTCAGCGACGAAGCTCATTTTTGGCTCAATGGGTAAAAATAAGCAGATTTGTCGATTTTCGAGTGAATATTAGCCAGAAGCATTGCAAGAGCTACCAATGTATCCAGAAAAAGTCACAGTTTGGTGCGGTTTATGGGCTGGTGGCATCATTGGACCGTTCTTCTTCAAAAATGATGCGAATCGTAACGTAAGTGTGAATGGTGAGCGCTACCGTGAGATGATATCCAACTTTTTTGTTGCCCAAAACGCAAGAGCTGACTTGCGACAGTGTAGTCAACAAGACGGTGCCACAGCCACAGAGGACTTATTGAAGGCGAGTCGGGAATTTTATTTCACGTTCGGGACCGTCAATGCCGCCAGTATTTAACGCCTTAGCTATTTTGTGGGGCTATGTTAAAGCTCATGTTTATACAGACAAGCCCGCTTCAATCATTGAAGCATTTATTCGTGAGATACCGGGCGAAATGCTGGAAAGAGTATGCCAAAATTGGACTAAGCGGATGGACCATTTAAGGCGCAGTCACGGTCAACATTTGCATGAAATAATCTTTAAACAATAAATTATATGGACCTTACTATCGATTCAAATAAAAATTGCATGCATTTTTCTGAATTTTATGTGTTTTTTATTTAAAAACTTTTCTATAGCTCTTAAAAAATCACCCTTTATATTCTTGTTCAGCATCAAGCGCCGAGTCGATATAGACTTGTCCGTCTGTCCGTATGACCTTTTTCCGATCGGATGAGCGACAGTAGAGTTGCCCCCCCATTTTACCTTCTATATAAAATATACGACTTTGTCTGTTTTCACAGAGTTTCCTTATGGTTGAAAGTGGGCGGGGGTTTTTCCACAATCCTAAAGGGTAAGAAAACGCCCGGAAATATACTCTGGATTTTTGTTTTTATCTGACTTGAAAGTAAAGTAAGCGAAATAATTGGACACACTGTTTTCCAGATTTTGGAAGAGATATATTTTTTGAAAAAATTTACTCCTGACGTTCAAACTCATTGAGGAGACTTAAGATTTTCCAGAAGTTGGAAAATCCGCCAACGAAAAGTGGGAAATTCGGAGAAGTTCCAAATGGGGGGGAAAAAACTCAATTTTCATCCGAATTGGCTTCAAAAATATTCTGTTTGTTAAGGATAATATGCTAATTTAATGGTACATAAGATTTTACAAATGTATGGAAAATCCACCCGCAAGGAAAATACCCGGAAAATTGCTCGTATGAAAAAACTATTTTTCGATCCGATTGACTTCAAACTCGGTTTGTAAAGGATAGTAGTGCCAAATAATTAGACATAAGATTTTCCGATGTTAGGAAAATGCGCGCCCGAAAAGTCAGGGAATTCCAGGAAAATTCCATATGGAAAAAACTGTTTTTTATCCGATTCGCTTCAAATTCGGTTTGTAAGGATAATATGCTAAATAATTGGACATGTGGTTTTCGATTGGCAAAGTCCACAATTCAATAAAGGAAAAATAGCTGGAAAATTCTTCATGGAAAAAAGCTTTTTTTCATCCGATTGACTTCAAACTCGGTTTGTGGGATGGTAGGCCAAATAATTAGACCTCAGATTTTGGGTATGTTGGAAAAATGCGCCCGAAAATGAATAAAAAAATTCCATATGGTAAAAACTATTTTTCATCCATTTGGCTTCAAAACTCGGTTTTTTCTAGTAAGGGTAGTTTACTAAATAATTAGTTTGCATATTATTTTTGTAGGTGAAAATCCAGCCCACAAGAAAATGGCCGGAAAATTCTAAATATAGGAAAGCACTATTTTCATCCAGATTGACTTCAAACTCGGTTTGTAAGGATAGTATAGCAAAATAATTAGACATAGATTTTCAATGGAAAATAACAGTCGGAAAAAATCCTATATAGTAAAACCTATTTTTAATCCGATTGGCTTCAAAATCGGTTTGTGCAGGGATATAAAATAATTAGACATTTGATTTCTCAGTGGTAAATTTCCCACAGGCAAAAATAATAGTGAGCGTATTTCGGTTCAGTGATAATGGCTATTTGTGGTCCGATCTGAATAAAATTCGTTTTGTAAGATCGTGGGTCACAATAAATGGAAACACAGTGTTTTTATTTCCTTTTCCTTTTGTAACGTATGGATTATTTTTTGCTCTGTTGTAGTGAAATATATTTTGTACACAAAACGCAAAAATAAAATTTCGCTAAGAATAGAAAAAATTCCGAAGGTGGCCCGAATTAAGTAACAAAACAACAATCTGTGGCTGCTCAATTAAAAAGCTGCATTATGACCTCGAGGGAAAGCAATTACTTGTGAGTGACGCATACGCAGTGAGGCAAATCCGTTCGGGCCATTTTAAGGGGGGAAACTAATAAATGTAGGAATGAACATGACAAAGAGAATGACGATTTTGAATAACTTTGTAGAAATCTAATCAATGGCAAAAATGGGTTAACAATGAGCAAATCTTTTAGTCAAACGACAAACAGATGACCAGGGTGACTCATAGAGAGTTGAAAGTTGGAAGAGATTATGTATATATTAAACCTATCGATAATGTTTGCTTTGGTACATTTCCAACTCACCGCGCCGCCTGTCCTGAGAGCAGACCATGTGGATCACGTTGCACTGCCTTGAATTGTTTATTATAATATTCCCGTTGTTCGGGTGTTATTTGATACAGGGTGACCAATTCATTGTCATTATCCTCATCATCGCTGCTATGACGATCCGAGGATTCCTCTTCGGTGCCCAACAATTGACGATGTTCATCTCCGAGCAAACCCTGCCAAAGTGTATCCTGAGCCCAGGGACGTTCGGCCACACTGTTGGTGGGCGTGGGACTGTCACTATTTGTGCTCCAAGCCTCGGGCGAGCCAACGCCACGTCGACGCTGCAAAATTTTAAGTGAATCTTTTAGTTTATCTAAATTTTAAAACAAGATAAGATACGTACGCCCAGGTTTTCGCGACTGCTGCTGCTTACTACACCGCTGCCCTCGCCCTGTCCACCCACCGCTGCCTCTTCGTCTAGAGATTCATTTTGTTCCACCTCCGAGTCAGTGCTGGGCACATCTGAGGCATCCTGCTGCTGCTGCTGTTCCAGCTGTTGTTGTTGCTGTTGCTGCTGCTGAGAGTTGCGACGCAAGGAATTCCTACGATCTGTGGGCGGAGGCGGGGGTAAACCATTTTCGGGTGCCGGTGCCGGAGCCGTGGCATTGTCTTTCCAACTAAAATGAGGCAAAGGCAAGGGAACAGTGGCCTCTATCAGTTCCGAGCGCAAAGGCATGGCCGCCTGATGGGCGGCTATGAGCTTGAGACATGAATAGAATTGCGCACGGGAGATGTGCAAGGCAGTAGAGGGAATACCGGCCAACCCGGTTATCTGTAAAAGTCAAAAGAAAATTTAATAAAAGGGAAAATTACTAGACACCGCCGTGTGACCTACCTCAATCACCGCCTCGTTGGCAATGTCCGCCGAACGAAACAGTTCGGTGGCCTTCAACATGGGCACCTTGCCACCCGTTTTCTCCACATCGCAGCATTGGAAGAGTTCACTGTAGAAACGTGTCTCGGGCTCGGTTAGAGTTACGTCCATTGCCGACAACACAACCGACTTGTTGCTGTGGTTAGCTGATTCTCTGCTGTTTGTTGTTGTTCTTGTTGCTAGCCACGCCCCTACGCTCCTGGCCTGATCTTCGATTTGTTTATTTCCACACGCTTAACCAAACAAAGCTGCGCCCCCGTCCCCCCGTCAGCACACACCGTCTCGTCTTGCGGCGGAGGTGGAAGGAAAAAAAAGAAATGTGAAAGACAACTGAACTCCACCTCCAACTTTGGGTTTTGGGTTTTTGTCAACCACAGCCGGGTTAAGCAGCTGGCCGGGATGTTATAGCCTGCCTTATCTGCGATTTAACATCAATTTAAGTTTTCGCCTTTCGGTTAGCTGCCTGAACTTTCAATCAATAGAACTTTTTTTTTTCTCTTTTTGGTCGACTTTTTTTCGCAAACTGTTTTGCTGGCTTTCGATTAGAGATGGGCGCGTGAACGATATTTTTTGTCGTTGAGGTCACGCACGGCTTTGGTTTTCGTTCATCTCACGGGCATGCTGAAGTCACATAGTTTATTCAAAAACTATTTAAATTAAATTATTAAAATTAAATAAATTAAAATAAACCTAAACAAATTATTCAAAAATATTTAAATTAAATTATTAAAATTAAAATTAAATAAATTAAAATTAATTAAATAATAAATTATTTAAATAAAAAAAAATATAAAATAAAAAACTTAATTATTTAATTAAATAAATAAATTACATTTTTAAAATTAAATTATTAAATTAATTAAAATTTTGGTTAATTATTAAATTAAATCATAAATTATTTAATAGAAATATAAGAAAAATTTTTTTTTTTTACGATTTAAAAATACTTTAAGCCAGGACTGCCAACTGATTTGAAAATCGGAGTTTTGAATAGTTTGAATTTCAAACTTTAAGACTACGTACCAGAATGGCCCATGTTAAGGTCATAAAATAATGTTTTAGGACCTTTTAATGCTTGAAAACAATTCCTAACCTAAAATCTACCATAACTTCGCCAAAAATAGAGCTACGCTTATGATCTTGGGCGTTTTCGTTAGATTTAAATCTTTACTTCAAGACTACGTACCAGAATTACCTATTGCACGGTCATAACAAAGAGTTTAAGGACCGTATAACGTATAAAAAAACAATTCCTAACCTAAAATCTGCCATAACTTCGCCAAAAATAGAGCTACGCTTATGATCTTTGGCGTTTTGGATAGATTGAAACCTCTACTTTAAGACTACGTACCAGAATGGCCCATTTTACCAAGTCAAAAAATAAAAATTGTTTTTAGGACCGTTAAACGCTCAAAACAATTCAAACCTACAATCTACCATAACTTCGCAAAAATAGAGCTACGCTAATGATCTTTGGTGTTTTCGATGGATTGAAACCTCTACTTTAAAACTACGTACCAGAATGCTCATTTTACGGTTTCAAAAATAATTATATTTTTTATAGGTAAGCTCAAAAACAATTCCAAACCTATAATCCGCCATAGCTTCCAAAAATAACTACGCGTATGATCTTTGGCGTTTTGTATTGATTTAAACCTCTACTTTTAAACTACATTGCAGAATGGCCCATTTTAAGGTCATAAAAGTCTGATTTAGGATCGTATAACGGTCAAATACCATTAAAATCTGACGCGCTTATGATCTTTGGTGTTTTGGATAGATTGAAAATCTCTACTTTAAGACTACATACCAGAATGTACCATATCACGGTCATAAAAGACCGATTTAGGATCGTATAACGGTCAAAAACCATTCACAATCTTAAATCTGACGTAACTTCGGATAAAATTGAGCTACGCTTATGATCTTTGTCGTTTTGGATAAATTGAAATCTCTACTTTAAGACTACGTACCAGAATGGCCCATTTTACCAGTTAAACAATTCATAAAATAATGGTTAAACACCGTTTAACGCTCAAAAACAATTCCTAACCTAAAATCTACCATAGCTTCGCCAAAAATAGAGCTACGCTTATGATCGTTGGCGTTTTGGATAAATTGAAACCTCTACCTTAAGACTACGTACCAGAATCGTCCATTTTACGGTCATAAAATATGTTTTAGGACCTTTTAATGCAATTCATAACCTAAAATCCGCCGTAGTTTCGTCAAAAATAGAGCTACGCTTATGTTCTTTGGGGCTTTGAATAAATTAAAAACTCTACTTGAAGCCTATCTACTAACTACGTCGAGATTTACACCATGAAGCAAATTCATGATGATTTCTTAGTAGGCGAGAAATTCAGGGGATTTTTTTTAGACCTACTAAACAAATTGTATAGAAAAACATTTAAATCTCGCGCCTACTAAGAAAACTTCATGAAGTTTGCTATATCATGTAAATCCCGTCTTTCAATTAGGACTTTATATTAAGGACGCACTTTCTTCAAGAATTCGACTAGCTGTCGAAAACACTTGTTACCGAGGTTGCTGTGAATACCGTTAACTAACTTATTCAAACAAGTTGGCTGAATTTTTAAATTCGTCGCTTTCTAAGCGACTAACGGTTTTTTTTCACTTTGGCGACATTGTCACGCGCCCAACTCTACTTTCGATGACTTTCGATATACATCTGTTTGTGTATATCGATATTAATTGTTTAACTGTTAGCCCAGCCCTAGCTGGGCAGTGCTGACAGTTCAAATCTACAGATTTTCGTAGCAAACTTGAATGACTTTATGTTTAAAATAACATAAATTAATACACTTAGGCCCGATTTCTCACCTTCTGTCACATATACTTACAAAAAGCACTTGAAATTCTAACTTTATCTGACTTATAGAACCTATACAGTAGATGAGAAATCGGCCCTTATATTATACTAGTTTACAAAAAAAAAAAAAAAAATACCCATTGAAGCTGTTATTTTTTTCTTTCAGCATTTTAAAATACATCATTCAAAAATAATGGCTTCAATGGGTCTTTTTTGCTGTTAACAAGAGTAATTAATTTTTTTAGCTTAAAAAAGTAGAGTTATTTGCCAATTTATTTATCAATAAATAATTTGTATTTTGTAAGTTTTATATTAAAAATTATAATAATTACGAGCCCTGTTTTTAATAAAAAAAAAAATGATAACAGCCACAATTTCAAATCTAGCGGGCACCTTTCTTTGTCTTCTCTGCTCTTTTTTTTCTGGCCAAAATGCCATCACTAGGCTAGGCAACAACAAAATTTTTCTGTTATTGTTGTCTGAGCGAGCGTTTTGCAACGCAATTAAGTTAATTTAAAGCTGGTTAAACAACCTTAAAATAGTCACAAATTAGTCCAGGAATGTTTTCCAGAAAAAAGCCAGAGCCGGCCAAGCGAAGGCAACATGATTTGTCACAGGTAACTTAAATTTCTCTGTCTGCGTCTATTTTCGAATTATGAGTCATCTTTTGATTTGCTCATCCTACAGTTTGGCTTAACGGAAATACCAGATGATTTTGATCCCAGCAGTGGTTATGATGAGGGTGGAGACAGTGATTTGGAGGCCGAACTGGCGGCCATAACCCGTGGCGGAGGTGGAGCTGCTAAGGCCAAGCCCAAACCCAAGCTAATGCCTGCCAATGATTTGGATAAAATGATAGCGGAGAGTATGCGTGATGTCAGCGATGATGAAGATGATGAAGAGGGACTGGAAAATGACTCGGATTTACTGGGTGAACTGAGTGGCATAACGGGTGTGGAGGAGCCAGAGGAGCCTACAGCGGCAGGTGAAGAGGCAGCAGTACAGACTTTTCTACCCACCAGCACGGTGGATACTTTGAGTATTATAAAGCAACGATTGGAAATGTATAAACTGGCTGAGAGCCAGGCCAAGTCAGCGGGTGAGGCGGGCAAGGCCAGACGCTTTAATCGTGGTCTCAAAACTTTGCAGGATATGCTTAAACAGGCCACAGCGGGCAGAACAATTAATGTAGATGATATACCACCCGAGGTGAGTGTGAAACCAGCCGAAGCACCTGCGGCAGAGGAGGAACCCAAGCTGCCCACTCGTGTGGCTCCTCCACCGCCCTCAACTCCAGCCACAGAGCCCTCTAACTCCAGCCACAGAGCCCTCTACGCCCCCTAATCCTTTGCTAGCTCAAATGCGCAGCCGTCAAGCTGATTATAAGGCCGCCGCCTTGCAATCCAAACGCAGTGGTGACACCGCCACCGCCTTGCAGTTCCTTAAAGTGGTCAAACAATTTGATGTGGTCATCAAAATGTGTGAAGATGGTCAGGAAGTGGATCTAAGTGATATGCCGCCACCTCCAAATGAGTTTCTGGAATTTTTAGCCCAGCTAAAAGCAGGAGCCGCCGAAGAACCCACGCCAGAAGCCCCCGCAGCGGCTCCAGCAACCGCACCCGCTCCTGCACCCGCTCCTGCTGCCGCTGCTTCTTCTATTCTAGAGGCTTTGGAGCAACGTTTGGCAAAATATCAATCCGTAGAGGCGGAGGCCAAGGCAGAAAACAATACCGGCAAGGCACGCCGCTTTGGACGCATTGTCAAGCAATATGAGGATGCCATTAAGCTATACAAAGCAGGCAAAGCCGTGCCCTACGATGAGTTGCCCGTACCGCCAGGCTTTGGACCTTTACCCACCGAGGCAGGCTCTACGCCCGCTTCTACACCCCCCGCCACAGCCAGCACTTCAGCTGAGGGTACACCCTCAGCCGGAACGCCCACTGCCATACGTCAGGCACCCACTTCGCCCGCCAATCAAGAGCTAACCACACGCACTTCGGGGAATCATCAAAAAAACAATCTGGCCGAACAGCAAATGAAACTCCTGCTGGAACGTCAAAAGGAATTCAAGGTGGCGGCCATAGCAGCCAAGAAAGCAGGTGAAATTGATCAGGCCAAGGAATATTTGAAAATCTTTAAAGGTTTCGATTCCCTGCTAAATGCGGCCAGCAGTGGTTTACCCGTGGATCTGAGTACAGTGAGTATCTCCCCTTCCCCTCCTTTCAAATATTTTCTAATATGCCCTGCCCTTCCAGCTGCCTGTGCCTCCCTCTCAGCGTGACAATCTGGAGGCCTCCTTTGCCATAGTCTCTGCCGAGGAATGTGATCCTACTGATGATATTTGTGAGATAGGCATACGCATGGAGGAGCAACTGGCCAAGCAGCTAATGATGTGCAAAAATACACGAGATCATCACAAGGCCATGGGCGATGTGGCCGGCATGAATCGTTTCGAAAATTTGGCCTTGACCGTACAAAAAGATTTGGATCTCGTGCGCTATTCCAAGCGTAAGAATCAACAATTACCCAAATTCCATTATGAGAAACGCAATTTCAATATTGTTCATTGTAATACGGATCTGACGGATAATGAACTGGAAATTGTGGTGGTCAGAGGTTTGAATTATAATGTGGCCAATCCCAAGGATGTGGATACCTATGTGCGTGTGGAGTTTCCACTTTTGAATGTGAGTTTTTTTTTTTGGAAATATTTCAACGATAGTTCGACTTAATCTTTTGCTTTAAGGATGAATCTTTTAAAACCAAAACCAATGTGATCAAGGATACGGACAGTCCCGACTACGATGAACGCTTCAAGGTGGATATACAACGTGGCAATCGTCAGTTTCAGCGCATCTTTAAGCGTCATGGTGTTAAATTCGAAATCTATTCCCGAGGGTAAGTTGGTTTCTAAGAAACATTTTTTGATTTGGCATTACTAAAACTTAAGTCGCTTTTCATGCATAAATAATATCACAATTAATCAGAGAAAGGTGGAGTAAACCATTACCCCAAGTAGTTTACATTAATTTGGCCGTAGAAAATTTGAGAATTTTTTTTTTAAAATTGTATTTTGAGTTGCAAATTTTTGTAGATTTGTTTGGTATAAATTAGAATTATACAATTCATTAAAACTTATTAAAGAAATGGATTTAATTAACACTACAATTTTAAAGGGTTAGACCAACAATCCTTCTTAAGAGCTTTGACTGGAATCGTTGCATAAGATCTTTGGATTTAAGCAGGCTGGTTACCATTGAGAATCGTCTTAGAGAGCAGCAACTTGTTTTTGAGTATTATATTAGAACTCTGCGTCAAAACCCCATTATATTGCTTTTATAATTAACATAAATTAAAATTATATATTAATTTGCCTTTAAAGTGCTACAAATTACTATAGGAATTTGTAATCAAGTTTTCGAAATACAATACTGTATAAATCTTTAAGCTAAACCGGATGATTTTTTTAGATTTTTCAGCATTGACTCGCAATTTTCTATCTCTGAAACCAGGGCTCTAAAGATTGAACTGTTCCTAAGTTTAAAATGGAGACACAGAATCTTTAGTAGATGCTATAAGATTAGTATTCGTCTCGCTATACAAAATCGAGAAAATAGAGGTGCCTAGATAAACGTAACCCTGGGGTACTCCAGCTTGGATTCATTTGATGACTCAGCTTCTTCACAATCAACTTAGAAATTTCTTCCATCTAGGTATGACTAAAACATCCGGTAGTAGGGCGTCGGGTGCATTCTTTAAGTTTGGACTGCAAATGAAACGCTTGTCGAAGTTTATTAAATGCTCTTACTGGATTTTTTATGGCCCAAATAATTTTTTAAAAAGCACTTCGATGGACCATAATTATCAAGAATTATCGTGCAACTATTCCCGGAAAGACACATGGTTCTTTTTAATTGAATTTTAAAGTTTTGCGTTTTTTTGCCCATACAAAATATGTTGATCGAATATGCTTTTCAAATTTGGTTTGATTTTAAATGAATTTACTAGACATTTTTATTAGTTTGATATTTACCTTCTTTTTTATTAATTGTGTGTTAATGTGATGGACGTACAAATGTAGTTCTACCATACACACCAGCAGCACAGATGCTAACGCAGTCATTTTCCATCTTCCACATCATCCTCCTCATCCCTCCTCTTCATCCTTCCATCTAGTCTATCACAGAATACGCTTGCTTATGAATCTACTTCTGAATCCCCCTGAGCGTCCTCCGCTTCCCTCTCTCCTTTGTCCTGTGTGGTTGTTAAGTGATGAATACACTACAGACGAAAACAAGTAGGATTGCGCCGCAGGTAAAAAAAAATTTAAAAAAAACGCGCGATTTTGTTTTCCGTTTTTTTTACCTGCAACAATTACTTTTTGTTTTCGTCTGTAATCTCAATAACTACAGAAAAATGGACATCTTCATTAATTAAATTTTCCTTCATTGGATCATGAAGACGTACAAAGAATGACATTATGTTGCCATAAAAATTGGATCAGACGAATGTCTGTGCTCATTTCAAAAGGATACAATTATACTTGCACCAGAACACACGTTCATTTTGTTCACTAATAGTCGGCAATTACAGAGAATTTAATTACCCAATAGAAATTATATTCTGAAAGCATATGTGATCAACATGTATTTTGTATAAGCAAAACCTGGAAAGCTTTAAAATTCAATTAAAAAAGAACCATGTCTTTCAGAATTAGTTTCTGCACATTAATTCCTTTTAAAAAAAATTATTTGGACGTAAATGGTTTACACTAAATAAACTAACATAAAAATATTACAGCAAATTAAAAAAATGTTTGGTCACTTGAATAGACGCTCACTAAAAAAATGCAATGATTTGTTTTTAACGTGTTGATCTTAATATATTTATTAGTTTAAATATAAATTATTTATTTAGTTCATTTTTTAGTTAAAATCAAGATGATTTACTCGATCAATTTTACTAACATCACATGTTCACATTCGAATTCGACAAATTTGGTCGAAAGTGAAATCGGAACAGGCCTATAAGACTGTTTTCCCAACATTCTTTTTTCACATTGTTTTCCAACACGGATTTTGAACTTGGTTTTTAATATGTTTCCAACAGTTTTTTTATAACACTTTTTTCTACAATGTTTTCCAACCTAATAGATATATCGAGCACAAATTTAATTTAAAAAAAACTTTTACGTTTACCAAAATGTGAAGACGGGAACGAAAAAAAGCGTAAAAAATATTCCGCCCCCCAAAACGCCGGAAGAAAATGAGAGGGACCAGTAACAGTAAATTTTAAATAAAAGAAAACAGGACCGAAACAGAACGCCAACAGGTGGAGAAGAAGAAAAAAGCCCAAGTTAAGGAAGAAGATTTAAAAAAGGGAGTGCGAGGAAAACGGAGAAGGGAAGAGCCAAAAGGAAGTGCGAGGGGAAAGGAAGGGCGCAAGTGAGGAACGAGAGAGGTGGCAAGAACAGAAGGTACAGAAGGCTAAAATAAGGGCAGCAACAAAAAAAGGAAAGAAAGGAAAAATAGCAAATAGGTGCGGGGAAGAAAAGAAGATATATGTAAGGAGATGTAGGATATCATTGGAGCGGGGTGAGGAGGAGTCGAACGAGGTGCGGGGCAGAAAGAAAATGGTGTAGGTAAGGAGCAGAAATTGCGAAGATTTTAGAAAATTTAAAAACAAAAGTATATGATATAGAAATAACGTTATTATATTAAGAGGAACGGTTAAAAGCCAAAAAATAAAAAAAAACAAAATTTAGTTTTAGAAACTGCATTTAAACGAGAAGCAAAAATGATAAAATCTAAATTAAAACGACATTTACCTATTCCGCATCAGTGCATGTGCAGTTGTAGTAGCAGCAATATTTATTTTCTATTTTCAATTTTTACCCAATATTGTTGGCCATTTTTTGAAGTAATTTACATTTTCAAACAATTAATCAAATTTTTTATACCCCTAGCAGTAGTAGTATAGTAAAACTTCAGCGATATTTGTAACGCTTAAGTAGAAGGTGAGGGGAGCGTTTAGCCGACCACATAAAGGTTCGAGTATCCAAGTGCATATTTCTATGCGGATCGAGCATAGACGACAAGCTGAGTTCATTTCCGCCTGTCCGTCTGTCCCGTCTGTCCGTCTGTCTGTCCGTCTGTCGTCGTTTCTACGCGATCTCGTCACACAGTTTTAAAGCTATCTTGAGCTAAATTTTGCAAAAGTCTTCTTTTATACACATACGCATATGTCGGAACCGGGCGGATCGGATGACTATATCGTATAGCTGCCATAGGAACGATCGGTCTAGGAACTAGTTCTAGTGAGAAAAACTTTTTTGTTTTCTATCGCAGCGACACCAATCTTGGTATATATTTGTTTCTTTATGCTTCCACAAATTCTGGAAAAATTTATCCAAATCGGATGACTTTACCATATAGCTGTCATATAAACGGTAGGTCAAAAACTAGTTCTAGTGAGGAAAAACTTTTTTGTTTTTCCATTCGTGGTATATATTTTGTTTCTTTTTATGTTCCACATAATTCCGAAAAATTTATCGAAATCGGAAGACTTTAGCATATAGCTGCCATAGGAATGATCGGTCTAAAAACTTGTTCTGAGTGAAAAAAACTTTTTGTTTCTCATGGCCGTATTAGCGTCCCCAATATTGCTATATTTTTTTTTAGTTTTATTATGCATTAATACAACTTTGGTGTAGCTAGAAGAAACTTCGGCGATATCAACTCTCTCAAGAGTCGGAAGACTTTAGCATATAGTTCTGGCGCATAGGTACCGATGTTCGGTATGCGGCACGAAATGATATATTCGTTATAGCCGAACAGTAAGAGAAAGGTTTATATGGTAATTAAATTTTCTTAATCAATGATTTACAACATTTTTAAATATAATCTCGTATCCTTTAGGTAACTTTACCACGGCCTTATCCGAAACCAATTGGGTAATCACGTTTTTATGTGTATAGTAAAACTGCTCGGATCAAAGTCGAAGTAATGAAAGCGGAATTGCAATCGTTTTACTTTTAAGTAATTTGGAAATGGAAACAGAGTTGTTAATATTGGCGTGATTTTTAGTCCTAAAAAATTGGGCGTTGCTTAAACATTAAGCAAGGCGAAAAAGTGATTGTACTAACTCTTCATTGAACGCTTGCCAGCAACTGATTGGATTTGAGCATTTGTTTACTCTCTTGGCAAAGGGCTCGGCTGGGTTGAGAATTAGGAAGTAATGTGGTACCAGGCGGTATAGGGACAATCTCTGAACACCTGTTATCGTTATCGATTTCGATCAAATCGGAAAAAAATTGAAATTGGAGAATTTTCCGTTTCCCAAAAAGTTTAGTAAAAACTTTTCACAACTTTTCACAGTATTATTTAATTTTCCTAGTCTTAATCAGTTAAGTTATTGGCTTCAGCACGCTTAACCTTTCACCCAATAATAACAACAACAATCATAAATATCCCAAAGTGGAATTGTCTTAATAAAAAAAATATATATTTTTACAATTTTTACGCCACGAATCCCAACAAAAAAACAAAAAAAAAACTCAAATCAAAACAAAAATATGCAAAAACCTCCTCATTAAATCGCTAAAATCGCAAAATAGCTGCAGTATAGATTGTTGTGGACTAAGTCGTAAACTGCCCATATGTTGTTTCAGAGGATTTCTCAGATCGGATATATTGATTGGGACGGTGAATGTGAAACTGCAGCCGCTGGAGACCAAGTGCGATATACACGATACATATGAGGTGAGTATTAAAAAGTAAATTCCATGAGAATAATAATTAAATTTTGTAATTTTCAGTTAATGGAGGGACGCAAACAGGTGGGTGGCAAACTGGAGATTAAAGTGAGAGTACGCAATCCCATTTTGACCAAGCAAATTGAACACATCAACGAAAAGTGGCTGATCTTGGATGCCGAGGGTTAAAATTATTATAAATACGCTTCTGAAGGCATCAAATTCTTTTTATTGTATTACGAACACAACACAGATTATAATTATGGTACTATATAAGGTGTGTATGTATATATGTGGCTGTAAGGCTTAAAGGCGCTGATCCTTGAAGATTTGTGCCCTTTGTGTAAAGTCAGTTCCATTCCAACAGAGATAGAAAGTGAGAGAGAGAGGGAGGAAGGATCCATATGCGCCTGGGCCTAAGCCTGATTATGCTGCTTCTTTAACTAAATGTGTTTATATATAAATATTAATTTCCTTTTTCTTTTTGTATAAATTGTTTTTGTTAAATTATAACTCCAGATATTCAACTATTTGGGAAAAGGGGCTGGTCTCATTGAATACATCCAAACCACGCACTTTGTAGAAGCCTGAAAAAAAAAGCAGGGAGAGTATGAAAAGAAAGTTTGGATACGTGGGTTGCTATTTAAGTTTCTGGCCTAGGTCACTTCTAGCCATTTTAGGACCAATTGGACTTTTCCCAAAAAAGTTTGGACTTTTATCGATAAAAGCTTCATACAACTCTTTCATGTGTGAACACGTTTGATATCGATTAACGATTAATCAAAAAATGGAATTAACTCGTGAACATTTTCGTGCAATCATTTTTCACAACTTTCGACGTGGATTATCACGACAAGAGTGCAACGATGAACTTAATTCTTTGTATGGCGATGAAGCACCATCCTATAGCACTGTGAAAAATTGGTTTAACGACGACGAAGGTCGTCCAAAAACAAGTCGTTGTGCCAGCAAACATTGATGCCGTGCGTGAACTGATAATGCAAGATCGTCATGTGACATACCGTGAGATAGAGGCATCCTTGGGCATTTATTCCACCAGCATACATTCGATATTGCATAAACACCTGAGCGTAAAAAATGTTTGTCTCGTTGGATCCCGCTCAAAAAAGGCTCATGTGGATTGGTGCAAAGAAAATTTAAAAAAAATATAATCGCGGAGTTTCAAAAGACGTTTATAAGATCGTCACAGGTGATGAATCATGGAGCCAGCGAAACCAAAACAGCAATCGACCGTGTGGATCTTTGAAAATGAGCCAAATCCAACGAAAGTCTTTCGTGGAAAAAGCACTTCGAAGCAAATGGTCGCCTGTTTCAATTTGACAATCGCTCAAAAAAAGGCTCGTGTGGATTGGTGCAAAGAAATTTGGAAAAAATATAATCGCGGTGTTTCAAAAGACGTTTATAAGATCGTCACAGGTGACGAATCATGGAGCACGGAACAAAACAGCAATCGACCGTGTGGGTCTTCGAAGACGAGCCAAATCCAACGAAAGTCGTTCGTGGAAGAAGCACTTCGAAGCAAATGGTCGCCTGTTTCAATTTGACAATCGCTCAAAAAAAAGGCTCGTGTGGATTGGTGCAAAGAAATTTTGAAAAAAATATAATCGCGGTGTTTCAAAAGACGTTTATAAGATCGTCACAGGTGACGAATCATGGATCTATGCTTAGGCCCGAAACAAAACAGCAATCGACCGTGTGGATCTTCGAAAATCAAAAAAAGTCAGTTCGTGGAAGAAGCACTTCGAAGCAAATGGTCGCCTGTTTCAATTTGACAATCGCTCAAAAAAAGGCTCGTGTGGATTGGTGCAAAGAAATTTTGAAAAAATATAATCGCGGTGTTTCAAAAGACGTTTATAAGATCGTCACAGGTGACGAATCATGGATCATGAGCCCGAAACAAAACAGCAATCGACCGTGGGTCTGCCGCCGTTAATGAAAACGAAAAAGGCTCAATCAAAAAAAGAGGCGGGTTTCAACGTGGAAGAAGCACTTCGAAGCAAATGGTCGACCTGTTTCGAAAGAAATGTGAAACGCTAAAAAAAAAAGCTCGTGTGGATTGGTGCAAAGAAATTTTGAAAAAATATAATCGCGGTGTTTCAAAAAGACGTTTATAAGATCGTCACAGGTGACGAATCATGGATCTATGCTTATGAGCCCGACAAACAAAACAGCAATCGACCGTGTGGATCTTCGAAAACGAGCCAAATCCAACGAAAGTCGTTCGTGGAAGAAGCACTTCGAAGCAAATGGTCGCCTGTTTCAATTTGACAATCGCTCAAAAAAAAGGCTCGTGTGGATTGGTGCAAAGAAATTTTGAAAAAATATAATCGCGGTGTTTCAAAAGACGTTTATAAGATCGTCACAGGTGACGAATCATGGGGCGAAAACGCTCGACGTGTGGAGAAACGAGCCAAATCCAACGAAAGTCGTTCGTGGAAGAAGCAAAATGGTCGCCTGTTTCAATTGACATCGCTCAAAAAAAGCTCGTGTGGATTGGTGCAAAGAAATTTTGAAAAATATAATCGCGGTGTTTCAAAAGACGTTTATAAGATCGTCACAGGTGACGAATCATGGATTTATGCAATCGACCGTGTGGGTCTTCGAAGACGAGCCAAATCCAACGAAAGTCGTTCGTGGAAGAAGCACTTCGAAGCAAATGGTCACCTGTTTCAATTTGACAATCGCTCAAAAAAAAGCTCGTTTGGATTGGTGCAAAGAAATTTTGAAAAAATATAATCGCGGTGTTTCAAAAGACGTTTATAAGATCGTCACAGGTGACGAATCATGGATCTATCTTAAGCCCGAAACAAAACAGCAATCGACCGTGTGGGTCTTTCAAAAACGAGCCAAATCCAACGAAAGTCGTTCGTGGAAGAAGCACTTCGAAGCAAATGGTCGCCTGTTTCAATTTGACAATCGCTCAAAAAAAAGGCTCGTGTGGATTGGTGCAAAGAAATTTTGAAAAAATATAATCGCGGTGTTTCAAAAGACGTTTATAAGATCGTCACAGGTGACGAATCATGGATCTATGCTTATGAGCCCGAAACAAAACAGCAATCGACCGTGTCCAACGAAAGTCGTTCGTGGAAGAAGCACTTCGAAGCAAATGGTCGCCTGTTTCAATTTGACATCGCTCAAAAAAGGCTCGTGTGGATTGGTGCAAAGAAATTTTGAAAAAATATAATCGCGGTGTTTCAAAAGACGTTTATAAGATTGTCACAGGGGGCGAATCATGGATTTATAACGCAATCGACCGTGTGGTCTTCGAAGACGAGCCAAATCCAACGAAAGTCGTTCGTGGAAGAAGCACTTCGAAGCAAATGGTCGCCTGTTTCTTCGGTAAAACTGGTCATGTGGCGACTGTTCCGCTTGAGCAACGTAGGACGGTCAATTCTTAGTGGTACACCACAATTTGTTTGCCTGAAGTCGTACGGAGAAATTCGAAAAACGTACAAGAGAAGACAGATCATTGTGCACCATGACAATGCGAGCTCAAACCAGCGCCTTTTTGACCGCCCAAAACGTCGATTTGAAGGGTCATCCGCCGTACAGCCCTGACTTGGCACCCAATGACTTCTTTTTATTCCGTGGTCAACGATTTTCGAAAAACGATTCTCGTCGCCAGAAGAGTTCAAAAACCATGTTTTTGGAGGTGTCTCAATCGGAGTGGTAAAAAGTGCTTCGACAATTGGTTTGAGCGCATGCAAAAGTGTATAAATCTTTCGGGAGAATACTTTGAAAAACAATAAAACCCTTTTTTGATCATAAATATTGGCGTTTTCATTATAAGGCCAGAAATATATATATAGCAACCTACGTATCAGTCAAAACCACTCACCATTAACGCTGCCCTTCACTCCCGGTGCATACTGAAACGAAGGATAGGGCAAATGCCTATCCTCCGAAATCATTAACCATTCGGCGGCCGCTCCCAAACCACCACGTTCCCTAAACCACACCTCATAGCTCTTCAAACATTGTGTAGATTTAGCATGTTCCATCCAGCTTATGAAGACCTCTCCCCGGGTTACCTCCACTATGTTTAACTGTTGAGGTCGTTTCAGTTTGGGCCACGAGGCGGAGCACACACGCAACAACATGACCCAGGGTAAGGGTATATTGGCCGAATTCACCACCAATTCGCTATTATACTGCCAAATGGGTCCCGTTTCGTAAAGTCTGGGCACCTGAGCACGTCTCAAAGCCTCACGTAGCGTGGCATTTGGATAGGCTGGACTACCCGCCTGTTGCCACACATATACCGGATCTGTGGTCTGTGGCACCAGTAGCTCGGTGATATAAGCCGATTCATTGGCTATGGACATATTCAGCGTGTACTTATGATGATAGGCCGTCAATTGAGGACCCGCTTCTTCGGGACTGAGAAATATGGTGGCCATATACTGTCCCTGACCACCTATACCGCCTGAAATGCTGCGTAACACTTGTACACTATGCTTGGTATCCATATTAACCACTTCCATGTCAGCGGCTCGTGTACCCAATTTGGCCAACATGCCCAGAGCCGCATAAACGGGTTTCTGCACAAATTGAGAGTGCGGCGGGTGTGTTTCATTCATACGAAAGTGGGCCAAAAGGGTTCTGGAGAAGCGTTAGACTTGATTATATTTTGATAAGATTTTTAAATCCTTAACTTACCTTTGACTAAATTCATAGGGATGATAGCTTAGGAAGGCATTATCATGACTTATGGACTCCAGTTGAGCCAGTGCACCGTTAGCTAGCTTGGCATGCCAATGTTGCATCACTGTGGATATGAGCGTGACGCCGTAACGCACATCTGATTGAAAATCACGCGGTGTACTCCAGCCAGCTATGGGATCGGCCTCGCTGTAAGGGGGAAAAGACGAAATTAATGTGATGAGGGAAGCTTGAAATATCTTATCTTTAATCAGTGGTGGGCAAAAAACTTTTCGACGAAACCGCAGATCTCAGAGCAAGTACTCGAAAAAATTCTGGACAAATACTTTACCGATTATGTAATTTTGAATAAAAAGCAGGGAATCAAACTGAAACGAATTTCGGTTCCGGTTCTGGTACGTACCAAAACTAATGGTTCGGTAAAAGGTTCTGTTTAGGTTCTAGGTTATTTCGAATTCGTTCCGTATCGGTACCTTGGTTTTATTTCGGTATACCGGTATATAATTCTTAAATCCTTTAAACCAAAAATATAATAGAACGGGAAAGCAACCTCCACAATGAAAAATAGTCGTCAAGATGGAAAATTAAACATAATAAAATTTACCCCAGAAATCAAATGTCCTAAAATATATTTGTGTAACTGGAGGAGCAAGAAAAATTAGATCTTTTGAATGTTAAATACACCGTTTCCAGATAACGTTACCGATAACAATTTAACCCTGCTGTTAGGTTAAGTCCATTTGGTCGAATTATTAATTTGTTTCCTTGTAAAATCAAAATTAAGGATAGATTAATAATATTTGGAATTTATTGAACCAAAATAGATGCAAAGAAATAAGATGAAGAACCGAAACTGTACCGGTACAATGTTTCGGTCATTTCGGTTCCAAAATTAAAGGTTCCGAAATACCGGTTCCCAAAAAATAAATAATAACGGTTCCGGTTCTGAGTTTCAATCAGTTCTTTTCGGTATACGGTTCCGTTTGGGTTCCGGTTTGACACCCTGATAAAATTTAACTTATTCCGTTGATATAGCTCGAAATATTATAATTCAGTTCAGTGAAACCTGTTTTTCAAAATATTTTCAAAAAGGTTCCTAAGAATCAAGAAACTTGAAAATAGTGTATAGACCTTTAAAAAGAGAAATAAAACAATGTTCTTCCGATATTTGACAAAAAATCAGGAACGAGTGTTTTTATGATTCGAACAGTGAATGAACGTCTGTCTGTCCGTCTGTCTGTTTCTACGCGAACTAGTCTCTCAGTTTTAAAGCTATCGAGCTGAAATTTTGCACAGAGTCTTCTTTTTTCTGCACGCAACTAATATGTCGGAACCGGGCGGATCGGATGACTATATCTTATAGCTGCCATAGGAACGATCGGTCAAAGAAACTAGTTCTAGTGTGAAAAACTTTTTTGTTTTCCATCGTAGCGTCACAATCGTGGTATATTAATTTATATATTAGTTTTATATTTGCTTCCACATAATT